>CM034155.1:602545131-603032631 GCA_019776745.2 Taxus chinensis | reverse complement strand
TCATCCTTACCAATCGATCTATCACGCCAGTGCAAGTTAGAAGGGCCTTCTTTGCCTTAGATTCACAAATTCCATTAGTGCACGTCGAAGACATTAGATTTCCTAACTCGTTTGTCTACATCCCACGCATATTCCATCCCCACCGGCTATCTCGGCCTGACCTCGGGAGGTCGGGTACGTGGAAGAGTTACCTGTAGATTCCCATGCTTGCTTGTCGCTTTTCCGGCGTACAAAATTGGTGAACCCGATGTGAAACAAACAAAATTAGTGAAGCTAATGTAAACTTCCTACTTTCTAATTCGGATTCATAGTATCACGTGTTCTTCCAAGTTTAGTATACCTTTTCATCTTCTCTGCCTCATTAGCCTTTCACAAATCACCTTCGCTCCTTCCCATTATTCTGCGGGTATTCATATACCCCCCGAATATGTTGGGATTCGATGCATATGGCAGACCCCTTTTGGGTCTTGAGGCATACTACATCCAACAAAACAGACAATCATCACCCTCACTCTCATTATGGGGTGATAACTACTCAACTAATCAGTTGTCAGCACAAACTCCAAGGATCAGATATAGCTCATCCTTTCAAACGGGGGAGTTAGATCAACCCCCTCAAATGCAACAAATAGAGCCTTCAGGCTCGAACAATATGATGTTTACCAGAGAATCTGGTTCGTCTCCTCATATGCTACTTAGACCACAAATTAGTAGGTAATCAGATCCATACCTGGTCTTAGATGATGAACAGTCAATACGTTATCCTAAGAGTGAACAACACTCCCGGGGAATGTACCTACCTATAGGAGGTCTACAAATACAACCCGAGGGTCTCTTTTCAAGAAAATACCTCTATGCCACTGCATATAGGAAATACTCTCGGAGAAACTTGGCAGGATAGCAGCCAATTCATAGCAGGATATCACATGCCTATACAACACCAGGGTATACAACAAACACTGCTAAGGCAAAGCACCGTGACTTCACCGAATGAAGTCATTTCAACGTTAGTAGAAAAAGTGAGAGGGTTAGAACTTGCTCAAGGAAGCCAAAATTCCTCAGTTCATGCAAGCAAGAAGTTCCAATCCTCCGTGCCACCCTGGCCAAGTAGATCTCCTCATAGGAGTAGGCACGTTAGGCATGCCTCCTCAGTATCCACAACAAACGCCAACAAGGCCCATCATCTCTAATACCATTCCTCCCGGTCTAGTATCAAACAATCCATTCCTAGACAATACCCCGTCATACTTAAACATGTACTCTAAATCACCACAAGGGGATATGTTCTCACTCTCCCCGGCATGTTTTCTCAAACGCAGGGACCATCCCTATGCCCCTGCCAATGCATACACTGCGCCATATCAACAACCCATCCCACCATCACTCCCTCAGCAACCACCATCAATGGTCGAAACCTATGCGATAGGGACTTATTCAGAATATCTGAAAGAGCCCTTAGACTTCACCATACGAAGTGTCATGCTTTCCAAGACCTCTTCCCGATTTACCCAAGTAAAAAGGTGAAGGAGATCCAAAACATGCATATCAAAGCTTACGCTACAGCCATACGTGAATTACTCCCTTGGGATGGGGTCGTTGCTAAAATATTCCCAAAAACCTTGGAAGGCATTGCTCTCAATTGGTATTATAGAATACCTGAGGCTTCCATACATTCATTCAAACAACTTGTGTCTGAGTTCATCAAGGCCTTCGACATGAACAAACTATTAAGGACAGGAATCAGGGAGTTCTTACACATCAAACAAGAACATAATGAATTTGTCACCCATTTCATCCAAAGGTGGCATACAGTCCTTTATTCCTCGGCAAGCGCTCCAAACATGGATCAAATGGAACTATGTGATTTATTCCTTCATTCCCTTAGTAGAGAAGTAAAGGAAGAAGTTCAGAAGTTCCCATTACGAACTTACGATGAGGTACTGGAGAGTGCCCTTCGAATAGATCAAGCAACGATTGATAGTGGTCGCAAAACATATGGAGCAAACGAGAAGTTAATCGCCCCCAATCAAAACACTACAAATTATCCCACTACCACAAACATTAATCAAGGACCTAAAATCCTTAACAAAAATCAGGGCTGTAACAACTGATGGAGTAACCGACCAGCCCAAGAAGGTAAATGTTGTCAATACTCCATCACAAACAAACAACCAGGGAAACAACAACTTTACCCCGACAATCAACACAGTGGATTTTAACCATCCACAACAACAACAGCGGCGAAATCCCATACAAGGGCTAAGCCAAAATTCAACTAGGTATCAAGACCAGAATTCAAACCAAAGACAACAAACGCAAAATTTTAATAGACAATGGTTTGATCAAAATTTTGGGCCACAATACACATCAAACCAACAAACTAGGAATTACAATGCTAACTCATATTTGTGGTTTCCACAAGATTCGAGGTCATGACACTACAACGTGTCGTGATTATAATAAATTCATACAACACTTGCCAAATGAACAAAAACAATTGTTTATGGATATGTTCTTAGCGGATCCTACGTCACCAACATCAAATACTTTTTCAGGGGCAGTTTCCCCTCAAAACGCACCCCTAAAGATCTTTAATGATCCACTCCCAAATCACGATAACAAAAAACTAAATCCAACTGGGACAAACAAGGGTGCAATGATGGGAAACAATGATCATGAAGCCTCGACTTCACTAAACTCATTAGTTGCGCCACAATTAGGAAATCAGCCAAGACCCAAGATAGGCAGTTTGGTGGAGTTAGACATTGAATTACCCATCGAAGCCATAACAAGGACACGACAATATTTCTCTCAGCCAAGTCCAAACCACCTGCCAGAAACGGATAACATCCAACAAATCGTAGCAAAGCCAGTGGGTGCTTATGATTTAATTAATGATCTAACAAGAACCTTCTCACATATCTCATTTTTAGACTTACTAAAGAACTCTCCTACCCACAGGTCTGCTCTTTTAGAAGCATTGGGTTTAGGTCATTTAATTAACATCACTCCACCTCCTGAAACACAGGTAAATCATGTAGGCTTTGATGTTCATCCTCCAGGGCAGCAAGACAAGGATGTCGAATTTATATTCAAAATAAGTAAAATGCCTACAGATGTTGAGATCACACGCCGAGGTGATCCAGCCTTACACTTACAAGTATGGGTTTATAATAACTACGTAAAACGGGAAATGGTTGACGATGGGGCCATAGTTAACATAGTCCCCTTCTCTTTCCTCCAAAAACTAGGATATGGGGAAACAAACTGTTCCACCACTCGAAATACATTGAGAGGCTATGATAGCCTTAAAGCCAATTCGATAGGAACCATAATACTACCGGTCACCTTCGGACCCAAAACAATCCTGACTAAGTTTTATATTATAGATCGGGAAACTAATTATAATATGATCCTCGGCCGACCATGGATACAACAAATGAAGGCAATCCCTTCTACTTTATTCCAAGAAGTAAGATTCCTACATCTAGAAAAGGTATTTATAGCCAAAGGCGATCCAAAACCTTTTCGATATACACCTAGCCGACTTAAAGAAAAGACCAGGTGTGCACTCGGAATTTGAACTTCCAGCAAACCAACTTAATAAACCCACTGACGCAAAACCAGAGGATAAGTTGGTACCTACAACGGATCTTAAAACTATCAGCATAACCAAAACAACCCCAACCCCCAAAGATAAGGCTAACACTATAGAAACAGTGTCATTAGGGACTACTGCAAAAATCGTTGAGTTAATAGAACAAGATTTACCAATGTTCTTACCATTTGATTCAATAGGCATAGGATATTCCCTAGGGGTTGGTTCTCTTCCAGTAGAGGATCTCTGCATGGTGGAAGTAGAGTGTGCAAACACAGTAAATACCCCAACATCTATATTCATAGCTAAGTATTGGACTCTCCATTTTGATGGGGCTAGGTACCGTTATGGAATAGGGGCAGGTATAATTTTTACTTCGCCCAAGGGGAAAGTCATGCCATTTGCCTTTAAACTAAATTTCGAATGCAAAAACAATGGCGCTGAGTACGAAGCCCTCCTCCTTGGCCTCACCTTAGCCAAGAGAATTGGTGTTGACAACATCAGAGTCTTAGGAGACTCGCAATTAGTGGCAAACCAAGTTTCTGAGGTATATGAAACTAAAGCCAAACACTTGCAGCTTTACAAAAATGTTTTATTAGATTTAAGCAAAGCATTTAACTTCATATCCATCGAAGCAAACCCGCGAGAGAAAAATCTTCTTGCCGATTCAATAGCAACTTCAGCATCACATTTTACTCCAAGCAATGAGTTAGAAGATACCCATTTCACGGTGTCCATTCGTGATGAACCATTGATAAAAACAATGACAAATCCCCTTGCAAACGGAAGTGAATCCACCACCCCAGACCATGTCGATAATGATATGGCCACTTTGGAATACTTAAACGCCTATGCAGCATTACATCTCTCCTATCATATGCTAGATTTGTCCTTAATTCCACATTCGTCTTCCTATTTCAGAAATCCCATGATGAGTTTTCCCTCATAAATGGAACCTAGCATATACGCAGTAGAAAATGGGGATGATTTGGATTCACCTCCAGCACCACCTGAGTTCGAAGAGGGTAACGCCTCTTTGATCGAAGAAAAAATCGATGTCAACATCAGAACAGAAGATGAACCAAAAATATTGAAACTAAGATCCTCGTTAACCCCAGAAGAAGTAGAAATACACACTCGGATCCTCAAAGAGCATCAAAAGGCGTTTGCATTTAATTATAAGGAGATGACAGGAGTCGCACCCCACATTGCGGTGCATAACCTCATCACTAAGTCTGATGCAAAACCAGTTAAACAAAAATTGAGACCCATGAAACCCAAGGTAGCTCTCATGGTAAAGGAGGAGGTAATAAAACTCCTCCAGGTAGGATTTACAAACTAGTTGACTATTCCCAATGGGTATCTAACATTGTTCCCGTTCTCAAGAAGAATGGAAAGATACACATCTGCATAGATTTCCGAGACATCAACAAAGCATGTCCTAAGGATGACTTCCCATTACCATCTATTGATGTCATTGTTGATGCAACAGCTGGGTTTGAACTTTTGTCTCTCATGGATGGATTCTCAGAGATACAATCAAATCAGAATATCTAAGCAAGATCAAGCTAAAACTACGTTTATAACTCCTTGGGGAACCTATTGCTACGCTGTTATGCCATTCGGTCTCAAAAACGCCGGTGCTACGTACTAGCGAGCTATGACATACATATTTCATGATCTAATCCATAAAATCAGTGGAATCTTACGTTGATGACTTATTGGCTAAGGCTAAGAAGCTGTTGTGACCATCCGAAAGTACTCCGCATAATTCTTTCATGCCTAATAGAATACAGAGTCACGCTAAATCCAGAGAAATGCGTCTTTGGTGTAACGGGAGGGAAGCTCCTAGGTTATGTCATATCGTCATGAGGGATAGATGTCGACCCAACCAAAATCTGGGTTGTCCTCAAAATGGTTCCACCTTCGAATGAATCTGGAGTCAGGTCATTCCTCAGAAAACTGGGTGCAATCTAGAGATTTATCCCGGACTTAAGCTTCGCCATTCATCCAATCAACAATTTACTCAAGAAAGACTATAGCATTGATTGGACCGAAGACTACAATGAAGCTTTTGACACAGTTAAGCGTTTCTTGTTGTCACCACCTACGCTAATGCCACCTAAGCTAGATCAACCGTTAATTTTATATTCACGAGCTACCAATGTCTCGTTAGCTTGTATGTTGGCCCAAGAAGACGATGACAAGAGAGAACGTGTGATTTATTTCATTAGCCGAACACTACTCGACTATGAAACACGCTATACACAAGCAGGATGAGAATGGCCTTGCCATAGTCTTTGCTACTAAATGCTTAAGACACTGTATGTTGAACCAAGAAACAAGGGTCATGGTAAAAAACGGACCATTTACGAACTTTCCTCACACAAGGGTCCTTGTCTAAAAAGGATGGATGTTTTATAACTTTAATGGGAGAATTCAAATTAACGTTTATAAATCAAAAGTCAGTTAAAGGACAAATCATCGCAGATTGGTTAGCTGATAACCCATTAGATGGAGGTGATTTAGTAGATTTAGACTTTCCGGATGAGTGTGTATACTACATCGAAACCTGACCCTCTATCTCTGAATGCCCCTGGTACACCGATATCATTAATTATATCATGGACCATACGTACCCAGAAGGAGTTACACCACATCAAAGAAGATGGTTACGCATTATCGTAGCTAAATACGTCATTATAGAGCAAGTGCTCTATCGAAAAGCATTCGATGGAATGCTCTTAAGATGTGTCGACATAGAAGAATCCAAGAAGATTCTCCATGAATCCCATAGCGGAATATGTGGAGGCCACTTCAGTTGCCACGCCAATGCTTGAAAAATACATCGAATGGGCTATTTATGGCCCACTCTAGAACATGACGCAATAGAATTTGTACGTAGGTGTCATAAGTGCCAAGAATTCTCCCATGAGATCCACATGCCGGCACAAGCTCTGCAACCAATCGCTACTCCATGGCCCTTTTCTACATGGGGTCTAGACTTAATAGGGAAATTCTCTCCCTCATCCACAGATGGCCATAATTTCATAATCACGGCCACTGAATATTTTACTAAATGGGTAGAGGCTATGCCTCTTACTACTGTACCTGGTTATGTAATCGCCAAGTTCATTTTGAACCAAATCATTTACAGGTACGGTATCTCGCAAATCATTATCTCTGATAATGGAACTTCTTTTAATAATGAAGAGGTTCACGAGCCATGCAATAAATTTAAGATAAGCCATCATACGGCTTCCTTATATTACCCTCAAGCCAACGGACAGGATGAAGCGACAAACAAAACGCTAAAATCCATTCTCCTTAAAATGGTGAAAGAAAACAAACAAGATTGGCATTTAAAATTATATCCAGCCTTATGGGCCCACCAAACCTCAATAAGAACACCAATGGGAGCAACTCCTTTTTCACTAGTGTTTGGGGCAGAGGCAGTTCTCCCACTTGAGGTTGAAATACCCAGTCTCTGTATTTCATTACAAGGGATTCTGGATGAAGACGCTTACAGAGAAGCACGTCTTTCCCAACTCGAAAGCCTAGATGAAACTAGGTTAGATGCTGAACATCGACATAGAGTCTATGCTGACCGGATGTGCCGGGTAGTACAAAAAGAAAATCTATGAACGCAACATATACGAAGGTGATCTAGTTCTAAGGCTAGACAACCAGATTGACAAGAAGACCGGCGAAGGAAGGAAATTCCGGCCCAAATGGTTGGGCCCATACCCGAGTCATGAAAGGACTACGGAAATGGTGCATACCTCTTATGTACACTAGAAGGTGAGGAATTTGGTGAAACAGTCAATTCCCTTCACCTCAAGCGGTTCTACGCATAAGCGGCTGGTACTACATATATTTATCTACATTGCATCTTCATATAGATTAAGATCATTTCGTCCACTTGTTTCTTACATAAATGGTGATAAAGGAATCTATCCTCAAAGTAATTCATTACAAACTCATGATGTTGTTGGCATAAAGCTCTTTTAATCATACTTCTCCATCTTCATGATATCATCAAAATATCTCGGAATCTTTTATCAAATAAAATCAGACATGACGAAGTCTTAACGGTAACCATACCAAGATCTGCAAGTTTATTCTCACTTTGATTTTCTTCTTAGGGCAGGTGTCTTACCTATGGTCTGTTCTAGAAGCTTCATGGTGTCACATCTATCCCATATGTATATCTCTTTGGAAATAAGCACATACTGACATTTTACTCAAATAAACAAATCAAACGTTGATCAAACAAAAAAAAATTATTTTACACATTTTCTTGCCCTACCAACCTTCGGTGATGAGCTTGCGTCTCTTACTAGTGACGTAGGGTTGGAAAAGGATGAAAATGCCCTTATTGGCCTATGCCTTGCCCACAGTGATAAACCCACACTTCTTACTAGTAGCTTGGGGCAAAGTGTAGGGGGTGCTCTTGACAAATAAATGCAAATGGTCATACGCAAACAATTCAAACTTTCAAACTTTGAGTCAAAAACAAATGAAACAGATGTTCAAAATTCCAAGAGAGTTAAAATCCTAAAAACCCAGATTTTGTCTACTATGTGGCCATCTACGGATCAAAGTCTAGATAAACCGCAAAGTAAGTCGCATTCTAAACTATGAAGTCACTCGGGCAGAGTAAGCTTGCAGTTTCCAATTTGGTTCCACCAAAGATTTTTCTGTCTTTCATCACTATCATTTCACCCACACCTCATAACTTGTGCCCTTCCTAGCTCTCGGTGATGAGCCCTCGCATCTTACTAGTTGCGTGGGGCTAGGATTGGGGCAATTTAATTTGTTCATCATACTAGTTATATTCATCACTCTGCAAAACAAACATGAGGTATCCAAAATTGCTTACAGAAGTTAAGATTCAAAATCACATTATATCTACATATATCAGCATCATGAAATACACAAAAATAAAAAGCATTTGCATCATTTGTTCTCCATTGCATACATTCTAAAAAGCATATAAACATACATCGTAGTATACACAAAGAAATTGGAAATAGAAAAGAAACCATGAGTGCCAAGATTTGGATCCAAAAAAAAATGCATATATATAAATGATCAATGTTTATATACAATGCCATCATGCACTAAGCATGGTCAAAATGCTCAAAGAGCCCATGATATACAAAGAAATCAATAATACAAAATACACGAGAGCCAAGAGGCCTCTCAATCCCTGCGTGACCCCTCCAAAGGTGCACGCCCACGCCTAGGACTCCGGCTACGCCGGCGCTCTGAATGAATGGAGGGCTCGGGGTCTCGAGGAGCAGCTGCGGTCTCACCACAAGAATGGCTCCTCATAAGGCACTCAGCCATCCTATAGCCCACTAACTCAGTGTGGAGGGTGGACACCATCCTGGCCACGTGCCAAACGGGAGCGAAGACATCGGTATGCCTACCGGCTGCTGAGGGCTCCCCAGCGTCCACAGATAGCTCTGTGCGAGTCCTATCCATGGGGATCATTAGGGAATCAGTACATACCCTGTGGATCAGATCCCACCACTCATCAATGGTCTCTACAAACAAAGGAGAAAATGAATTAGAAACTAAGCAAGAGGCTAAAGCATATAAAATAACAATTAAGGAGAGCCTACAAATAAAAATTAAAAGGGAGAAAGGGTAACTTACTTGGATCCCCAGGCCTCCAAGATGGGTCGCTGGGGCCGGCACCTACCGCGGATCCTGCTGCTGACTGAGGGGCTGCTCCTATGGCAGGAGCAATGTGTCACCCCACAACAGACTCATCCTCTCCACCATGGCCCTGGGAGAGTGGCTGCTCTGAAACTAGAGTGTCCCTCTCTGTGCTCTGCTCAGCCCTCTTTGCCTGCATGATATCCTGAGTGTCATGCCACTTAGGATTGCTGTCCTCAGTCTCCCCCTCTGTCCCTCCCTCTATAAACTCCTCAGACTCAGATTCAATATCAATAGGGTCATCGCTGCTATGAGCAAGACCCACAGCTATCTGAAGCAAAGGTGCCTGAGGTGCACCGGCTCTCCCTCTAGCACGAACTATCCTCCTGGCTGCAATGGGAATGTCAGGAGTAATCACTGTCCAACCTCGGCCTCTGGGCCCCCTTCTGGCCTTGCGAACTGATCTGTAAACTAGCACCACTGGGGGAAGCATACCCGTGTATAGAAGGCAAAACTGCTGAGGAACTCGGCCAAAGGGGTGCACCTCCACTCATCCCACTCGATCGATAAGCTGCCCTGTAGTGGAGCAGGAGATCAAGGTAAGGGTCTCCTCGCCCCATATGTCGGCCATGAGCTGGTATGGTGTCACCTCCATATCGGAAATAGTCAGGGAGGCAACTGGTTGATGAGGTTCTCTAAGCACTGACATGTCTACCCATCTGGCTGCCCTAATAGCTCTAGGATCTGCCACCTCCACACCCCTGCCATAAGGGATGAAGCGCTCATAAACCCAACTCATGACTAGAGTCGGGTGGCTCAGTGACTGCCCCTGTAAACGGACCACCCTATATAGATCGTGGTAGGTGGTCCCAAGAATATCTATGCCCCAGGCGTATATCCGGTCGTGCCCCTCTATCTGTGTAATAATGGGGCCCCAACAGTATAATAACGTGTCACCTCCCTTGTCCCCGATCAATCTTAAGGCAAGGATCCCCATGATGGCCTGGCGAAGTAAGGGGATAGGCAAAGAAGGAATGGATCGAACTCTCACCCCCTTCTTCGACCCCGTGGAGATGACTGCATCTCCCATATATGCTACCCACTGTGCAATCTGTGCCTGTGAGCCTTCTGTCTTTAATGTAAGTCGCCTCTCGATGATCGGGACCCCCAAAATACGGTAGACATTCTCTAATGTAATGGTCCACTCACCACGGACCCCTGGCAATCGGAAGGTGTTCCGATCTACATCCCAGTATGAGAATAAGTCACAAAGGATGTGACTAGATGGTGCAACATGGGGCACGCGCAATATACGCAATATGTCAGCTCTCTGTAGTGTGTCCTCCTCATTTTGTGAGAGGGCATCTAGTACCCCTGAGAGCCAATCACACTCTCTCTCTCTGCTCCATCTGATGTACTCCTCTCTCACCTACATACACCTAAAAAAACACACAAAACAGAGCAAGTTAGTATCCGAATGATACTGAGAAAGTCATAAAAATATGTAGAAGTGCTAAAAATACAAACACAATCTCAAAAATAGGCTCCTTTTGCATTCTGTGTAAAACCGCCGCCCTGAGCAGGGAGGTGGTTTTGTAACCACCCGCCTTAAAGGCGGCGGTTGTATAACCGCGGCCCTAAACAGGGCAGCAATCATGTAACCGCCGCCCTGGCCAGGGCGGCAGTCGTGGTCTGAAAACCCATGCGGGTTTTTAATCTAAAAAAGCCTAAAACATGCAAAAAACGACCATTTAACCTAAAAACGGGACCTACCCAGTAGGCTCCCCCCCTAGATGGACCTTTTAACACTATCATTTTCAAAAATGACCCCCCCATTACAACAAATTTGGCATTTCAAATTAAAGGGGGAAAAAACACAAAATTGAAGAAAACCAACCTGTGATCTAGCGGGGTGGTGTTCCGCACGTAGAGGCATGATCATGGTCTTGCTGCGGACGTTTCGACTATACTCATGCAAGAAACTGTCACCGTGGGTCCCAGAGCTCAAAAACAATCAAATCAACTCGCGTAAATGAATAGGAAAATGGGCCCACTTTCATATATATAGCACTCTATTTCATTTTAAAATGACTTTTCATAGGTTTGGAGCGCTGATGGAGGTAAGTTCCTATCCCCACACGAATGGTACATTCTCATTCCCTATTATTTTAGTGTTTATTTTCCAAATTATTGTATCTATCTACACTTGAGTTCTCTTTTCATTTTGCAGATAGCGGGAATTTTGGATGGCGTCATTTCAACACACAAGCGTGTAAGGTATAACTTCTAACTTCCCATTTCAGGATTGCCATACTCGGACCCACCATTTTACGCCTCTTCATGCTACAATGATTCTCCGAGGGGGAAATATGTACGTACCCAAAATTGTAAAGGTATTGTACTACTGGAACAACGTGACAAGTGCCCCAATGATGATACAGGTCTCCTCGCAAGGTGTTCGGGATCCGGAAAAGCTCTCCAAGTATGCGTTAACATCCCGCATGCCCCGCTTAGCCCCTGCGTGACTTAGTTTTCTTTTTTTCCTCTTCTTTTAGCCCTTTTCTCTTTAGTAACAAAACCGACGCCTTGCCTGGGCGGCGGTCTCGTGAATGCCACCCTGAACAGGGCGGCGGTCCTGTAACCACCACTCTTGTCAGAGCGGCGGTCCTTTACGTGTTTTCCAGAAGGCTATTTTTACACGACTCACGTAAATTCAATGATTTACCTGCTTTCTTTTACTGCCATGAGCTTGCATTTATGGTTCTGGCTCCCTGGAATAATGTTTTTCCTTTGTTTATTGTTTGAGAGTTCAGTTTGGTTTTGATCTTTGGGTGAATGTAATTCCTATAAATAGATTTCTTGTGCTCAAGCAAATGGCCCCCAAAAGTTTGCCTCTAGATTTCTTGTTGCAATAGGTTTATTTTTCCTTTTGCTTAGAATGTTTAGTTTCTTTCAATACATGCTTAGTTAGCATTGTTTTATAGTTGGTAAGCCACATATCCATCTTGTGCAAGTGTTGCCATTACTTCAGGCCCCTCATTCACTTCTCATCTTCTCATTTTAGTAGTTCAGTGCTTTTATTAGGATTCATATTTAGTTTCTTTCAATACATGCTTAGTTAGCATTGTTTTGCTGTTGGTAAGCCACAAATCCATCTTGTGCAAACAATGTTGTTGTTTAGTTCACTGTCTTACTGTTGGTAAGCCACATATCCAGCTTGTGCAAATAGTGTTGTTGTTTTATCCAATCCATTGGAGTAGAATAGCTTAGGAAGCCATTAAAGTCACAGGTTTTGCTCCTCAAACAGGATAGTTTTAGGTTCTGGACACTTTATGTTGCATGACTCGCAATAAATCCCGCTAGGAATTGTATAAGCCAAGCTCTGTACTCTTGCGCTATCCCTATCCTACTCGCATTGTATTCGGTGTGTATTCTGAGCTACCTTTATCCCAATATCTACTTATGTTGATGCTAGCATTACACACTTTTCTGGATCCACGTGAACATGAAAGAATGAGGAGATCACACTGAGGGGACAAGATCACACACACCATTGGATTCGCCACTGTTATGTGGAATCCAGGTTCTAGCTTTCCAAGTTCTAGTTAGAATTATATCAAATAGAGTAGTTAATTGTTTTATTTCAGTAAATTCTATTCTCAATATTACCAGGGAAGCTGTGGGGATTGATAGTTTCTGAGAAACTATGATTCACTCCTCACTTCTGAGGTAGGATTGAGAATCTTGCAAATATATTAGATAAGCTATTGTTTAGAATAGATCTATAAATCGCACAGGAAAATAACTACACTCGGTTATCTTGTTTGTTTTAGATTATTATTTAGTTGTCATTTCTAGATATTTTTAATAGTTGCTTTCTTAAATTCATATAATTCATCAGAAAATACAAAAAAAGAGAAATCATATACGCTATAGATATATTGCAAATAGTTAACTTTCATTTTGCTACAATTCGTTTACATCGTTGCTTTTGCATGACCATCACGGGACCTAGAGAGCCCAGGGAATATGTATTCGAGCCAATCGTGCCTCAGCCCAATCTCCTCATGGCAATAACCGATATAGACCAGAACCTTAGAATACAAGTCTTCCAAACAACAACAGATTTACAACTGATCAGTTCTCATTTGAGAGGGTTAAATATAGAAGACGACCAAGCATACACGTTTTGGTCAAATCAACCGAACTACAGATTACCCTAGGCAAACATTAACATGAATGTAGAAGGGTTCGAAAGAGAACAAACCTTTGGTTGTGATCCTTTAGTCCCATAGCCAGGTGCAGGAGATACCCTCACGGACATAGATACCAGTTTAAGGATCCAGGTTGCACAAACACCTGTGAGATATTCTGAGAAAATCACACAGTTATTGGTCTTGAATATAGAAGCTGAGAAAGTGTACGATTACTGGATATTATGGATTAGGACTTAATTTCGTACATGACCATAGCAGGTCCACAACAACCAAGAGTTTACGGTTGTGATCCAAAAATCCCATAGCCTAACGAATCCATAAGTTAATCAGATATAGACACTGGCCTACGCACGTTAGTATTCAGATCTACTCCACTTCCACCCACCATCATCGAACAATTGTCCTTACTGGATATAGCGACTAACAAAGCTAGAGAATTCTGGACTAGGCCAGAGAATCATCCGTAAAGTCAATTGTTTTCACCATCCACCGTATGACCTTATTTGGGGACGTACACGAAACTATCCCAGGTCATTTTCCATGTATTCCACAACCTATAGATCAAATCACGCCAGAGCTCGATATTGATTGTAGCCTTCGATCAGTCAGCCTTGCCGATCGATCTATCACGCCAGTCCAAGTTAGAAGGGCCTTCTTTGCCTTAGATTTGAAAATTCCATTAGTGCGTGTCGAAGACATTAGATTGCCTAACTAGTTTGTCTGCATCCCACGCATATTCCATCCCCACCAGTTGTCTCGGCCCGACCTCGGGAGGTCGGGTACGTGGAAGAGTTACCTGTAGATTCCCACGCTCGCTTGTCGCTTTTCCGGCGTACAGTAACCTACGCCTAACAACAATTACTAAGATATTAATAGTATGACATGAGGAACTAATATTAGTTAGTAACTCATTGAGTTACTATGAACCTCTTAGGGAAACCTATTAAGTATTGTCAAATAAAAGTTTAAAAATGAAGTGCTAAGGATGACTTAGTTACATTACTCAACTTAGGTTACCTAGTACATCAACAAATATTGAAATATAAACGTTATATTATAATTAAGTTTGCAACATAGATATATATATATATATATATATATATATATATATATATATATATATATATATATATATATATATATATATATATATGCAATTAAGTATAGATTTTGACATAAGCAAATAAGTTAATAAATTTGAAATCCTAAGTGTAAGAGAAGGGATAAAGTACTAAGATGATTTGCAACAAATCGAAAGTTGTGCCTTGCTAGAAAACTAAGGAAACAAGAAAGCAGAGTGTCATAATTGAGCCCAGAAAAATGTAGAAATGTTGGGAATACCAAGACTAGGGCCCCTGTGTAGGGTCAGGGGCACCTGGGGCATTGAAGACCTCCTTTAGGTGCTTGTTAGTGCTCATAACCTCAAAAACGTGATTTCTTAGGGTCACAAGATGCTCATTGGATGTCACCTTTAGTCGCATGTACTTTGTTGCTTGATCGACGAATTCATCTGAAACCTGCAAAGAGAAAGAAAACATGCAAAACCCCAAAACACATCTAATCCTAAAAATAAAAAGATGCAAATAGGGAGTCACACTCACCCCAAAGGTCACCCAACTAAGTGAACTTATGATCCAGGTGTGGCACTATATTTTAGACTCTATGTATTTATGTGTGTGTGTGTGTGTGTAGAATTGTGCCATAGGTGGTTCGCGTACCAGATGTACTTGAATAGTGAGAAATATCTAGATGTAGAATATAAAGATATGTGTGTGCATGGAAAAAAGGAACTTCCCCTCCTATGAATTGTATGCAGAAGAATGTAGCCCCTTGTCCCCTGAATGGATGCTAGATGATGCTTTGATGCTCTTGTAATGCCTTTAGATGTAAGCTTAGGTGATAATAGTAGATGTTTAGTGCTTGGTCCTTTATTACGGTCACATAGCTTTGTATTTATGTGATTCCTTTGCTTTAATTTCATACTTAACCACTAAAAGGTCAACCACCAAGAAAATAAGATGCCCAACATCTATGAAGGACCCAAAATATGTGAGTAAGATAAAAATATGTCGAGGGCACCTAGAGGGTACGGGAGATCCTGGGCGCTAGTGTTTAGACTCAGAAAAACTAAAGTATCAAAGATCATACTGGGAAAGAAGGTGTGTAAGATAAGGAAGGCAAATAAAAAGAAAAAAAAGAGGCCAAAGACAATTTTCAATTATAACTTTTATCACTTTGGAATGATATGAATAGTGGTATGTGATCAGGACCTATAAATATACCCAAAGTGCATGATTTAGTATCTACATTTGCCCCCACTTTATGTTGTTGAGTGAATGATAAATAACATAAATTAGATATGAGATGTGTACCTAATAACCATATAGATCAATGGAAAAAGCATGTCGAGGAGAAAATAAAACACGTGGAGTGATAAAAAAATGAAGCGTGGAAACTAGAGAAGTGGAAGTGAAAATGACCCTAGGGGTGAAAGTGTATATGTAGATATCACGTTGTATCTGTTATTGATTTCAATTGATGGTTGATGATTTGACTGATACTTCCTATAAGGATAGATCTATAAAATAATTAGAGAAATCAAGTAGTCAAATATATTTATATGGAAAATTTGATCCAAACGAGTAAAAAGTATGTAAAAATATGAAAAAGGAACATGTGCACCTGATTCGTGATGAGTGAAAGGAGATCGAAAGGATCCTAAAAATACTGTAGAAGAACAATTTTTTTTTGTGATCTCATGCTAATTGCACCAAGTGCGCATTTTTTGCGTGATCTCATGCCAAGTGTGGAAGAAGTGTAGGGAGAAAGGTTTAGTGTTATTCTCAAACCTTTGAATGCTTCACGAAATGTAAACACCATTGCAGATGGTGTGTTCAAATCTAATTCATTTGGATCCAATTTGATCCAATGAAAAAATAGAAAAGAAGAGAAAACATACATGCTGAGTGCTGAAGGATTGTACCTATCTTGTAAAAACTACTATGTAAAATGCCAAATATAGTACTGATCTGAGAAGAACTATGTAACTGCCGCTAGTCATTGGCACCCAGGAAGGGTCATGGGTTCCCGAGCACTACTGTCTATGTTTTGGCGCTAGCATCGATGTTGTGATGAATACCAAAGTCATATTATAGGCCATTGATGTGACTGAATGTTGTGTTGTAACGATACTAAACTATGTTGTAATGTACCTATGAACTGTTGTATGGGGTGGTTGATTCACCTAATGATACCCCCCTCATTTGGAGTGCATGTAACATTGTAAGGAGGAAGCATCCCACATGAGGACTGAATGTTGTGCTGAAATTGATGCCCTACTGGGTGGAAGGGAATGTGTCTGGTATAAAATAAGGAACATGTAAACAAAATGGATAGAAAACAATTTTTAGTACAATCAAGATAAACATGCATATAGAAGACAATGTGTAAGCTAGAAAGCAAGAAGATAATATGTAAGAAGACAATGTAGATAACAAAAAAATGGGTGGTAAACAAGGGACATCACTCACAACATCACGATAATCGAGGCTGAAGTGGCCAAAAGCATATAGTGTCCAGATAATATAAAGGGAAAAGCTCGTAAATAATGACATACAATAACAAGCAAGATATCATACAAACAAGGTGGCAAAGAGTTCCTGCAAGACAAATGTTGCACATGAAGCACCCATTAGCCTGTTAGAAAGATAGAAAGTATGTCAAAACATGTATGATATGATAGATTAGTGTGCTAGTATTAATATGAATTAGTATAAAATGAAACAATAACACCTATGATGTGTACGAAAGTGGATGCTCTAAAGATCCTGCAGCAAAACTGGTAAGAGGTATAGTGCCAAACATAAATGTTACATGTAATGATCTAGGTGAAGTATGTGATCAAAACTAGAAGGAATGTGAACATGTATGTGTTTATACAAAAGATAATGAAATACAAGGTATCCAGCTAACATAGTAATCAAAGTGTAATATGTAAGTATAAGTAAGCCAGAACAATGTGTAGCCAAGACATGCAGTATGATATGGATGATTTAGATGGAATGGAATAAAAAATGAATGTGATAAGATCCATGTTCCTTTGAGTGAATGTGAATAAGTATGCATGACATGAGGGTCATTTATATTCCCGCTCAACAATCAAGAATGAACCATAGAACAAGAGTGCGTCATCAGGAAATGGCTTGAATTGTATGCTAGAAATATATGATCAATAAAGTGTAGAGCGTAAAGAGTGAGTGAATGTGGTGAGGCTAATTTAATATTTATACCCTCAACAGTCAGGTATGAATTGTGGAACTAGAGTGTGTCATTGGGAAGTGTGTCATTATCAATTTGTGTTAGAAGGATATGTCGTGAATGAGCTAAGTGTGAAATGTGTTGTGTGTATGATGTGAGGTTAATGAATGTAGTTATCCCTCAACAGTCAAGTGAACCATAACACAAGAGTGTGGCATTAGGTAATGACGATACAAGTGTATCAAGATGTGCAAGATGCATGTGAAATATTAGATGCAAAGTTCACTATGAAGAAGTAGAAATGCAAGACAACTGATAATTCTAGAAGTGGGGAGAATAAGTATGATGACCCCCAAGTGTATGCAGATGAATAAGCTATTAAATCAAAGTGGAAGATGAGGGTTCTACACCCGATGCTTATGGAGGTAAAAGTGTGTGATCATGCTCTAAGATTGATGGTTTTTGAGACAAATGATTTATTAGTGAATGAGATATATGTGCATGAGACCTATAAGGTGATGGACACCTATGTGAAGAAGAGTGCGAAGGTGATGAAAAAATATTTGAAGAAAATCATAGAGGTGATAAACACCTATGTGAAGGAAAGCGAGGAGGTGATGTATATATATGTGAAGGAGCCATACGAGTGGTGGACCTAGACTAATGTGATAGATTAGCCAACTGATGAGACTGTGTGTAGGCTACAAGTGAACAGGAAAGCTAGGAGCATATTGTGATTTAGATTTAAGAGGTCTAGAGGACCAAGATTCTCTAGTGAGTGAAATGGCCACCTAAAGAGGAGGTTTGCAACCATGGTTTGGATGGCGGAACACCATTGATAGTAATGAGTTTCCTATTGTAAATGAACTTTAGACACAAGTGATTCATGGAGGTGATATCCTAAGTTGCACGATGCTAGGGAATACCTAAGAGCATGTCCGACACTTTTACTAATATTGGAACAAGAAAAGGCACAAGCATGGTAAGAAGACCGCCTATGATTTGAAGCTTGACATAACCATATGATTTAGGAAATAGATATGAAATTTGAGAGAGTGGAAAATCAATAGAAAAAGAAATGCAATAGAACATATGCTTACACAAAATGATGGATCAACCATAGTGTTATTGATAGAAATAGATCCAAATAGAATAACTAATTTGAAAGTGATCAAAAGAGAATGTAGCGTGATAGTCATGATTGGAGAAAGAAATGATCGGTTGAGATGCCTTAGCATGAGAAACTAGAAAATCAAGAGCCCCTGATGCAGGAGGAGGTACTTGCGTGATATGTATGATTGACTAAAGATTCGGCTACTTGATTGTTGTTTACAAAGAGGATTATTTAAGATCTTAAGCTTCTGATTGTCAATGACCAACGTAGATGTCATACGGGGGGTTCATTAGCTAGGAAATATCCTAGCACATGCATTCATTTTGAGGTAATAAAAATTGATAAAATCAAAGTCATTATATCGGTAGACATTAGGGGTGAAAAGGTTTAATTTACTAATATATTGAATTAGGTATTGGGGGTAGGTTAGAGAGGCATGCCTAAGGAGAGGTGGGTTTGATTTTAATAGTAAACTAAAATATTTGATCCCTAGTTTTAAAAAATAAATAGCTTAATATTTCATAAGGAATTTTTTCATGAAGTTGAATTATAATCTCTTTTTGAATAAGGAAATATCAATTAGGAGATTCTTAACAAAGAAATAATAATTTAATAGAAAATTTGGATTGAGTATGTTTTTCAACATAAATGCTATTATTTCACCATCTTAATTATTTGAATTATTATTTATAAATGATTAAAGTTTAACATTAATTTCATTGATAATATATATATATATGAAAATATCTTTCTAGAGAAAATGCATATTAAGAAAACAATAATTGAGTGGAAAACAAGATATATTTTTCTATTTTATATGTTAGGGTATTTTTGATGTATTAGGGTAGAAATAAAAAGGGGGTAAATAAAATTGTAACGGAAAAATGAGTATGTAAGGTACATGGAAAAAATAAGGGGTATTTTAATTGTAATAATATAACAGGAGGGGGTATTATATATTGAATAATTGGAGGTAAAAACTAACATTAAGGGTATTATTTAATAACGGTATTATTTAATACCCTTTGAATGAGCGTGCTATACCATAATTTCAATAAGTGAAGCCCTCGTGAGATGTCATAGGCTTAGGATGCTCATTATTATCGATAATATCTTAAATAAGATTTCAAAGTTTGAAACATCGATCTGTAGAATGCACAATGCATTGATGATAATCACATCTAAAATATTAATTGTAATTGTGGACCGTAAGGACGAGATGGGTCTAAATTGAGCAAAGGAGGAAGCGTAATAATATTGCTCTCGACGAGTTGTGGCAGTATAATATGCGGAGCACAAGGAAATTTAGTAAATGTTCATGTAGGTTGTTGCCATTGAATATTTTTTAAAATTATAGACAACATTGACAGTAGCTTTAGCTTCAGTAGATATTTTAGATGGATTGAAATTTGATTTTCTTTTAAAGTGTGCTGAAGATGAAGCTTGCTCATTGTAAATTAAGCTTTCCTATACATAACAATTTAGTTTCACTTAGTTTAAGAGTATGAAAAAAATAATCAAATGATGGAGACATCTTGAAGATAACACTCTCATGGAGAGGTGGAAGTAGAATTTGTAAAAATAAATGTTGAAGTTTAGATTCCGTAAGCACATTAGACATCTTAGCTAAGTTTTTCTCGTATCGCAAGACATAATCGGCTAGATTTTCATTAGATCCTTGTTTAATTTGTGCAAGTTGAACATATGAGATCTTAGAATCGATATTGATAAAGAAGTGAGCAATTAAATCATCGGAAAAATGCATAAAATATGTTACCAACTAGACAGGTAGATCATAGAACAAAAAAATTACATAATCTTGAAGACTGCAAGGAAAGAGCTTTGCTAGTAAAGTTTTATCATCCGCAAAATTGAGACATGCTATATGAAATGATTGGAGATTCTCTTGAGGGTTTCCATAACCCTTTTAGATGGGAAACTTAAGGTGAAATTTTTTAGAGGAAGTACATAGGTGGAAATGGAAGATGAAAAAGGAGTGTGGAAGAGTAAAGTGGAATCCAGAGATAAAGAGGCGCGAGAGGTAGTGAATTGAAGTTAAAAATTTTGAGTTTGCAAATCCTGATATAAAGAAGTTAAATCAAGTGTATTTAAAGAAGTGTCAGGTTGTACATGAGAAGCATTTGGTTGAATGATGTTTGTCATAGTAGTCAGAATTAAAGGAGGAATATAAAGGGGTTGGGTGGAGGCCATGACAGCCGAGGAAGAATAGACAAGGGGTTCCCAAGCAACATCATGATAGTTTCTAGCAGTGATCAAATCATGAAGGAATATGTGGAAGATGCATTGGATCATCACACAAATCTTGACAAAAATTGGTAACCTTTTATAATTTCTCTTAATCAACATTGGTGTCTTCATCATATGATTGTTCACTATGATATGCTTCAATGTTTTCGAGAGCAACTTGTTGAGAGTTAGCGAGGGTATTATCAGTTTCAACCATTGATTTAGAAACCCTACGAAAAGATGGAGGAATATCAAAATTCTCAAAATACCCTAAATGACAACTACGGGTGGCAGGCATAAAAAGAAAACCCTAGAAATAAGGTTGGAATTGAGTGATGGGTTCATTAAATGACTTAACAAAAATTGAAGTATAAATGTTAAATTCTAATTAAGTTACAACACATATATAGATATGCAATTAAGTGTAGATTTTGACACAAGCAAGTAAGATGATAAATTTGAAACCTTAAGTTTAAGAGAAGAGATAAAGTACTTAGTTGATTCACAATAAATTTGAAGTTTTGCCAAGCAGGAAAAATAAATGAAATAGGAAAGTAGAGTGTCGCAACCGAACCCAGAAAAATGTAGAACTATCAGGAATGTAAGGAATACAGTACCTGTGTAGGGTCAAGGGTGCTTAGGGCACTGAAAACCTCCTTTGGTTTCTTGTGACTGCTCATAACCTCAGAAACTTGATTTCATAGGGTTGCGAGTTGTTTGTTAGATGTCACCTTTAGTCACCTGTAGTTCACTACTTGATCGGTGAATTTACTTAAAACCTACAAAGAGAAAGAACACTTACAAAACCAAAAAACACATCAAATCCTAAAAATAAAAAGATGCAAATGGGATTCAGACTGACCCTGGTGGTCACCCGATGATGTGAACTTAAAATCCAAGCGTTTCACTACATTTTAGACTCCATGCATTTCTCTCTATGTGTGTGTAGAATCATGCCCTAGGTGGATCTTGTGCCAGACACACTTGAATAATGAGAAATAGATAGATGTAGAAGATGTACATATATGTGAGCATGAAAAAATATACTCCCCCTCTTATGAAGTGTATGCAAAAAAATGTATTCCCTTTTCCCTTGAATGGATGCTAGATAGATGCTTTGATGCTATTTTAATGCCTTTGGATGCAACCTCCAATGATGATAGTAGATTTTTTGTGCTTGGTATTTTATTATGGTCACATAGATTTGTATTTATTTGATTCCCTTTCTTGAATTTTGTACTTAAACAATAAAAAGTCGACCTAAAAGAAAATAAGACACCCATCTAGAAAGGACCCAAAATATGCGAGTAAGATACAAAGAGGTTGGGGTGCCTAGAGGGGATAGGGGCACCTAGGCATTGGCATCCTGGCTAGGCATTGGTGTCCAACTTAGAAAAATTGAAGTATCGATGGTCAGACTGGGCAAGAAGGTGTGTAAGACAAAGAAGGAAAATAGAATGAAGACAAAGAGGCCAAAGACACTGGTGAGCAATTTTCTTGTGCTTAGGAATCATATGAATAGTGATATGTGATTAGGACCTAGGAAATATATCCAAAGTGCGTGATTTAGTGGCTACACCTAGGTATAAGGATCATCGAGCATAATGTTCCTACGTCATCTTGCTATAATCTTATATTAGTTTCATTTTACGATGGCTATAGGAAGTGTAGTAAGGATGTATTGATGGGTAATCATTACATGGTTCTTATGTTTCACTTAGGATTCCTAAGATGGTATGGATGTGATTCTTAACATATAGGGAAATGAGCCAGTAAAGGACTCTCGCTATTCTTATCTAGTTCACCTTCTTAAACAACAAGGAATCCAGATAACTATATTGAGATGGTCGTGTGGTGATAGAAGATGAGTTTTGTAGGCTAGTGTGCGGTCTTGGAACTAAGCTTGCAATGAAATGCTTGAAATTATGGCCACATTAATGTATTTGCTAACTAAATTGTGTGATCATCAATGCCCTAAATAAAAAAATGTAAGATATCTGATGTAAGTTGCATGAATGTATTCTAGGTAGGCACTTAGGAAATGCACATAGTTCTCACAGCCTATAAAAGGTTAAACCGAGTATACAAAATTGTACACACCCGATTGAAGAGTGACTTAAGGGAGATCATGGAGATCTACATATACACTTACAAATACATATGTTTATTATAGGTTATCAGATATTACAAATATTTTAATTATGTTGGATTATTTACCGATAAGCTAAATAATAATGTTAAACTTTGGTAGCTGGATTGTATATTACGGTTATTCTTTTTTGTTAAATACCCTTAAATTGATTATCATAACAAGGGTGTTACATGTTCGATGTTATTTCCCCTACTATAAAAATGGTGTAGATATCTATGTTCTTCTTCAATCGTTGCAATCCTCTAACCATTTTCCATTAGATTTTTTATATGAAGAACACAAAATTGATGTTCATATATATTCATTGCCAAACATTTATAGATTTTGTGTCCTTAACAATGAGTTATTGGTTATCGTGTGGCACAAAATCTAACTAAAGCATCGTAATTATAATATATTCTTGTGAAACTATCTTGGACTATATGTTTTCATCCCTAATGAGGCACAAATTTCGATCACTTATGTAGAAAAACTAAACTTTTAGATTGTGATTGAATAGATGGTTGAATGAGAGAATATTTTTATTCATCATGGTACATACAATACATTGATAAGTGTGTAATGCTTATTTCTAAGAATCCTCCTTATATCTCTATTACCATGAACTTTGTAGGATCCCCTAATGGAATTGCGTTTTTGGTAGGATATGAAATGATAGTAGAAAACCAATCCTTTCATTTTGTTATATTTCTAGATGAGATTGAGTTTACATATTAGTTAGAAATTTGTGCAAAGGTTTCTTCCACTGATTGTGTGTCGAACAAGATATCCTCATCAAAATTTTCATCTTCATCAATGACATTGCCTTGATGTTGTTGTTTCTACTTGTTTCAATTGTTTTTGGTATACTTTTTGATATATTTTCCCAAATTTTCTTGATAGGATAGTGGTTTACAAAAATACATTCTAGGTTCCCATGGTGATGGTTAGTCCACGAGAACGATTCCCAAAGGTGTAGCGATTAGTCCAACTCCCCCTCAAATGTAATTTTGGGGAATAAAACCTGGGTAAAGGATCTAATACTAAATAATAGAAACTAGAAATCAATATGCAAGACTCAAAACTAATTTATGAGTTAATTAAATGAAATTACGATGTATAAAAGCATTAAACATCTTATTACAATGAGTTACAACAAATGATCACATTAGTTCAATCTCTATTTACATGTGGAGATAACAATTGAAGTTAGCTAAAATGTAACTAGTCAAATAAACTAGTTACTAAATTGAAAAAAAGAAGATCACACGAATGAGCTAAGAAATTGATTAAATATTAATTTTATCATTCATTTCCTTCTTCAAAAAGTTACTACCGAAGATGATAAATAGTTTCAAACTAATTACATTAATATGTAACCTGGTTGGGAAAAAAAATGGAGAAAAAATTGGTTCCAAATGTCACCATATGGCAAAGATATTAGGATATTTCAATTGAGTTTTCTTAGAAAAATATTATTAGTAATGGTGAAATGAATGAAAAATTCAAGGTTGGAATTAGAAGCGACCACACTCACGTACATTATATAGTCCACCACCAATTGCAACCTCTATCCTAGAATGACGCTTGACATAACTAAGTAATAGAATTAAAATTGAATTTATCATGTGTACACCTAAAAATAATCCATTATTAACCAATTAAATTGAAGATTTTAAGATGTTCCTGTATTATTTATTGATCTAAATTTGACATTATTACTGCATTTTTCAATATTATATTATCATCATCATATGTGATTTAAGTTAAAATTTTATTTTTTTGTAATTTGTTTTTCAGAACAATTGTCTATTATATTTAATTTTTTAGTTGACGTTGGTGTTGGACTATAATATCTGTGAGATGTGACCACATTTAATTTGATATTCATTTGATCGTCATAAGGTAGTCTCAACTTTAAATTTCACATTTATTTCATTATCATATAATATATATTTTTTGCTATTGCTTGAAAAACTTGGTTGAAAAACTACAATATCTTGAACATAAAATAGAGTTTGAAACCATATTTTACCAAACACATTTTCTAAGCTCGACACAATAATACAACTACATTAAGGACATTTACCACCAATTAATTTAAAAATAAAAAATAAAAAATTAATACCTTTCTAAAAACAATTAAACTTCGAAATATATATCTTAAAATTTTCCATATAAATATATTTAAAAACTCTATAAAATTTTAAATAAATTTAAAAACTATAAAATTAATACATTGGCCAATAATTTTTTTTAAAAAATGAAATGAGAGAGCCAATACTAAAACCAAGTTGCAAATCCTTTTTCTTAACATAAAAAGACTTTCTAGCAAACAAAAAAAAGTTTTCCGCTTTGTTAAGACTTTAAAGGACTAAAATCAAGATCCCAGCGTCTCCCAGCGTCCCTTCCGTGTAAAACAATTGCAATATCGTGGAAAAATCGTAGAAATTGGTTCGTGTTCACGAGAAACGCGTAGAACATGTCAACGGAGAGTATAGGGTGGACGTTTCTTCGTATGTGCGTAGTTCCGAACTGCAAAGCGGTCATCTAACCGCGTGCATCCCTATTTACTGCTGGCAACCCAATGCGAACGCAAAAGAGTATTAATCAACTCCTCATCACAAAAAGATATTATATGTGCTCATTCATATATATATAAACTAATGTGATATAAATTGAATGTCTACACGCATCTTCCTTGAAAAAACAAAAAAATAAACATTTATTTAGCTATTTGCACACATTCAGTTCCTTGCAATTCCAAAGAAGGTCTCCATCATGCATTTGTCATCATTACTAAACAACTCACTTTAAAAGATCCATAAAACTGATCCATGTGACCCTAGCTAGTGCCTGATGTGCAGGTGCTTTGCATACCATGAGTAGAAGCATAATCTGTGATGTATATCAACCTTAAAGACACTTATATAGGGTCTTTAAAATCCCAAATCTTAGCCTGTAAATACTATGCCTACACTTCTTTTCACTTTAGATACAGGTGCCATTTTGCAAGCTCTCTCCCATTGGTTCTTGAATCTTTTGGTGGTCTTCATGTATAACTTATGTAGACTTTGATACCAATCGTGATGTAGTCCACACTAATGTATTGTAGTTTTCATCGTATGCAGTTCAAGTGGGATTTGGGTGAATTCCTTTACGATATTCATCTTTCCGCTGGACCATGCTTTGCCTACGACAACATAATGTAGCGAATGTGGTTTTTCCTTGTCAGTTGCAGCATCAAAACTGAAGTTAAGGATCCATTAAATACCTAATAAGCAAATCTCAAGTACTTATCACTTGTCATGACACAGGTACATGTTAGACTGCTGCTTTGAGCAATATTATCTAAATCCATATTCACATTAGAATATGTTACAAGATGTTGTATACAGATATCACGCAGTGTTGTAGGAATGGGAAGAGGATTTATGGATAGAGTGTCATTTGATTTTAGGTAGTAATATATCATATTTGCACCATCCCCTCATGTAGGTGGTAAGACATATATTCTAGAGGTCCTAATTGATATGAGATGACAAAACATATATTTAGAGGTATATTCAATTGATAACATAGGATACAATAAAAGCATAGTGTATCTTGGTCCATAGTTAAGGCATGTAGGTTATAGGTGGATTTACACTTGAGGTGCATTTGATTTAGGGTAGCAACACATGACCACTTAGAGGTGTCCACCTCAATTTATTGGGATTGTAAGGAGCTGAGTTGCATTCGGTAAAAACCGACTCCCATTTGACTCAAGGGTAGATGTAAGTGTCTATGCATTCTAGACAGTGTATGCGACTTTGAGGATGACAACACATGTATTTAGAAAACAGTATTGCATCATGTGCCGACTTACTGATAAATCTCCCATACATTTAAGATATCATATTAGACTTGGGATAGCAAGACATGCATTTATAGGCATATTTGACGTGGGGTATGTGAAGGCATCTTCCCATCTCCTTCGAGGCGTATTCAGAGTCTCTGGATATAATCAAGACATGGGGCCATTTTGAGGTCGACTATAGCCTGCATAGTAAAGTAGTGTCCATGCTTAAGACTTACTAGATATAGGCCATGCATGTTAAAGACATATAATTTTGAGTGGTACTAACTAGCCCATTGGCCGATAATTAGATGCACTATGGTAATATATTGATCATTTGGCCATACAGGATTAGAGGGTCACCCCTATCATGCAACCAAACATATTCATCCCTACAACTAAATCCATACCAGTCTATATTAGTAGGAGGACCATTCCATTATAACATCACCCCATTGACATGAGGATCATAGTATATGAAGTTGTATATCTTCTATAGCTTCAAACACATCATACCACATTACTTATATGATAGTTAAAACCCCACTACTATAGACTGGATTACAATATGCTAATTAGTCGATGGTTGGTATTCATGACTTCCATGGTCATATAATCATGGCCACAAAATAAATCTCTCAGAAATGAGGATAGATATCGTTGCTACAAAGTATACCACCTATAACCAATAAAAGTATACTAAGCACATACGCATATGACATGGCACATTGACTGGTAAGAGATTTCAAATCATCTCAAAAACTATCTAGAACCTTACGAATATGATAGAGGGTTCCCCTGATAATAGATTCAACACCTAAGCTTCTCAGCCATCCTGGGGAGTGTATCTTACATAGCATGAGAGGTTTAAGTACCTCCCAGGCATTTCATCCAACAAGGAACATGAGTACTCCAACATCCACAACATTACATGACTGAAGATTGGATCTAATTATGCTGAGATTTCGTTCCTTACTCCTCCAGACAAGACTGTAACGGTTTAGTGGGTTGTTCACTTTTATTCTTGACATTAGAATTTGACATTCATTTGACCATCATGTGATAGTTGGATTCATAGCGACATTTGACTTCATTTTGGACTGCCACTTAAATAATTTTGTTTCTTTTTTCTTGGAGAAGTCATTAAAAAAATAGTAATATCTTGGCTCATGTAGTAATGTTTGAGCCTTTTTGTTTTCTTGAATACGATATTTTTGAGACCGACACAATCACATAGCTAAATGATTCCATTTGCCACAAATCAATGAGAAATTGATAGATAATTTGATGAAGTTGTTGAAAGAGGTATGTGAAAAATTAAATCTAAGAACCTTGAAATTGATATCTATTGATGTATTTCATATATATTCATTTATTATAATATACTTATTATATTATATTTATTTGTAATTGTTACCTTTTTCATATATTTATACTATATTTACATAGTTAAATACTTGCCTCGTGATTGATATTTCGACGTATTTTAGATAAAAGTATTTAAAATATCTATAATAATTTTTTTAGTTCAGTGTCAATGTTATAGATGTTTTTAAAAATCCTAACCATTTATCCTTAATTAAAAAGTTTACTATAGAAAATATATTCATTATATCTTATTAGATATATAATTAATTAAATTGAACTAAAAGTTGTTTGATAAACCACTTTTGTTTACTGTTTTGTCAAAATACATTTATTTGAATATAAAAAAATTATTATTTTGGAAAATTAAAAAATACAATATTTTGTAGATAGATAAATGATCAAACTGTCATCAATTTTTCTATGCCAGGCAAGGGTGAGGGTGAAATTTCAAGAAGAGAAAAAGTAAATAAAACAAGAAGAGAAAGTAACCTCATGAATGAAGAACAAATACGTGTGTATTATTATGTGTGTGATTACAATGAAATGACGAGATTAGTGCGGGCTAAGAAGAAGAGGAAGAGGAATAGGGGTGGGAGTTGTAGGAGAGTATACCAATATCCCATCCACGCGTTTCACCACTTCTTTATTTCTCCTCTCCCACCAGTAAGAAGGGATTTGAAGAGTTTCAATTAACAAGTCTGAGCTTTTATTAACGAGAGCTGCGTCTCTTCCGGACAATTTGAAAGGCAGCTTCTTGTTGCCTTGAAAGCCATCGACTAGGTGTAAATAAACTTCCAAGTTATGGAAGAAAGCAGGATTATGTGTTTTCTTCAGCAAAGGGGAAACACTGCTGTCAAATACGATCTCTACACCCACATGAACGTATGCCCAGGGAAGCCAATGAAGAATTTTAGTGAGCCATCCCAGCTTCTCGTTCACAAATACTCCAGGAACCTTGGGAACCAAGTCCCTGCTGTTTACCAAACGCAAAACATTGACGCCAATCTCTTCCATATGTTGAGAAAATGACAGGTTTCCCACACGGGGAGAGGCGAAGGCAAACACTGTCACAGGGATTGAGCTCATACAATCTTGAGAATTCACAATGATTTGTTTGACATCATAGGCACTCAGGGTTGCCAGCGCGGCTCCCAAGCTGTGTCCAGTGAACGTTATGCTCAGATTTTGTTGTTCGTCTTTGTATTCATTCAACAACCTTGTTATCTCGCCCACAACGATTTCTCTTGCACTGAATCTGCATCTGACAGAGTCCTCGTCGGTGGAAGTATAACATGAAAGAAATCCCTTCTCTACCCTGGCATCTGGTTTTGAAAGGGTTTGGATGTTGGAGCATGTGGTAGCGTGGGATGTGGTGGCAGGGACTAATATGTCTCTCAGGTTCTGCATCCATTCATGGGGAGTTTCAGTGCCTCTCCACGCAACAACTATGTCTCGTCTTCCCAATTTCTTTATCTCATCTGGGTCAATGCAAACAGCAATAAATCCCATCCAAGCGCCAGAGTCGTTTGTTTCCTCTCCAAAGAAAGAATCCAAAACACGGGTGTTGGCGTATATATATTTGGTAACTTGGTACCCACGCCCACATTTAACCAATTCCAATCTGTGGGAGAGTGAGCTTTTGCTGCGTTTACAATTCCCATAATATTTGGAAGACTGATCGTTGTCAAAAGAATCGTAACATTGCTGTGCAAAATCACCATATCTCAGTATCTCTGCTTTTAGGAGTGGGTTAATGGGATCAAGCAAACCGTTCCAATGCTTGGCGCCATGGATTTCTCGCCATATATCACAAAGTTGGGTTTCAGTTTTCGTTTTTCCATCCGTATCCCCATCCCCATTAATCTTATCATTGTACTCTGATAAATAATACTCAGCCTTCTTCCAATTGCCAATGGCTAATTTAGAGAGTGCCATATTCTCAGTGCTTACAATTGTTTCGAAAAACAAAGGGCCTTTCTTTTGAAAAATCACTACTATTTTGGGGTCTTTTACAAATAATGTTAGATAGGGAAGATATTTATAGACATTGCAATAAATATTCAAAACCTACCATTCTCCAAAAGATCGATGCGACTTATCAAGATCCCAGTCTCCCAGCTGCGTCCCTTCCGTGTAAAACAATTGCAATGTTGTGGAAAAATCGTAGAAATTGGTTCTTGCTCACGAGGAACATGCCTGGACAGGTAGACGTTTATTCGTACATGCCTGGAAACGCGTAGCGGTCTTCTAACCCGCTTCAATGGTGAAGACCATTGAAGCGATCACAGCCGCTAATGTCAAATAGCTCAGGGCATACGGTCAAGATTTCTTGTTTTCTATGTTGAATCTTTGGTGATAAGACCTTATTGTGTTATGTAACGCGTTTTGGAGCTCTGATTGGCTTTGAAAGCACCTTGTAAAGTTATTTGTAAAATATTTGGGTTTCTCTTTTTAACTCCAAATATGGTAAACATGGCCATGATGGTGAAACAAGTTTAGTAAAGGGTTGTAAATCCTCTCTCTTAAACTTGTGTGGTGGAATATTTTTGTTTTCTAATCCAGAACTCATGGCTAATATCTCTGATATCCTCAACTAATGGCTGAAATTGGGGAAATGGTAAAATAAAAATAAAGGTTAGAATACATATTGTTAATTGGTTGGTAACATGTTATGCATGATTTATTTCTAACTATTATTTTTTGAGAAGCAATGGAATTCATATCAACATTTTATGTTGACTCAAATCCTAATAGGGTTTTGTGGGTGTTAGTGGAAATATGAAGAAGTGAACCTTTTCTATTTCAATATTCTTTTCTGAAAAGAAGAGGGTATTAATGAAAATCATGTCATTAATGCTTTTGTTCTGTTTTGTAACATTAATGTTGCTTATGATAGTTGAAAGTAATAATTAAATTAGTATATGTGATATAGATTTGGGTGCAAATGGTAAAAATTGGTTCTCTATACAACTGTTTGAGTTGATTTATTGTCCCTTTATGGGCCTGACGAAAAAGATGGAATAATATTTGTTTGATTTTATTCTAAAACTCATCTTTAAGTTTTTGATACATCTGTGTTATGGGTACTGGTATAAAGTTTATGAACCCGTGTTATATATATATACAAGGAGACAATTAAGTATTATTACAGGCTGAATCTGTATAGATTCTCAAAATAGGACTTATCCTTATTTGTACAAGTTTAGTAATAACTGTTGAAGAGATAAAAGTATAGGATTTGTATGATTGATAAGTCTCATTTTGGGCATCTAGTTATAGTATTAAAAGAGGTTGCTTGAAAGATTCTCATGGTTTTTGGTAGTAGGCTTGTAAGACTTATCCTAAGGAAAGTAACCTTACTTTTCTAACATACTAAAAATATACATAGTTATAGTACTTGTTACTCTGGTCTTAAAGAGCACTAGACTAATATTGAGCTCCCGAATTAAGAGGATATATTAGTAACCAACAAGCAGATTTCGCTGACAAGAATTATAACATGTTTTGGTTATATGTTGGTCTGTTATAAAATGAAATCTTGTATATAAATTATTATGGGTCTTCTTGGAATCACTACGAGGAAATATAGAAATATTACCCTTATCTTATTAAGAGAACATTAATGGTTAGTATGCTAAATAAACATTAAATTATATTGCTAGAAATATGGTGGTGCTAGTTTTGAATCTTAAATAAAATAGTAATGGAAAATTATAGCAATAGACAACATGATGTTAAATTGAGAACTCATTAGATGGAACAATGTTGTTCACATCATTATAAATAAAAATGAAAGATGAAATGAAATAATAATTACAAGTTGAAAAAAAGTTGTAGTAATTTTATAAGAAAGATTAATTGGTCAATTACTTGCAAGGAAAGAGCAAGGAAAGACCATGGACATGTAAGGAGACAGATAAGTATTATTACACGTTGAATCTGTATAGATTCTCAAAATAGGACTTATCCTTATTTGTACAAGTTTAGTAATAACTATTAAAGAGATATAAGTATAGGATTTGTATGATTGATAAGTCTTGTTTTGGGCATCTAGTTATAGTATTAAAAGAGGTTGCTTAAAAGATTCTCATGGTTTTTGGTAGTAGGCTTGTAAGACTTATCCTAAGGAAAGTAACCTTACTTTTCTAACATACTAAAAATATACATAGTTATAGTACTTGTTATTCTAGTCTTAAAGAGCACTAGACTAATATTGAGCTCCCGAATTAAGAGGATATATTAGTAACCAACAAGTAGATTTTGCTGACAAGAATTATAACATGTTTTGGTTATATGTTGGTCTGTTATGATCAATGGAAAATGGAAAGTGAATATAGTCCCCTGTTTTACTCTATGGATGAGTTGATGTTATGTTACTTGATAACACAAAAGGGTTAATACCATTAAATTGATATACAATATCTGAACTGATGTGTGTATATTTCTATTGTGTTATATCTGAAGTGCTTAAGACTTAAGATTTCTCTTTATAAAATTTAAGCGAAAATTGATTAGATATAAATGGTAGGCACTGGAGGTTTAATTTCCCATCATTGTGGATGGTTAAATGAAGAGCTTGTATTACTTATGTAGTAATTATAAAAAGATTTTGGCAGTTTTTCCCACATATGGATTTGGACGGTCTCAAATTTATAAATGGAAACATGTTGATAAATTTTATCTTATTTTCATAAAGCAATACTTTGGTAATGATATGGAATAAGCATTAGAAGATAAATGTTTGTTAAAAAATGAAATCTTGTATATAAATTATTATGGGTTTTCTTGGAATCACTACTAGAAAATATAGAAATATTACCCTTATCTTATTAAGAGAACATTAATGGTTAGTATGCTAAATAAACATTAAATTATATTGCTAGAAATAGGGTGGTGCTAGTTTTGAATCTTAAATGAAATAGTAATGGAAAATTATAGAAATGGAAAACATGATGTTATATTTAGAACTCATTAGATGGAACAATGTTGTTCACATCATTATAAATAAAAATGAAAGATGAAATGAATTAATAATTACAAGTTGAAAAAAAGTTGTAGTAATTTTATAAGAAAGATTAATTGATCAAGTACTTACAAGGAAAGACCATGGACATGTAAGGAATGAAAAATTTAAGATTAAGTTTCCCTAGTGTCTTCATGAAGGAATGTTTAATGAAATGATATATAATCATATAAATGAATATTGTATCTACAACACCTATGGCCGATCCTTGACAATAGTTATGAAGGTGAGGGAATTAATTAAGTTAATCTAAATAGTCACAAAATCACTGACTTACTATTATATTTATACCACCAAGTATATTATGTTATATTTGGATGTCGTGTAAGAAAAATATTCACTAATGACCCATCCCCTAGTCCTGTCATTAGTTTGTCTGTCATCGTCGTCATTTTTCTTACACATTCGTCAGTTGTTTACACAATTTTTGTCATTTTTTAGGGAGTCTCACTGTTGTTACTTGGTCATTTTTCATCTCTACTATTTGAATAGGGTTCCTATGGTAGTACTGCGGCACCAATGGGCACCTCGATCCTTAAGTTTAGGTGTCATGGTCCCGGAAACACTTACATCTACTTTATCTGTTCGAGGTCAGTCTTTTTCATTTTCCCTCTCATTCCCCTAGGTGCTAGTCGGCATGTCAAGTCAGTAGTGTCAAAATTTGAGCAAGATATCCCTATATAAACATATCATACTGGCTAATCTATGGGAGAACTATCTACTGAGGCAATAAACTGCATTTGGGAATCATTTACATATGCATAACACAAGTAATGGGGGAAAGGGTTATATTGATCCTATTCCATCCACCATTTGCATCTTACATTTAGTTGTTTCCCCCTTTTCTGTGTCATTGACGCTAGGTCATCTTAGGCACGAAATTACACAAACAAACACACAAAACTAAATTGGGTCTGGAATGTAGTGCAACACTTAGTTGTAAGTTTACCATTATGGCAGTTAAGGTCATTCCGACCCCTTCATATGCATATTAATTTTTAAGGAATTTGATTCTTTGTATGGGGTTTTGCATGTAGATCTTTATCATAGATTCATGAAGACATAAGTGAAGGTATTGCGGCAACCATGCGAAAAAAATAATGATATGGCAAAGATCTAGTGACATTGTCAAATTCACATTATGAGCTTTTCTGTAAACTAGAGAGCCAATTCTATAGACTAGTTCACCCATAGGCACCCCAGTCATCTTCCATGGCCCTAGTCCAGTTGGATTTTCACTTGTCGCAATTTCCTAGGTTGTGCCATCACACTCTTCTTCGTTCGCACACCAACCTGTTCAATTCTAGCACACAATGAGGTAATTCATTTTCAGGTTAGTACCCTATCCATCCTATTTTAGTTATTTTAGTTCATTTTAATATCAACTAAAATCATTTAGCATTTATATTACACTTCATATTAGTTATTTCATTATTGTTACTATTGTAGATTAACTTAAAATAATAGTAAAATTCTTTATTTTAGTTAATAATTTTGGTGAACCCGTACTATGAAATATCTTTCCTTAGGATCCAATCAAACTCTAATGGCTAAGGATAGTTCCTCACTCATCATATCTCATTTTAGTGTTAACAGTAGCTATGATGAGACTATCATCACTAAGATGAAGGCTCTATATAGTACTCCTATTACTACACCCGATCACATCCAACAACAATTTCTAGGTGGCCAACAATATGTGCCTACTTGTTTTAAAGATTATCCTATAGGTATTAGTATTGTTGACGATCCAATAGCCTTTACTCATTGTACACCATGCTATATGACTACTTGTGATCCTCCTTATGATCTTCCACATGAAAATTTAGATGATTCTCTTATTGATTACTTGTTTGGCATTGAAAATCGCTCACTTATACATATTGATTCTTCTTCTACTCTGGCCACTGATATAGTTCCTTCTCGTGATTATACTACTTCCAACATTTCTTATCATGATACATCTCATACTATCTTACATACTGCATGCTATGTTGATGATCATATTGGTAGAATCCTTAGCAACATTCTCATTTCCAAATCTCTATATGATACTGATAGCCATGGTTATCCTTCTTTTCATACTGTTGAGTGTGAATATCTTACTCCATTATTGCCTTCTCCTAAGATTGTATCTATCACTATGCATGAGTCACCACCATCATTCACTTCTTCTCTTGCTAGTTCAACTCCTCTTATTACATCACCTATGTCTTCTAGTCTATCTTCTTCTATAGATTTTCCTCATATTAAGGATGTTTTTAATGATATTCCTACCATTTTTGTGGATATTTCATCTATATCTACTCCTATAGATTCCTTAACACCTACTCCTAGTGTTTCTATAGCATTAGAATCTCTGACATCACCTCTTGATATACCTATGATCACTCACAATGGCAAATTACAACTTTTTAATACATTGTTTCCATCTCCCACCATTTCTTCATAGGATATCATCTCTCTCGTGCATGTCGTAGGTCAGTTACAATCCGAAGTTTAATCCCTTACTTTAGAAAGTAGGGCTTACTATGCTTCTATTGACAACAATTCATTACATGTTAATCTTATCCCTAAGAAGATTCATAATTCTACAATCCCTCATAACTTTATCATGCCTACTTTCACATGTTTTGATGGTACTAGTGACCCTCACTCTCATCTTATACATTATCATATGTCTAAGGCCTCTTATCTAATGATTGCTTATTGGTCGTTTATTGCTTAAAAAATTTATCTATAGTACACTCATCTCCCCTTTGGGTCCTTTAATACTTTCTATGACATGGAGGATGCTTTCCTCCATTGGTTTATAATCAACAACGACCCTAAAGTTACTTATGACCACTTACCTACTCTACATCAGGGCTCATATAAACCTATCAAGGATTATATTTTACGATTCAATGCTTATATGCATCATCTAGTATTCCAAGCTATAGATCTTGATAACAAATGCATCTTCTATCATCGTTTAATTCCTCCACTCAAGAAAATATTTCAGTATGATACCTGTGAGTCATTTATTTTTCTCTACTATAAAGTTATCAACCTAGAACAAGATCTTCTCTCAACACACATCATCGATCCTTCACATATCTCTACTACTGTTATTTCATCTAGTTCTCCTCCAATATCTTGGGTGGAACATCCTACATAATCTCCATATTTACCTCACAACAAAAGAAAACAAGCTCAATCCACTCCACCAAAAAAACATACTCCTTCTCCAGCTCCGTGACAAGCTACTTCAACCGCCATTCCACCTAGGTTGTGGGAGCCTTTACATTTCTCTCATCACACTTGACCACATGATGTGATGCTTGTTTTTACTTACTGAGTGATTAATTCACGTACCATCCAACTAACATCATCTACACCACCAATTACAGTGTCAACGTGACCAACCCTATTGTAATTATCATTACATAAATGGCCATATGGACAATGACTATCTTTCCCTTCATGCTAGATTACAAAAAATAGAGGATAAGGGAATCATCTCATCTAGTTTTTGGTCACATGAGAAATCCATCTCTCCTCTACCTCACAATAGGATTTCTACCACACTTGAGTCATCTCCTACATCTAGTGCTCAGGCCATGGTACATTCACCACACTTTGTTACTCATGCACGCTCTCCACCGTGTCCATACACCGTTGCATTATCACATCTATTACATCCATTACATTTGTCTCGTTTATCACATTCATGTCATCCACCGCATCATGCTACTCCTTCACATCGGTTTCCATAACACTCTACTCTCACGCATCCAATCATAACTCCATATGATATTCAATTTAGTTTATACACTCATATGGCTTCCATCCCACACGCTTCCACTACTTTGTGCTGCCTTGGTTTTTGGTAGGTGATTACTATCACTTACCCCCGATGACACACTTGTGTTCTTATAGTTCTTATAATAATATTAGGGGTTTACTTTAAGAACCTTTCATCATGCACTCTATTGTTCATCTAACACACCCAATCATTTTTCGATGATGCACTCTTTCTTTGAGCCATTCATTCTTTACTACTTATGGGTCTTAATTAAAATAAACCTAATCATCCACACGATGGGGGGCATTGTTAATTCCCCTAACTTATCATAATAACACATTACACTTACATTACATTATCACAATACACATTCATCGCAACATGTTAGTTCAATAATCATACATCATCTCTTTTTACATTCATTCTAATTTCATTCAATAAATATTAACAATATACAAACATAGTACATACATTACGACGATAATAATCATTAACACATACGTCAAAAAAAACATTACAACATCAATACACCAAAAAATAACCTCATTATATATCAATCACATGTTTCCATACTTATATAAAGAGTACAATCACCACTAGGGGGTAACTCCCCTATATCATATACAATAATGCTAATCACACCTCATCATCACTATTGCTCTCAGGTACTGCGAGAGCCCTAGAACTAGATGCCTCATCACTAACTTGTCGTTGTTATTTGTAGCCTTGATACGTCTTTAATTTCTTACGCAATAAGGTGTTCTCCTTAGACTACTCGGAGAACTTCCATTGTAAATCCATATATTGAACAAGTACATCTTGCATTAGGGGAACACCACTTAATGCCTCTTTAGCCAATCGATTCTCCTTACATGCCTTGTCTCTCTTGGATAATAATACAGTACCTGTGGTTTCTGCTATGACCACTGGCTCAAATAAATAGGGATGCTCGCCTATGATCTCATCCACTCAGTCAAGTATACCTCCACCAAGTACATCATTCGACACATTTTGTTTCAAGGTGGAGATGGATTTTTTCACTATCAAGGACCCATACACATTACCGACAAAACAAATAACATAACACATTAGACAACCATCATTACAACATAAGAAAATAACAACATACATAACACAACCACATATAGATACTTACAATCCATTATATATGTGACCACATCATTGGGGGCATTTGATTCCCCCTCTCCTCCTCGTCCTAGCTACGATATCCCCTTGAAACCTGCAATTAATGGGAGCAAAAATATTCGTCGATGTGCCACCCACCATGCGTGGTACTCCTCTTTGCTACCAACATCGTCTAATTCTATCAGCTCTATTGCCAAATTTACCTCATCTAGCCCTAGAGGTACTAGCTACATTTTTTTGGGCGCTGGTCTAGCTATGGCCCTCCTAGGTGCCCTAATATCTTTCAACCATATATATGGCTCTAGGGCATATCCTGAGCCATACCAAATTGATGAAATACCCTCTCCACCTAAAATAACTCAGACACACCTAGGAATCAATCCTCTAACCACATATTCCTCTAACCACTATTATATTCTCATATGCCCATACATGTAATAGTGTAGTAGTTCCTATCCCTCTTCTATGGTCATCATGAGTAAATTTGTATAGATATCTCTACAAATGGTCCAACACACACCGCACCCACGCATATCTAGTTCTCTTCTCCTCTATATGTCAATATATATTGTAAACCTTATACAATATGCCTACACCAGCTCCCTCCACTGCTATAGATGAAGCAATAACAATTGCTATGAACTTCCTCAAGCATGGAACACTAGACCTCAAAATAAAATGCAAACTAATATGGGCCTTGACAGATACTCGAGTCATAAAAAAATACCGGCTCACCACTCGCATCTGCCTCTCCAAATGCTCTACTAGAATCACTTGTACTCTCTCTCTAACAACTGTAAACCACAATATACTATACACATCCTCTAAAGTCACAGTCATCTCCCTCGTAGGAAACAAAAATGTGCAGGTATCTACACAACATCTCTCACATAGTACAATAAATACAAGCATATTATGGAGGACATCTCCCATCTGTGCTATGTTCCATAGGCTAACACAATCTGTCTTATCCCACTCATCATTTAATAGACCCAATCTAAGAAATGTACTCATGTGACGCCCACCACGAAACTGCCTCGAGTGAATATCTCTCTTTGTATCACAAAAGGATAATAAACACAACGTTAAAACACTAAAAAATCCAAAAACACTCATTTATAACATCATTATACATTACACATATGATTTTCACCATTTTAGGCCACATACACACTTTTTGGACTAAGGAGCCAAGATGCAGGATGGGGTGCCTAGATCTGGGCACTCCTGTCCCAAGGGTCACTAGCACCCTCACCACTATTTTCTACATCTAAAACATCGAAAAAATTAAAATTCTCAAATTTGCAAAAATTAAGTATAAATGACTAATACAACATACATTTTTAAAAAAACAATGCACTTACCAACTCCCAAGTTGTTTCGCACGGAATGTTTCAGCTTTTGGGAATAGAGTTGCTTCTATCCTTTCATTCCTTTTAGAAATAGATAAGGGTTAGGGCTAGGAGGAATACCTATTGAATGTCGAGATGGTGTGTGCGTACCGTAGAGAGAGATCAGGTTAATTGCAAAGAACTCCTTTTTGTCTTGGAAGGACTACCTGTAAATAAGAATGCAAGACCACAAGATTTTGATTAGACAATAAATGAGGGAACTGCCTTGGGCCTAGGAAATATAAAACTTCCTTTCAAAGGTGGTCAGTTCCCCTGCTAATATGAATTAACACAAAAGATTGTAAAATAACAATTTAATTGCCTCGTTGAAACAAGTAGGGGGAAAGGATGGTTTCTGGTTTTGAGTCACGATAACCGATACCAGTTTCTGCTAACCGATATCGGTAGGAGCTATGTTTTAGGGACTTTTGGTGAGGGTCGGTTGTAGGGTGGTTGTGTTGTTTGTAAGGCTAGTAAATGAGTGAGATTAGGTAACGGGGTGATGAGAGGGTAGAGGAATGATAGTTAGATGTAATGTGTTACTGGGTAATAGATCTAGGAATAGATTTATGATGGCTGTGACTCAAGAGTTTAAGAAGTGTTTATCAAAGAGAACATACAAGATACTACTTACTGGTTATTGACGAGAATGCAGGTCTAAGAACTGTGATGACAAAGGCAGAACTCAGATAGGATGTCCTGACAATCAGAAGATGAGATATCTTCCCTCCCGATGATCAGCTGAGTATCACAGGGCTCTGGTTATTCAGTTGCAGTCTTGGGCTTGATGTCCTTCTCTGCCAACTCTTCTTGTTTCTTCACTTGTCTCTGCTCGGCCAAGTAAAATCTGGATTCTCTCGATCACTTCTGATGATCCCGATTAATCCAAAATCCTTCGACCTTTGTTTCTGGTTAGGGGAGCCCATTTACAGGGAACCGATGGCGGTTACGTAACCGACGGCGGTCGAGTAGGAACCGGTATCGGTCAGGTCAAAGTGGGCTATTTTTAGTAAAATAGCCAACTTTCCCTCCTTTTCTCCTGAGGGATTAGTTGCGGGCTTGGTCAAGTAACTACAAGGTCAGTTTTGGGTGCGAGTAAGGAGTCATTAGTCATGGGTGTGGATGTAGACTAAGTTATAGGTCTTAATTAGGTTAGTTTAGGGTTAGGACTAGGTCATGATGAGGTGGCAAAATGAGGTGGCAGGTAAGGCGATGTGGATTTATTAATTATAAGGTAATTAATAAATAATTGTGTAAGGTTTAGGTGATGAGGTTAGGTTGCGAAATGAGATGTGGGTCACAAGGGGTCGTAAGACACAAATTTGGTGTCTACATTAGCCCCTTATTGTCGTGTAGTTTGTTTTGTAAAGCTGCACGGACAATAATATGAAGTGGTTTCCCCTATTAAGGGTATAGGTAATCCCCCTCAAATCTATCACAGATTGAGATAGCGTGAAATCAGGGATAGAGTTGATAAAGGGTAAATGGTGTGGAGATGATGGTGAGATGGTGGGGTAGGTCCAAGGAAGCAGACGCACGTTGAAATGCAGTAGTGCGACCAGGGTACATGATTTGACAAGCAAACCAGCAATTCATAGGCAAAGGTCGATAGTTTATCCAAACAAGGGTGATATAATCCTGGTATCCAAGGCATAGGAAGTAGCTCCAGGGGATATAATGGGTAAGGTACAGGAATGTTTAGGCATGTTCGGCAGTACCAAATGGTTGGTTTGGTTGAGATAAACGTCACGGTCTAGGTCTAGGCAAAGGTGGTCGACTGATCAAGTCAAGTACTTTAATCATGCTAAAACACGAATAGGTGAGCGTGATTGAACAAAAAGTGACAGGATGAGTGGATAAAATTGTAATTTTTTGGTTTGGGGCGAGGTATTTAAGTGGTACGGCCTTGGGTCGGGCTGATTGATTAGTGAGGGCCGTGGGTCGGGTCTGATGGGTTGAGTGCGGCCTTGGGTCAGGCCAAGTGGTTGGGTTACGGCCTTGGGTCAAGCCAAATGGTTGGGGATCGGCCTTGGGTCAGGCCAAATGGTTGGGGTGAGGCCTTGGGTCAAGCCAATTAAGTGGTTGCGGCCTTGCGTCAAGCCAAATGGGTTGGGTGCGGCCTTTGGTCGGGCCAAATGGGTTGGGTGCGGCCTTGGGTCGGGCCAAGTAGGTTGGTTGCGGCCTTAGGTCAGGCCAAGTGGTTGGGTGCGGCCTTGGGTCGGGCCAAATAGGTTGGTTGCGGCCTTGGGTTGGGCCAAATGGGTTGGGTGCAGCCTTGGGTCGGGCCAAATGGTTGGGGATCGGCCTTGGGTCGGGCTAATTAGTTGGTTGCGGCCTTGGGTCGGGCCAAATGGGTTGGGTGCGGCCTTGGGTCGGGCCAAATAGGTTGGTTGCGGCCTTGGGTCGGGCCAAATAGGTTGGGTGCGGCCTTGGGTCGGGCCAAGTGGCTGGGTGCGGCCTTGGGTCAGACCAAATGAAGTTAACAAAGGGTTTTCAGCAAAGGTTGATATAGGCGATGTTGTGAGAAAGGGCGATTAGTAAATAAGGGTAGAAATTGGGGAAGAGTTGGGATAAAACCGGTGTCGATTGTCTATGACCGATATCGGTTAGGTGACCGATACCGGTTCCTTAGGGCACAATAAAACCGATATCGGTTATAGGTCAAAAACCTATAAAAAGAAAAATACGGCCTGTCATTGTCACATTGTCAATTTGAAAACCAATTTGAGTTGTCTGAGGTGGAGTGTTGAGATTGGAGCATTTTTCAGTTGAGGTGGCGCTATTTGAGTGGAGGAGTGAGTGGTTAGTGGGCCCGAGTGAGGAGGAGGCAGCAGTTGATTGGTGGAGGACCCAGCAGAGGAGAGTTAGAGCCATGGCACAGCCAGGAGGAGCAGGAGGTGCTGGACCAGCTGGACCACCACCACCCATCCCACCACGACGACGTGTCATCGTACCGGTAGGTTCGAAACCCTTCATTGTGTGAATTTGATTGTATTATGCTGTATTTGGGTTTTGGGTAGGAATGTAAGGTTTTTAGAAAATAATTAATAAATGGAAATTATTTGAAAAAAGGAGAGGGTAGATAGGTGAAATAGGCCAAGGCGGCAGGGTGGGTAGGTTTTTAGGGTGTTTGGGTGGGTATATAGGGAGAAATAGGAAAAAAATTGAATGGGGTAGCCGTGTCGGGTTCGGCTCGGGTATTTTCCAGTGACCGATGCCGGTCACTAAGCGACCGGCATCGGTCACGAAGTTCTGGGGTAGGTCGAGTTTGTGGGTGACCGGTGTCGGTCTAACGTTGACCGGCGTCGGTGGAAAGGGGACCGGGATCGGTTATGGGTGACCGGTACCGGTCCCTAGGCAGGATTTGCTATTTTGTTGCGTGGTTTTTGTGGTGGTTTTGGGTGTTAAGTTCTTGTTGGGGTTTGGCGTGTTGGGTTGTTTGTTGTTGTTTATGATTGGGTCTTATGTTTTGGGTGTGAAGATGGAGGGGGATATTGGAGAAGATAGGTGGGTAGAGGTGTGTGTTAGAGAGTCGGGGTGTGGTCGGGGGGATAAAAAGGGGGTATAGAGGGTATAAGTAGTTGTTATGATAAAGAGTAGGGCTAATGTAGTGAGTTGGTTTTGCAGGCACGTCAGCAGCTGACGATGCGGGATAGGATGCCCCCGCTGTTGAGACAGATGTGGCCACATGTGTCCGCAGCGCAGTGGGGTATTATGCGCGAGGTGGGACTCGGCGGAGTCCAGTGGTACAGGGCGATCGATAGGGATCACAGTTTGATGGTCGCCCTCATCGAGAGATGGGATCCGGCGACCAATGTGTTCCATCTCCCGACTGGAGAGATGACCATTACATTGGAGGATGTGTATCGCATCCTTAGATTACCGATTGATGGAGAGGCAGTCTTTCAGGTGGACGCAGAGACAGCCATGGACAACATCCTACAAATATTCGGGGATGCAGCCGCATTATTGACGTATCACAGCGAGCATCGCGTATGGGGATATGTACCGTGCCCACCGACATGAGACATGGCTTGCCGTGTTGATGATGATCGGCATCACATGCTTCGCCCTCCCGGACTCAGAGGGAGGCCGCTTTCCATCGGTGTTGATGGGGGTCTTACATGAGATGGTCGAGGAGCATACATGTTATGCTTGGGCACCAGTATACCTGGTGCAGTTATACCGAGAGCTGTGGGGCTATCGCTAGATGAGGCGATTCAGGATTTGCTCTACGTTTTTGTTACACTGTTGGGCATATGAGCATATCATATGCATTAGACTAGTAGGGCTGCCCCAGCAGCCAGGGCCACAGGTGATCTACAGATATGGATTTCAGAGGTGGTTGGGGTCGTGGGCCAGCCACGAGCAGTTCTCGCCGGACGAGATATAGCATATTACCGGCATGTATTAGAGGGCTTGACAATGTTAGATATTGTATGGAGACCTTATAGAGGTCATCACCCCCGCGGAGGAGCCCGATCACAGTTGCAGTGGATCCAGTATACATTTTGGATAGCGGGACGGAGGCCAGGGGAGCATGAGCGGATTCCCCTGGAGAGGGTACACCGGCAGATGGGGCTACGACAGGATGAGCCACCTCCCTTCCCTCAGTACCGGAGGGATGATGTAGAGGCCCCACTGCCTGCACCACAGCCCATGGACCCAGATTGGGTAGCCGAGAGGCCTATAGATGATACCGTGGATGACGCCGGCTGCACGGGAGCATTTTTGGTATGGTGGGAAGGAGAGAGAGCCGCGAGGAGAGCACAGCCCGCACATCCAGACTTGGCGGTGGTGATAGCAGAGAGGGATCAGCTCAGGGGCCATGTACAGTTATTACAGGGGCAGCTTGCTGCTGCACAGGCACAGATAGGTGTCTTACAGGGGCAGCTAGCCCAGGCTCAGGTACAGGCACAGGCTCAGGCACCACCAGCGGCACCACGAGTGACACAGGTAGCAGTACCACCACAGCACAGGCACCCATATAGCCACAGGCACCGGCACAGGGGGCACTGGTATTAGGAGTTAGGGGACCAGCCCCAGCAGCTATGGTGGCACGGGACTGTTATATGGAGGCGAGAGCGGAGGCCCGGTACTATCAGGATGTTCTTGATGGTACCCGGGGCTGACTATCAGCCATATGCGGCACATAGAGCAGAGACCTCTGCGGAGTCAGAGATCTCAGGGAGGTGCAGCCACAGCCGGTGGGTCTGTTACAGGCAGGAGGCGAGAGGCGGCACAGGGACCAGCAGGGAGACAGGCGGAGGGCGGTGGAGAGAGCTGAGGGATCCCTGCATATTTTTGTGTTTGTACATTGGATATGGGCACCGGTCTGCGAACCGGTTATGTTTATAGAGGCCTGCGTGCCTACATATGATGTATTCATTCATTTATTCATTTATTGTATATACCGGCCTGCGAGCCGAGTACGGGTTGTACAGTTGATACCGGCCTGCGAGCCGAGTATGTTTTTGATATGAGAGACCGGCCTGCGAGCCGAGTCGAGATTATTGATAGTTATTGCGGCCTGCGTGCCGGCTTTGTTGTATTATGAGATCACAGAGGCCCCTATGCAGGGCACATTGTATATTTGAAACTTTTGATATATAGATATGATGATTTGACCCACATGCTGTGTTTAAAATGTTTTAAGTGTTTTGTCGATGGTTTGTGATATATAATGTATGATGAGTTTGATCCACATGGTTTATATATTGATGGTGTTGATGTCTTTTGTTGATGGGATGTATGTATATATAGATGATGAGTTTAATTGACATGTTGTATTATGAAATGTTGTATGTTTTGTCGCTGGTTTTGTGAAATTGAATGTATGTAGCTGTTGAGTTGGATCCAAATGGTGTATAGATTGATGGCTTTTGATATCGTTTGTTGATGGCTTGTTAAATATAGATAGATGATGTTGATGAAATTGTAATGAGATGTGGATTTGATGAAAAATTATAGATAATGGTGTTGTTATGCAGGAAAAAGGGACGGGCGCCACAAAAATTAGGTAGAAAAGAAAGAAAAGAACTATGTGTAAAAAAGGTATGTATGTGACCGATATCGGTTAGATAACCGATGTCGGTAGACAATAGACCGATATCGGTTAGTTAACCGATACCGGTTATTCAAATATGAGCTTTTCTAAAAATAGAAAAGCTTGGGTGGCAACTTAAGTTCTTATTTTGAGAGCCATGCAAGAAGTTAAATACGCAAATGCGACGCTGTTTGATGACTGAGACAGGTAATTGCATGAGAGAATTGAGTGATAAGGAGGAAAGAGACAGGGAAAGTGAATGTGGGCTGAGATTCAAAAGGCAAAATGGTAAGTTAGAGTTGAAGCGGGTGGTGAACATGGCTGAACAAGGAGAAGCATCCAGCAGGCAGGGACGAGAGGGAAGACAAGTTCCACCTCAAGCTGGTGCAGCCCAAGAGGTAAACGTTTTGGTTGTAATTTGATTCTTGCATGTTTTGTGAATAGGATGAGGGAGATTAAGTAGATAAAGATGAGAAAGAAAAGGTGATAGGCAATGAATCGGGATAGGGTGAATGTAATGGGGTAGGTAGTCAGGGGTTTTGGGTATGTTTGTATGTACAGAGAGGGATAAACGATCAAATTATTGTCATAGGTGGTGTTTTTTAGGCAGGGTGTGTAAAGTTGATTTCGACCGATATCGGCTTAAAATAACCGGTATCGGTTATGGAACCGACTACCGGTCATTTAAAACCGATGCCGGTTACTGTAGGAATTTCCAGAATGTGAGAAAAAACCCTTGGGAATTTGATTTATTGAATGGTTGTGTGTCGTTTTGATGTGTGCAGGCGGAGGCAGGGTTCAGGATGAACGATACTGTGCCAGCGCTGTTGTCACGAATCTGAGTGGATGTAACACCAGCTGAATGGGCATTGATAAATCGGTTGGGGTTAAGTGGAATCCGCTATTATTCATGAATCACACGTAACCATGCTATGTTACAGGCGTTGATTGAGAGATGGAATCCAGAAAGGAATACCTTCTATCTGCCAACAGGGGAGATGACAGTGACATTGGAAGATGTGTTCCATATTTTGAGACTCCCAATTACAGGAAGACCAGTATATCAGGCATTACCTAGCGCAGCACGGGGAGCGATAACAGCAGTATTTGGTCCATACGCACGAGATTTGACACAGCGAGGTTTGACATTCACGTATGGTATAATGTATGCAGCACACCCTGAGGAGACAAGGTTAGCAGTGATATTAATGATAGCGGTAGGGTATTATGCGTTGCCGAGGGCGGATGGGGGAAGATTTCCAAAAGCATTGATGTGTGTTATTTGGGAGATGATAGAAAGGAACGTGACTTTTGCATGGGCACCTGCATATTTGGCGGAGCTATACAGGGGTTTATGGGCTTGTAGACGAAATCACAGGACGACACTGGATTGTTCATTTTTATTACATTGTTGGGCCTATGAGCACATTGTTTGTGTGCGACCAATAGGCCGACCCATCTAGTCAGGAGAGACAGGAGTGCAGAGGTTGGGATTCAGATGATGGGTCCAGACAGAACAAGAGGCAAGATCCCAGGCCGTGACGGGTGACACTGAGTATTATAGGCAGGTATGGGAGATGGTGACGATTGCGGATATCTGTTGGAGGCCGTACGGGAACTATATGGTAACAGAGAATATAGCTGAGGAGTTGAGGGGTGTAGAGCGATTGAGGTGGATCGCGGGGCACAGGCCAGGTGAGTATGAGAGAATTCCTCTAGATCGTGTGCGGCGACAATTTGGATTTGTGCAGGATATACCCCTGGCTTATAGACCATATATGAGGATCGACGCCGAGGCAGCATTCTCACCTCCCTGGCCAACACCTCCAGAAGGGCCAGAGGAGGTAGCAGCCGATTGCAGGGTGATGGATGCAGGAACAACAGAGGCCTATAGATTATGGTGGGTAACAGAGCTACGAGGGGTACGTGATCGTCCTGACATAGCTATGATTACAGTGGAGAGAGATCGTCTGCAGAGTTTAGTTCATCAGCTCCAAACGCAGGTGAATGAGACAAGAGGATTGTTAGTGGTTGCGGAGTCACGAGCGGAGGGACTAGAGGCGAGATACCTCCATGCGAGGGAGCGTATTCACATGTTACAGGAGAGATTGGCAGATCAGTGGGCGGTACCAATAGCCATGGTACCTTTGAGGACGGAGAGGCCCGGCGAGAGGCGTCGACGATCACGATCATCACCTGGTTCGGGATGAGGTGTGAGGGTCTAAGTAAATGTTATCGAGGTATAAGAATAAATAAGGATGCCGACCTGCGTGTCGATGATAGAGAAGATGTATTTGTTTAACATCTAAATAAAACGGAATATGTATGTTGATTTGAGTTATGATAATAATAAGAATGTTTGTGTTTTGAATGTTGTTTTTGTTTTGTTTGAAAAAGGATAAAGAGGAATGTTGATTAAATAGAAATACACAAAAAATATTTATATTTACCACACATGATAGGTTATAGGTAGGGGATGGTCGAGCTAACCTTGGGAGACCCCATGTCTCCGAAGTGCTACCTACATAGCCCATTGCACAAAGCAAGGAGGGGCCTCAGACCGATGTAGTTCTCCCTTAAGATCAGGGAGAGGTGAATTCAGGCAATTTAGGTATGGTTAGGCAATTTGTTGGTTGGTAAAAATATTGATATTGATATTGGTAGGGTAATGTTGTTGGTGTTGGTAATGAATTGGTGATTTTGGAATAGGTATAAGTGAAGCGAAAGTTAGCCTACCCAAGTGGTAGGGAAACCATGTCCTGATTAAGATCAACACATAATCCTAGATTCGAAGTCAAAGAGGAAAAAGTTACTCCGTAGTTGAAAAGAGCTAAACAAACCACATATTAATGTAGGATGAGCTTGAATCCCCTAGGTACCGTGCATAGACGAGAAGTCAATAGGTGAAAAGAGTTGTATAATCACAATATATCGGGTGTACATCACGTCCCTTGAGTTTAAACAAATGGTGAGGTGAGGTGGATGGTATAGCTGAGGTACGGAGAATTTGTTACAAAGTGAGTGTTCTGACGAAAGAGAACCTAACCTAAATAGACAATTCCATGACTCAAAAGTTCTTTTGAATGTGGCTTTATTTTACTAAATATAGACTAATCGATGTAGGAAGTCTACAAGGGATATTGATTGTATTATTCTTGAGGTCTTCATGAAGCTGATCAATGCGAGAAGCTTCTGATAAAGGCTGACTGTGTATAGCTGTCCTTCAAGGGAGCAGTCTATTTATAGTAGCAGATGCGGTTTTAGTGCATAGCTGTCCTTCGGGGGAGCAGTCTATATATAATAGCAGCAATAGTTTGGCATATAGCTGTCCTTCGAGGGAGCAGTCTATATATAATTTAGAGAGCCAGATGTCCTTTTGGCGTAAAGCATCTAGTTTGGTAGGAAGTTTGACTCAAGAAAATCCCATAAGAATGTGTTATTTTAATACTTTGAAGTCATGGACTAGACTAAAAAGGGGAAGGCATCGTTAAGGGGAGGTGAGAATCAAACTATGTGAGCTTGATTTTATTTTGAGATGTAGGAAACAAAGTGTATGTGGTGGTAAGTGAGCTCAAGGGACGAGCGGTAGGTAGATAAGAAGTGATATAACACTAAATTCAACAGTAGAAAGGTCGAAGATGCAAGGCATTAAGGGGTTCAGGCTCAGGTTTACCATTAAGCGAAGCTAAACGATAAGTGTCCTGATCCATAAGTGTGAGTGATTATGTAAGGCCCAATCCAATTGGGAGCAAATTTTCCACGTTTTCTCTTTTCTAGTTTGGTTACATGTTGATTCTCTTTGAGGACAAGATCACCAACCTTAAAGGTACGCTCATGAAGTCGCTTATCATAAGCACGCTTGATGCGTTTTTGATAGATTTGAAGGTGATCAAGAGTTGTAAGACGACGCTCGTCAAGAAGCTCCAATTGGGCTAACCGCTCTTGGCGGAAATCATCGTTGGTGAGAATATCCTGAAGAGATATTCTTAGGGAGGGTATTTGTATTTCGAGAGGCAAGACAGCCTCGGTACCATATACCAAAGAAAAAGGTGTGGCATTAGTGGAGGTACGAATGCTAGTATGATAAGCCCAGAGGGCAAAGGGGATGTGATCATGCCAATTTCTTCCGGACTCATTGACAACTTTCATAAGGATTTTGGTTAGGGTTTTATTAGAAGATTCGGCTTGTCCATTCGCTTGTGGATAATAGGGTGATGAGAAACTAAGTTTGATACCAAAGTTGTCACAAAGGTCTTGCAACAACTTATTTTTGAAATATTTTCCATTATCTGTTATCAGGCGATGAGGAACACCAAAACGACAGATAATGTGGTGGTTAATGAACTCTACAATTTTTTCTTTTTTAGTTGAAATGAGCGGAATAGCCTCCACCCATTTTGTGTAATATTCGGTTGTTGTGATTATCCATTGGTGACGTTGCGAAGAGGGCAGGATGAATCTCACCAATAAGGTCTAAACCCCATTGTGAGAAAGGCCAAAGATCTCGTGTGACCTGATAGCGGATGGCTAGGAGTATGTTGAAGGTTGGCATGTTGTTGACACATAACACAACGCTTAACATATTCGTAGCAGTCGTTATTGAGAGTAGGCCAATAATAACCTAGGCGAAGGATTCGTTTGGCCACGGCAAGGCCGCTAAAATGTCCACCACAAATACCGTCATGAACCTGTTGGATGGTATAGGTAACCTCCGCGCCGGTTAGACATCGAAGGAGGATGCCATCAAAGCCACGTTTATAAAGGAGTCCCCCCATGACGACATAATGAGAAACACGTTTAAGAAAAGCGCGTTTGCCTGGTACTAGTAAGGTCAGGTGGGAGAACAGAGGTTGTAAGGTAGTCATGAAATTGGTGATACCAGGTATCCTGCGAATTAGCAGACACATTATTTATCATACAAACAACCGGGGCTGAGTAAGATGGGGCAAAGAGTTGTTGGACCAAGACGAAAATGTCAGAGTCAGTTGATGAAGCTGGAATTTGCGAGGCTAAGCAAGCCATAGTATCCGCAAATTTTTTAGTGGAGCGGGGAATGGTTTGGATAGAATAATGAGTAAATAAGGTTAGAAGTGAATCCACGTAATGTTTGTACTTTTGAAGTTCCTCATTTTTGCATTGGTAGATGCCCATAACTTGATTGACTACCAATTGAGAGTCGCCGAAAATATTGATAGATTTGACACCTAAGTGTAATGCAACCTGGAGACCCAAAACAAGGGCCTCGTATTCCGCTATATTATTAGTACAGGGGAAATCGAGTCGGAATGAAAGAGGCATAGGCTCAGCGTCAAGAGGAATGAGAACAACGCCGGCTCCTCCGCCGCGCTGGCATTTGGATCCATCAAAGAAGAGGGTCATTGGATACGACTTCTCCCTGAGGGAAAGAGTAGCGATGAGTTCGTCAGGGAAATTAAAATTGGTAAATTGTGCGCCCAGGTAAAGGGGCTTCCGCGAGTTGGTCGGCAATGGTTTGTCCTTTGATTGACTTCTGGTGTATAAATTCAAGGTCGAGGTCGGCGAGGAGCATAAGCCATCGGGTGATGCGTTGGTTTAGATGAGGTTTGGCATACATATAATGGATGGGGTCCGTGTTGGTGATGACGAAAGTTTTGTGATTCAAGAGGTAGTGTCGGAGTTTGGTGGCCACGAATGATAAGGCTAGGCACAACTTTTCTACATGTGTATACCTAGTCTCATAGTCCACCAAAGTACGAATTATATATTAAACGGCTTGTTCTCGATTCTCAGAGTCACGATGTGCAAGCATGGCCCCTATAGCGTGGTCAGTGGCGGAAAGGTAAAGGTAGAAGGGGCAATCGTCCTAAGGTGGGATAAGCACGGGTGGCTGCAAGAGATAAGCTTTGAGAGCTTCAAAGGCTTGGTGGCACTCTTTGCTCCATTGAAAGTCAATGTCCTTTTTAAGGAGGTGATGGAAAGGTTGACATCAATCTGAGAGTTGGGAGATGAAACGTCGGATAGATTAGTAGCTTACCTTGTAAACTACGCAATTGTTTGAGATTAGTAGGTGGGGGCATTTCTAGGATAGCTTTGACTTTAGATGGGTCAACCTCAATGCCACGCAAAGAGACGATAAAACCAAGAAGTTTTCCTGAAAGGACACTAAAGACACATTTCTTTGGTTGAAGATGGATAGAATATTGTAACAGGCGATAAAAAATAATGGTTAAAACATCGAGATGTTCACTACGATGTTTAGATTTTCCAAGAAGATCATTGACGTAATCCTCAAGGATAGTGTGCATAATGTCATGAAAAATGTAGGTCATAGCCCACTGATAGGTTGCACCCCAGCATTCTTAAGGAAAAATGGCATTACACGATAACAGAAGGTTCCCCAAGGAGTTATGAAGGCAGTTTTATGTTGATCGGCAGGGGCAACCAAAATTTGGTTGTATCCTGAAAAGCTATCCATGAGAGAGAGCATCTCATGGCCTGCAGTGAGATCAACAAGTTGGTCAATAATAGGTAGGGGGAAGTCATCCTTAGGGCAAGCGAGGTTAAGATCTCAGAAATCCGTGCATATCCGAAGTCCCCCCGTCGCTTTAGTGACAGGTACGATGTTAGAAATCTATTGAGGATAGTCAATAGGCAGGATGAAGGAAACAGAAAGGAGTTGTTGAAGCTCTTCTTTGACCAAGAGGGGCAATGCGTGGATGCATTTTTCTTAGTTTCTGTTTAATTGGCTTGGAATCGGGTTTCAGGGTAATGTTATGGACAGCAATGTCAAGATTAATTCCTGGCATGTCAGCGTAGGACCAAGCGAAAGATTGGTTGCGAGCACGGAGAAATGTAGTAAAGGTGACTTGTTCTGATGCGTTAAGGGATTTTCTGATCTTCACAATGTGAGGATCCTCCTCTATGTGGATGTTGATTTCTATAGTAGACTCGTATTCAACATGGTTTGAGTTTCAGACGGTAAGGCGCGTTGAATATAAGAGTCATCCGTGCTAAGATAAGTGAGGATGGATTCATCATCCTGGCACTCAACAATATTAATTGAAGGCGATTCCTCTTCAATCATGTCTGGATATAGAAGGGGGATAGAAGAGGGGTCCTCATTATCGCGTTGATAAGTGAGAGGACCTAGGAAGATAGCATTTATGAAAAAAAAAAGTTAGGAGGGATAGATTCAGGATCTATCAACTTTGTGGGTGACGATGGCAAAATGGGTGATGATGGTTCGGTAGGGGTGACGTCGTCATCTTCTAGGAGACAACTGACATGAGGTTCCTTTGGTGTAAGTGTTCCCGGAAATCCGAGACCACTACGATCATTGTGCTTGCGTGTAGTTACGGGAATGATTGTATGTCAACCTTGTTCATAAAGACCAAAACCAAAGCCTTTCCAAGCACAGCGAGTCAAGAAGGTAAGGGTGAAATGATGATTTATTAGGTATTGAAAATTGGATTGGAAAGGAATCACACCAAGAGGAGGTTTAGGGGTAAGGGAAGATGCGTCGACAACCCCATATGTTAGGTTGGTGCGGCAATGAGGTGGTCCGTAGGGGATTACTTCCCCCACACGACAGTCATAGGTAGGATGTACATGTACCTTTCCATACTCCCGTGGGGTATGGAAAGAACTAATGTTATACAGGAGATACTCCCCCAGCGTGAGGCATTGAAAAACATCTACTAAGGGGTCTACGGCTGGGATGTTAGCTGCGGGAAGGGAAGTGGTTTTTGCGACGGTGGTTTCAGGGTTGAAGGTGTAGGTGCTGTTGAAGTGAATGGTAGAGGTTGTGGTTGAAGTAGATGGTTGGGTCGGATGAATGGGTGTCTTGATGGTACAAAGCACATCATTAGGGTGATATAACATATTATAGGTTTTGAAAGGGGGAGAATCAGCTTTTACGGTGTAGGATTTCCCCTCGTACTCAAATTTTTATGCATCTATGTAAGGTTGAGGGAACGCGTCCCATAGCCCAGATCCAAGGCGACCTAACAATATATTGTATTGGAACTCCCCTCAAGGACATAGAAGAGTTCGGTCCTACACGAATGTTAAGGATCACGGTGCCTAAGGTAGAGGGTAATAGCATCATTGGAATGACCGCAACATGATGGGGTTGGGCACACATGTTAGCTAGAAGGGATATTCCATTTTTGGAAGGCTTTGAAAGAGCTGATGTTAGACTAGTGCCCCGTCGATCATACCCCGACCGTCCCTGAATGTCCCAGACGTAAGCTGAGATGAAAAAGAGCAGGGTCAGGATCTTCTGCACCCAAAGTCAAACAATTTCGTCCTCGGAGAAAACTCGACAGCAGCAGCGTGTTGAACAGAGACAGAAGTGGTTGGGGCGGGTAGGTGTTGTTTGTTGAGGGAAGACGTTGTTGGGTGTTAGAATGGAGGTAACAGGAAGGTGTCATTAGGTAAGACCTCAATCCCTTAAAGGATTTCAAATGAGAGCTTGTCGATGAGATTAAGAAGTCTGAATGAGATCATACAGTGTCATTTTTACAGGTGATTGGTGAAGCTGTTTGATCATTGGCTTGGTGGGAACCTCCATTAGAGACGGGGTAGCAGGTCCACGAATAACCAATTTAGGTGGTGGTGCGATTGGGATCGTGGACGGAGAAAGAGAGGCTGCAGGTGTGCTTTATTTAGCTTTCTCATTGCTTCTCTGCGCTCGAGTAGCAACACTGATCATATTGATCTCATGAACATGAGAGGAGGAATATGGGCGGGATAAATCATGAGGTCTTTGAGAGGCGGGGACAGGTGGTATAAGAGAGGGGAATTGAAGCTAAAGGTCCTCTCCCTTCGTAAGTTGGTCTTTCTTACCTTTCTATTTGAGAGAGGTGACTGACGAAGGATGGCTTCTAAAGCTTTGCATCCCTCCAAATCATGTCCTGGTGTGCGATGGTAAGTGCATATTTTAGACTCATCAATAACCTATAGGTCGAGGTTTAGACGGTCATAAGATCTAAGTGGGGGTAGGGAACTGGTCCGCATTCTCCACACGCAACATAGCAAGATTTTGGCATCAGATCCTTTGAGTGGGTCAAAATCGATGGAGATGAGGGTATGATTGAGTGGGTGTTTCGTAATGTGTTGGCATGGTTGTGTTCGACGGGTGGGGGTTTGAGCCAAGTGGTGTTGACACGTGGTGTTTTAGACTAAACGTGGTTTCTTTGGTGATAGCTGACGGGTTAGCTGGGTTAGATGATCAGGCTCCAGATAACGTGGTAATGTGGAAACAATGGCGGAAAAGAGGAGTTACGGCAACAATCTTTGATGATGAATTTGTTTAGGGTTGATGGGTGGATAGGATACGTGGGGTACATTGTTGATATCACCATTAATCTCTGTATCTGTGCCAAAGGTGTATGTGGTTTTAAAGAAAACGCAGGGGTATGATTATTTATGTAAAGTGAGGGATGAGGTCCCAATATGGAAGGTAGGTAGGTGGTGACGATGATGGTTTTAAATGTATAGAGGCACAGATTGATTTTGTCTCCTAAGTGGAGGGGCGCTTTATTTTTGGATAAATCTAGTTCGCTTAGGTGGGTGTGTTAGACTGGGATTGGTGAGGTCCCAAGTGTAGGGGAAGATTTGGTTAGGCTAATAGAGGTGGATTAGATACTTGTTAGAGATGCGGGGGATGAGATGGAGGACATAGGCATTTTTGAGTTTCTGTAAAACACGTCAGGTAATTGAGAGGGGTGGTCTGGATCTATCCTGCATTTGAGTTGAATAGGGTTACTCAAAATGGTTTCCATAAGAACGCGTCTATCTTCTGGAGAAAGACCGTCTTCAGGTTGTGGAATTGGGAAATGTTTGTATAGAAGAAAGGTGGGGTTGTGATTCCGTCCACTGTGAGTGTGATACAGGGGGTAGATAGGCACTGCATCAATAGGTGTGGGAATTTCACCGTTCGCTGCAAATATATACTATGAAGACTAATAATGTAGGAGTGCATTTTTGAGAGGAATCTGTCCATGGGAAAGAATTTGGCGATGTCGGTTGCAAGACAGGTTTCTCTCTAGGACGACAAAAGGAGTTGCGAACCCTCCTCCTTGTGCATTCAATAGTGTAGAATGAGACGTTTGGGAAATGATAAATAGATAACATCCGTTCCCGCCAGCTTGTGGATTGGTGTAAGAAGACCCTCTATGATAAAGAACTCCTGTGGCTGTTTAAAAACCCTGTTGGGTACAGGAATGATTCAGTTGTCTTGATGGTGGTGAAGAAAGGTTCGGGCCCTGATGTCATTAGTATCTGCTGATGATTCAAATTTTTCTTGATAGAGCTTTTTGGCTTGGCAGTCGAAGACGCATGGATCGTAATGAACACTCTCCTTGTCTAATATAGCTTGGTTTATGTTCTGTTTAGAAGAGTGATTCCGGAATGGTTTGTGGAAGAATTTTCAAATTTGGTTAGCAGGGGCCCCCTTAGGATTCTCGAGGGTTATATCCCCTGCATCAACCATTTCCTGCACGAGGTTTTTCAAACATCTTGCAGTTTTCATGACTATGTCCTTTATGCGGTGGGGCGGGGAAAGCACAGAAGTCATCTCTTTCGTTGTACCAGGAAGGTATAAGCGCGGGTGGAGTCAAAACCCGGAGTGGGTTTAATAGGAGGCAAGTTGATACTCTAGCTGTTGAGCATTTTCCAAGAGGACCCATAAGTTTCCCCCAAGGGAGTGTAATTGATGGGCTCGGCTTTATAGTTATAGTGGTTTTTGGTGGGTATTAATCGGTGCTTAGAGATCTGACCATCACCACGTGACAGCTCCTTTTGCTTTCGCATCAGTGGATGTTGCAGGAAGTGGTGGTGTTTGGTTTATTGGTGTAATCTGGAGTTCGTAAATTGGGTTTTTATACTACCAAGACCGCAATTTTCTCTCTGCTAAGGCTCGAATTTCGAGTTTCCGCGCACATGTAAACGCCTCGTCAATGTGTGGACAGTTTTTGACTTTGAAGGGTAGAGGATGTTGTGCTTAGCACACAGGCCCCCTAAAAATTCGATAAGTTCATCTAGAGGTAGGCATTATGTGAGTTGGTTGATAAGCCCACACCATCGTCTGACTGAAATCTGGCATAGTCGTCTTCAAACTGTCGGATGGCATAGATGTCGGTGATAAAATACTTTCTTGGCAAATGTTAAGGAGAATAATCCAAGAAAAATTGGCCAGTTTGTTAAAAGGAGAAGATTAGTCTGGGTTAAATCAACTGTACACTCCAGGCGGGTCCCTTATAGGGACATGTTAGGTTCGAAGTAGCAAGGCATCATCGATGACCAACACAATAACAATCATTCTAAAGGATCTGCAAGTGTTGTTGAGGATCCCTTTACTATTAAACGAGTAAATTTCCAGAATTCCCATTGGGAGGTATGAATGAAGGGGGACAGAAGGTGATAGCCTCCCGAAAAACTTGCTCGTGATTTCAAGGCGCTACGAATTCCTGAAAAGAACCTCCAGATTTTGCTTTTTTCCATCATTTTTTTTGATGAAATTCGTTTTGGATTAGAATATGGTGCGGTTGGGTAAACGGAGGCCAATTTGCCAGGTCCGCCCTAGCCAATTGTGGGGTTAAGTGTTGTAAGGTAGGAGGACGATATGTGTTGAGGTGCCCGAATAAGGGATGTCCTATATAAGATTTTAGGTCACTGGATACGTGTATGGGAATGAAAAGGTTAGTCGTAGCTTTAGAAGGAAAGCTCGTGTGATAGGTGGCAGAGAGCAAGTCCTCTGAACGGAGCCAGTCCTTGCAGAGAGAATGAGGCAATGGAGCATTCGCGTAATTGATATGTGGGGTCCAAGAGTAACCAAAGTGAAATCCCATCGTGTTTCGTATGAACCCTCTAAGTCGTCGGATTGGGAGACGTGGGCTGACTATTGTAGAAAGCAAGGTGGTTGTTATCAGTGGAGTGGGAGCTAGATGAGCATCTATAAATAATAGGCATGCCACACTGAGTTGACATCGATCAGGTCCTATTCGAAATATACTCCATGCAGAATAGAATATGGACGACTGGCTTGAGTAATCTTTCTCTTAGTCTTTGCATTGGCACCATCAGGAAACTTGAATTCATTCAGATAATTCCAAATATCTATGTATTCACTAGGGATTGTGTCAAGGGATAACAATGCTGCATCGGGGAAATCATCATCATCACAAGATGATCCTAAACCATCATAGGCTCGAGAGAGTGCATCTGCATTGACATGCTTCTTTCCTGGCCTATCTATAATATCAAATTCAAATTCTTGTAGCAAAATTATCCATCTTGCTATCCTCCCTGATGGGTTAGGCTTATTTACAATATATTTTAGAGCCTGATGATCTGTTACAACTAGAAATTTTTGCCCTAGCAAGTAATTTCTAAACTTCTTTACAGCAAAAATGATAGCCAGAGCCTCTTTTTCAGTTACAGTATAATTTACCTCAGCACTGCTCATTTGTCTGCTCCCAAAGTAAATTGGATGTTCATTCCCATTTTCATCCTTTTGGCTCAAAGTACTTCCTAGTGCTGCATCTGAGGCATCAGTGTACACAATGAATGGCTTGCTCCAATCTGGATTCTTCAAAACAGGTGAAGACACCAGGGCTTCCTTCAGTTGTTCAAAAGCTTCATGCCTTATTTCCTGGTTCATAAGTAACATCCTTCTTCAAGAACTGGGTTAGTGGCTGTGCAATCTTTGAGAAATTCTTGATGAACCTTCTATAGTAACCCACATGGCCTAAAAATGATCTCAACTTACTTCTATTCATAGGAAATGGTAAATCTTTGATTTTTGAAACTTTATCAGGATCAGTACCAATACCATCTCTGGATACAACATGCCCTAACAAAACGCCTTTAGAACATCCAAAGACACACTTTGTAGGGTTTAGTGAGGCTTGTGCTTCATCTAACCTTTGAAATGCTGTCTCCATTTGGTGCAGGTGGTCCAACTTGCTCCCATAGATGCAAAAATCATCCAGAAATACTCTGATGAAGGTCCCAATGTAGGGTTCGAACACCCTATTCATCAAACGCTGGAATGTTGCTGGAGCATTACACAACCCAAAAGGCATAACTCTATAAGCAAACGTTCCCCAAGGAGTGGTGAACGTGGTCTTCAGCTGATCTTTCTCTGCTATACGAACTTGGTTGTAGCCACTATATATCCATCAGCAAAACTATAGCACTCCTGGCCAGCTACTTCGTCCAAGATCTGATCTGAAAATGGAAGAGGGTAATGATCCTTCTTTGTTGCCTTATTGAGCTTCCTGTAATCAACACACAATTCCATGGCCCGCAGTTAGATCACAAGTTGGTCAATCTAGGTAGGGGGAATGTCATCCTTAGGGCAAGTGAGGTTAAGATCCCAGAAATCCGTGCATATTCGAAGTCCCCCCGTCGCTTTAGTGACAATGTACGGATGTTTAGAAATCCATTGAGGATAGTCATAGGTAGGATGAAGGAAACAGAAAGGAGTCGTTGAAGCTCTTCTGACCAAGAGGGCATGTGTGGATGCAGTTTTCTCAGTTTCTGTTTAAGTTGGCTTGAATCGGGTGCAGGGGTAATGTTAATGGACATGCAATGTCAGGATCAATTCTCACATGTCACGTAGGACCAAGCGAAAGCTTGGTTGCGAGTACGGAGAAAGGTAGTAAAGGTGACTTGTTCTGATGCGTTAGGGATTGTCCGATATTCACAATGTGAGGATCCCCTCTGTGTGGATGTTGATTTCTATAGTTTGACTTATTCAATATGGGTTTGAGTTTCAGATGGTAAGGCGCGTTGAATATAAGAATCATCCGCACCAAGATAAGTGAGGATGGAGTCATCATCTTGACACTCAATGACATTAATTGAAGGCGAGTCCTCTTCATCATGTCTGGATACAGAAGGGGGATAGAAGAGGGGTCCTCATTATCGCGTTGATAAGTGAGAAGGACCTAGGAAGATAGCATTTATGAAAAAAAAAGTTAGGAGGGATAGATTCAGGATCTATCGACTCTGTGGGTGACGATGGCAAAATGGGTGATGATGGGTTCGGTAGGGGTGACGTCGTCATCTTCTAGGAGACAACTGACATGAGGTTCCTGGTGTAAGTGTTCCCGGAAATCCGAGACCACTACGATCATTGTGCTTGCGTGTTGAGTTACGGGAATGATTGTATGTCAACTTGTCATAAAGACCCAAAACCAAAGCCTTCCAAGCACAGCGAGTCAAGAAGGTAAGGGTGAAATGATGATTTATTAGGTATTGAAAATGGGATTGGAAAGGAATCACACCAAGAGGATGGTTTAGGGGGTAAGGGAAGATGCGTCGACAACCCCATATGTTAGGTTGGTGCGGCAAGGAGGTGGTCCGTAGGGAGTACTTCCCCACAAACGACAGTCATAGGTAGGATGTACATGTACCTTTCCATACTCCCGTGGGGTATGGAAAGAACTAATGTTATACAGGAGATACTCCCCCATCGTGAGGCATTGAAAAACATCTACTAAGGGGTCCTACGGCTGGGATGTTAGCTGGCGGGAAGGGGAAGTGGGTTTTTGCGACGGTGGTTTCATGGTTGAAGGTGTAGGTGCTTTTGAAGTGAATGGTAGAGGTGTGGTTTGAAGTAGATGGTTGGGTCGGATGAATGGGTGTCTTGATTGGTACAAGCACATCATTAGGGTGATATAACATATTATAGGTTTGAAAGGGGGAGAAATCAGCTTTTACGGTGTAGGATTTACCCCTCGTACTCAAATTTTATGCACTCTATGTAAGGTTGAGGGAACGCTCCCATAGCCCAGATCCAAGGGCGACCTAACAATATATTGTATTGGAACTCTCCCTCAAGGACATAGAAGAGTTCGGGTCCTACACGAATGTTAAGGATCACGGTGCCTAAGGTAGAGGTAATAGCATCATTGAATGACCGCAACATGATGGGGTTGGCACACATGTAGCTAGAAGGGATATTCATTTTTTGGAAGGCTTTTGAAGAGATGATGTTTAGACTAGTGCCCCCGTCGATCATAACACGACGTACCTGAATGTCCCAGACGTAAGCTGAGATGAAAAGAGCAGGGTCAGGATCTTCTGCACCAAAGTCAACAATTTCGTCCTCGGAGAAACTGACAGCAGCAGCTTGTTGAACAGAGACAGAAGTGGTTGGGGCGGTAGGTTGTTTGGTGAGGGAAGAAACGTTGTTGGGTGTTAGAATGGAGGTAACAGGAAGGGTTTCATTAGGTAAGACCTCAATCCCTTAAAGGATTTCAATGAGAGCTTGTCGATGAGATTCAGAAGTCTGAATGAGATCATACAGTGTCATTTTTACAGGTGATTGGTGAAGCTGTTTGATCATGGCTTGGTGGGAACCTCCATTAGAGACGGGGTAGGCAGGTCCACGAATAACCAATTTAGGTGGTGGTGCGATTGGGATCGTGGACGGAGAAAGAGAGGCTGCAGGTGTGCTTTATTTAGCTTTCTCATTGCTTCTCTGCGCTCGAGTAGCAACACTGATCATATTGATCTCATGAACATGAGAGGAGGAATATGGTCGGGATAAATCATGGTCTTTGAGAGGCGGGGACAGGTGGTATAAGAGAGGGAATTGAAGCTAAAGGTCTCTCCCTTCGTAAGTTGTCTTTCTTAACCTTTCTATTTGAGAGAGGTGACTGACGAAGGATGGCTTCTAAAGCTTTGCATCCCTCCAAATCATGTCCTGGTGTGCGATGGTAAGTGCATATTTTAGACTCATCATAACCTATAGGTCGAGGTTTAGACGGGTCATAAGATCTAAGTGGGGGTAGGGAAATGGTCGCATTCTCCACCAACATAGCAAGGATTTTGGCATAAGATCCTTTGAGTGGGTCAAAATCGGAGGGAGATGAGGGTATTGATTGAGTGGGTTTCGGTAATGTTTGGGCATGGTTGGTTCGTACGGGTGGTGGTTTAGCCAAGGGGTGTTGACACGTGGTTTTAACTAAACGTGGTTTCTTTGGTGCAGGAGCTACGTTTAGCTGGTTAGATGATGAGGCTCCAGATAACGTGGTATGTGGAAACAATGGCGGAAAAAGAGGAGTGACGGCAAACAAGTCCTTTGATGATGAAATTTGTTTAGGGTTGATGGGTGGATAGGATACGTGGGGTGACAGTGTTGATATACCCTTAGATCTCTGTATCTGTGCAGAAGGTGTAGGTGGTTTTAAAGAAAACGCAGGAGGTATGATATATTGATGTAAGGTGGAGGGATGAGGTCCCAATATGGAAGGTAGGTAGGTGTGACGATGATGGTTTTAATTGTGATAGAGGCACAGATTGAGTTTGTCTCCTAAGTGGAGGGGCGGCTTTATTTTTGGATAAATCTAGTCGCTTAGGTGGGTGTGTTAGACTGGGTATTGGTGAGGTCCCAAGTGTAGGGGAAGATTTGGTTAGGCTAATAGAGGTGGATGAGATACTTGGTAGAGATGCGGGGGATGGAGATGAGGACATAGGCATTTTGAGTTTCTGTAAACACTTCAGGTATATGGTAGAGGTGTCTGGATCAGTAATCTGCATTTGAGTTGAATAGGGGGTACTCAAATGTTCCCATAAGACTCGTCTATCTTCTGGAGAAAGACAGTCTTCAGGTGTGAATTGGAAATTTTGTATAGAAGAAAGGTGGGTTGTGATTCCGTTCCACTGTGAGTGTGATACAGGGGGTAGATAAGGCACTGCATCAATAGGTGTTAAGAGGTCAACCGGTCGCTGAAAAGATTTAGACGATGAAGAACTAATAAGTAGGAGGGCATGTTTGAGAGGATCTGTCATGGGTAAAGAATTTGGTGATGTCGGTGCAAGAGGTTTCTCATCTAAGGACGACAAAAGGAGTGGCGAACCCTCCTCTTGTGCAGCAAGAGTGGTAGAAGGAGACGTTTGGGAAATAGATAAGTTAGATAACATCCGTTCGCAGTCTTGTAGGGATGTGGTGTAAGAAGACCCATCTATGAGAAGAGAACTCTGGGCGGTTAACTCCTGTATGGGTAAAGGAATGATTTCAGCTTGTCTTGATGGTGGTGAAGAAGGTTCGGGCCCTGATGTCAGTGAAGAGGCTTGATTCAAAATTTTCTTGATAGAGGCTTTTGGCTGGCAGTCGAAGACTGCATGGATCTAATGAACACTCTCCTTGGCTAAGATATCTTGGTTTATGTTACTGTTAGAAGAGTGATTCAGGAATGGTTTGTTGAAGATTTTCAAATTTTGGTTAGCAGGGCCATTAGGATTATCGAGGGTTATATCCCCTGCATCAACCATTTCCTGCACTATGTTTTTCAACATCTTGCAGTTTTCATGACTATGTCCTTTTATGCGGTGAAAGTCACAGAAGTCATTTTCTTTGTACCAGGAAGGTATAGCGCGGGTGGAGTCAAACCCGGAGTGAGGTTTAATAGGAGGCAAGGTGATAGCTCTAGCTTTGAGCAATTTTTCCAAGATGACACCATAAGTTTCCCCCAAGGGAGTGTAATTGATGGGCTCGGCTTTATATTTATAGGTGGTTTTTGGTGGGGTATTAGACGGTGCTTGAGATCTGACCATCACCACGTGGACAGCTCCTTTTGATTTCGAAGAAGTGGATGTGTGAGGAGTGGTGGTGTTTGGTTTATTGGTGGAATCTGGAGTTCGGAAATTGGGGTTTTTACTACGCAACCGCAATTTCTCTTCTTCTAAGGCTCGAATTTCTAGTTTCCGAGCCATGGTAAACGCCTCGTCAAATGTGTGGAAAGTTTGAATTTGAAGGGTAGGAGAGATGTGCTTAGCACAGGCCCGCGTAAAAAGTTCGATAAGTTCAGTCTGAGGTAAGGCATATGTGAGTTGGTTGATAAGGCCCCACCATCGTCTGACGAAATCTGCAATAGATTCGTCTTCAAACTGTCGGATGGCATAGAGGTCGGTGATAAATACTTTCTTGGCAATGTTAATGGAGAAATAATCCAAGAAAAATTGGGCCAGTTGGTTAAAAGAGAAGATTGAGTGCTGGGTTAAAGCACTGTACCACTCCAAGGCGGGTCCTGATAAGGACATGGGAAAGGTGCGAAGTAGCAAGGCATCATCATGACCAATCAAATAACAATCATGTCTAAATGATCGCAAGTGTTGTTGAGGATCCTCTTTACTATTAAAACGAGTAAATTTCAGAAATTCCCATTGAGGAGGATATGAATGAAGGGGGACAGAAGGGTGAATAGGCTCCCGAAAAACTTGCTCGTATGTCAAGGCGCTACGAATTCCTGAAATAGAAGCCTCCAGATTTTGCATTTTTTCCATCATTTTTTTGATGAAATTCGTGGTTGGATGAGATGATGGTGCGGTTGGGGTAAACGGAGGCAAATTTGGCCAAGGGCCTCCGCTAGACAATGGTGGGGTTAAGTGTTGATAAGGTATGGAGGACGAATATGTTGAGGTGACCGAATAGGGATGTCCTATATAAGATGTTGAGGTCACTGGATACGTGTATGGGAATGAAAAGGTAGGCGGAGCTTGAGAAGGAAAGCTCGTGTGGATAGGTGGCAGAGAGCAAGTCATGAACGGAGCAGTCTGCAAGAGAGATGAGGCAGGAGCAGTCAGCGGTAATGATATGTGGGGTCCAAGATTAACCAAAGGAAAGCCAATCTGTGTCGTATGAACCTCTGAAGTCGTCGGATTGGGAGACGGGGCTAAATATGTAGAAAGCAAGGTGGTGTTATCAGGTGGAGTGGGAGCTAGATGAGCAGCTATACTAATAGGCATGCCAACAAGGAGTTGACCATCGGGCATACGGTCAGGGGCATGAGATAAATAGTATTGTACGGCGCTACGATTAGCATCCAGAAATTTGGCAAATTCCTTATCTCCTACAAGAATTTTGGGGATTTCACTAGTGTCCGTAGGGTTCCCTATAGAATGTGAAGGGGGTGATTCAGGAAAATGCACAGAGCAGGCATGTGAAACCATGGCGGCGGCTTGCTTCCGAGTGATAACAACCATGGACAAGAGTACACAGTAGGCCTTCAATCTATCAGGAACAGAAACAGTCTCAGAATGGTGAAACTGATAGGTTGCTGGTTTGTCAGGAACTGTAAAAGACAGTAACCGATATTGGTCTGCTAACCGATGTCGGTTAGACTATAGCCGATGTCGGTCAGTTAACCGATGTCAGTGTAATAAGACTGGTATAAAAAATAAATAAATAAATAAAAGAAGCTGCTGATTTGATCTTTAACAATGCTTAGTACATTTATCAATTTGTTCTAAGGTGATGACAGAAGACAGTGTATAACAGAGAAAACAGAACTGAAAACCAGCAAGATGCACACGTAAATCCAGAGACTAACCCTTGGATTAATTCTAATTATTGTGGGCTTATGCCTTTAGACGTAGAATGATGTCAGAAATCCTAAACAAAAGACTTAGGGGAAATGTCAAGTTTGTTTTGGCTTATAAGGTTACCTCAATCGGGCGGAGGAATACCGTGGAAAAAAAGGGATGTTTGAGCTGTTGTGTTAATTGTGAGGTGATTCGGTATGTGTTGTGCAGTGAAAGTAAGATTAATTTCTTGTCAATACCATGGATATCACCCCCACGTGTACGACGTGTTACTTAATCTATGTTCACTAGAATTGAAAATAGCAAGCAAGAATGTGATGCACGTGTTTTAAACCCAAATCGAAAATGATATTCGATGAAGCAAAAGAGATGACTTTCGCTAACGCAAAGATGTAAAAGCAAAGCAAGTTCTTTTACCAAAATAACAAAATACCTTGTGAATATCTTTAGAAGAAGAAAACAGAAAGTATGCTCCCTATATGAAAGCAAGCAAGAAAGAAAGAAACCCGAAATGGGTCCCACCGGGCATGCCAAAATGTTTCGCGCGGAATATTTCAGCTTTTGGGAATAGAGTTGCTTCTATCCTTTCATTCCTTTTAGAAACAGATAAGGGTTACGGATAGGAGGAATACCTGTTGAATGTCAAGATGGTGTGCGCGTACCGTAGAGAGAGATCAGGTTAATTGCGAAGAACTCCTTTTTGTCTTGGAAGGACTACCTGCAAATAAGAATGCAAGACCACAAAATTTTGATTAGACAATAAATGAGGGAACTGCCTTGGGTCCAGGAAATATAAAACTTCCTTTCGAAGGTGGCCAGTTCCCCTACTAATATGAATTAACACAAAAGATTGTAAAATAACAATTTAATTGCCTCGTTGAAACAAGTAGGGGGAAAGGCTGGTTTCTGGTTTTGAGTCACGATAACCGATACCGGTTTCTTCTAACCGATATCAGTAGGAGCTATGTTTTAGGGACTTTTGGTGAGGGTCAGTTGTAGGGTGGTTGTGTTGTTTGTAAGTCTAGTAAATGAGTGAGATTAGGTAACGGGGTGATGAGAGGGTAGAGGAATGATAGTTAGATGTAATGTGTTGTTGGGTAATAGATTTAGGAATAGATTTATGACGGCTGTGACTCAAGAGTTTAAGAAGTGTTTATCAAAGAGAACATACAAGATACTACTTACTGGTTATTGACGAGAATGCAGGTCTAAGAACTGTGATGACAAAGGCAGAACTCAGATAGGATGTCCTGACAATCAGAAGATGAGATATCTTCCCTCCCGATGATCAGCTGAGTATCACAGGGCTCTGGTTATTCAGTTGCAGTCTTGGGCTTGATGTCCTTCTCTGCCAACTCTTCTTGTTTCTTCACTTGTCTCTGCTCGGCCAAGTAAAATCTGGATTCTCTCGATCACTTCTGATGATCCCGATTAATCCAAAATCCTTTGACCTTTGTTTCTGGTTAGGGGAGCCCATTTATAGGGAACCAATGGTGGTTACGTAACCGACGGCGGTCGAGTAGGAACTGGTATCGGTCAGGTCAAAGTGGGCTATTTTTAGTAAAATAGCCAACTTTCCCTCCTTTTCTCCTAAGGGATTGTTTGTGGGCTTGGCCAAGTAACTACAAGGTTGGTTTTGGGTGCGAGTAAGGAGTCATTAGTCATGGGTGTGGATGTGGACTAAGTTATAGGTATTAATTAGGTTAGTTTAGGGTTAGGACTAGGTCATGATGAGGTGGCAAAATGAGGTGGCAGGTATGGCGATGTGGATTTATTAATTATAAGGTAATTAATAAATAATTGTGTAAGGTTTAGGTGATGAGGTTAGGTTGCGAAATGAGATGCGGGTCACAAGGGGTCGTAAGACACAAATTTGGTGTCTACACAAGTCTTGTTCGATACTACAATGGTTGCCACCCTCTCAAACTGACTATGACACGTTGCTATCACTTGCGGAATTTTCACTCGCTTTGTGCTTAATATCACAATCACATAAACAAAAAATGAAGTGACTAAACACTTTTTCACTTCACCAATTATAGTTACTTTTTCATCTACTCTACTAATAGTCACTATTTCACGCTTATTCAAACAAGTAATACACACCACACCATTTTTGTCATATCTTAAGTGTTTCTACTCTGATTTACACCCTGTTTGCATAATTATTTTTATAATTATGGATACCACCGTACCATACACATTACTCACACATTATATCTCATTGAATTTGGCTTCCATCTAATTCATACACATTTTTGTGTTTTCTATCACTTTTCTAACTATTTCACATTTACTTTTTTCTTAACATTTCTTGTTATCATCACTTCCCCTTTCACCAAAAGGGGGCATATAATTAGGGTCATCCTATAATTCCCCCTAGATTACCATGTGTTTAAAACACTACTGATGTGACAATTCCAAAACATTTACCAGGTCACGACGCGACATTTCACCATTAATCCCCCCTAATGACCTAAGCTAGGGGAAACAAGTGATTAAAAATCCTTCCATGCAATCAGTCATTGGTTTCTGTTGATTTCCCCTAATGACCTAATCTGGGGGCAACTAGCGTAAAATATCTCTATGATAAATAATTTGAATTAATTAATCAATTAAAATCATATCAATCACAAAAAAATTAATACAATTGTCCTCCCATATGACCTAACTTGGGAGTTATGTGTGGCCTCCTAGAAGACTTGACTTAGGAGATTATATTCATTGCTTTCTCAAATGACCTAACTTGGGAAGCTATTCTACATTTCATGTTTTATTCCAGATGACCTAAATTGGAAGCCATCACATTGTGGTGAAACTTATGGACTGGGGGTAAGAATGAATTTCCTATACCACTCATATATGGGTCAACTGTTTGATCAAAATTACCTAGACCCAGAAACCACAAATATTTGATCTGAGTCCATCTATATCAGTTAGATCTTTAGGATGTAGTTAGAGATTGGAGAATAACACAATTTTATCCCTACACTCTTCCTCTGGTGGCAGGACGCCCAAATCATCTAGTTGATTATTCATATATGCACACGTTCAGGTTGGGAATTGATCACTCCCTACCCCATCTCATCGTTATCCTACAATGTTCAAAGTCATCTAACATTTTCTATCATCACTCTCATTTAGTACACTTCATTCGGAAATTACTGTTTGTAGTACATTACATGGATAATTACATTGATCCATGGTTAGACACGCTATATGGTTCTTTGTCACACTTTTTTCTACCACATCTGCATGTTCTACTATAACATGGGATTCTATGGATTTCTCTCATGTACACATCTCTATCTACTTTATGTTTTTTTTATTATTAGTAAATAGTTTTTTGAAAGGGACTATACCCTTGTACAATATGACTCAAAAGCTAGATATATCCAAAGTAGCATAAAAGGGATCAGAATCTAGATATGAACAAAAATCCCATCAGCAGAGAACAATCTGCCAATAGAAAATCCTACAACCAGCAATCCAATAGCTGAAAAATAGCTAATAAACAATAACTAAGCATTAGAACAGCTACCCAGCAGATGCATTCTAGACCAGCAGCCCGGATATAATGATAAGAACTAGCAAAAAGACAAGAATCATGCCTTGTCCAAGATTATAGGGGATTTAGGTTTCCCGTATCCCTTCTTTTTCCTATCCACTACCTTCCATTCTTCATTTCTTTCTTCCATTAAAAATGGAATAACCACTTCAATTAGTTTGAGTGGGGTGAGATTTTCAGTAAGTGAATTCGAAGCAGAGTTGATTACTATATTAGTTTTCTGAAAAGTAGAGTCCGAGGATAACTTCTCAGCATTATTCGAAGAGATTTCCATGATGGGTGAGTTATCTTGCATGTGGATGCTAACTTTTGTAACTGGAGTTTCCTGGGGATCGATTGTTAGATGATGTGGTAGAGAATATTTCCACCATGTGGGCTTGATTTTCCATTGGGAATGTTCACAATATTTTGTAATATGACTAGTGTTAAAACAACATCGACATCGGAAGGAAAGTCCTTCATAGTCTAATCTCTGTATCTAGAGTCTTTCACCAATCTGTAGCTTAATTTCTGCAGGTAAGGCTTTGGATAGATCAAGATCCACAAGGATCCGTGCATAAGTAGTTTGGGTTTAAATGGATGTTTTCTCATCAACAGCTACACATGAGCCTAGAGTATCATCTATTGCAAGTCCTTCATAGTCTATCTACTTTATGTTACTGAGCTTTCGCTCAACAACATAAAGTGGGGAGAAATTTAGTCATAAAGTCACACACTTAGTATTACATTTATACCACCAAGTATATTATTTTATATATGGATCTCACATAAGAAAATTATTCACTAATGACCCGTCCCCTAGTCCCGTCATTGGTTATTTTGCCGTCATCATCATTTGTCTTGCATAGTCCTCATTGGTTTACATAGTTTTGTTCACCTTTCAAGGAGTCTCAGGTGTCATTATTTGGTCATTTATCATCTCTAGTATTTAACTAGGGCACCTAGAGTAGTACTGGGGTGCCCATGGGTGCCCTGGTCCTAACAACAATTAGATCTAATTTATTTGTTTGAGTTCAATATTTGTCATTTTCCCTCTCATTCCCCTAGGAACTAGTCAACATATCGGCTCATTAGTTTATAAATTTGGGTAAGATATCCCTAAATAAACATAACATAATCAATATTCTATGGGAAAACTATCTACTAAGGAAAAGGACTGCATTTGGGCACCATTTACATCTGCATCACACAAGCATAGGGGTAAAAGGTTTTATTCATTATATTCCATGCACCATTTGCATCTTACATCTAGTTTTTTCCCCCTACTTCTGTGTCATTAATGTTAGGGCTCCCTAGGCACACAATTACACACACAAGTACACAAAACTACATTGAGTATAGAATGTAGTGTAGTGTTTAGTTATAATTCCACCATTGTTATAGCTAAGGCTACATTGACCCCTTCATATGCATCTTTCTTTGTTAGGAATTTGATGCTTTATATGGGGTTTTACAGGTAGATCTTCATCATAGATTCACGATGACATAAGGGAAGGTATTGCGACAAACATGTGACAAATATAAATATATTGTGAAGATCTGGCGATAGTGTTAGATTTAGATTTTGAAATTTTCTCCAAACTCGAGCACCCATACTGTAGACCAGGGAACCCATAGCTGCCCCAGTCCTCTTCAAGGATCCTTAGTCCAATCGGATCTTCACTTGATGAAATAACCTGGGTCATGCCATCACACTCTACTTCATCCATACATCAGCCTTTTCAAGTCCATCACACTGGGAGGTAAGTCATTTTCAGGTTAGTACCCTATCCCTCCTGTTTTAAGTATTTAATTTTATTTTAATATCAAATAAAATCATTTAGAATTTAGATTACGCTTCATATCTTATATTTTATTATTGTTACCACTTTAGATTAACTTAAAGTAATAGTAAAATTCTATATTTTAGTTAATCAATCCGAAAAATGAGGAAAAGACTTTTCTTTCAGTATTTGGTGTTCTCCTCGCTCCAAAGAATAAATATTCCAAAATTTAATTATGAGACAAATAGGAATAATTAAGTTATGGCTAATATAACTATTTACAAACTTGAGTTCAATAAAACGAAAGAAAATAATTGTTATGATATTTGCTATGCACTGTTGCATAGTGACAACCTTAGATATTAACAAAATTCATCTTTATGAAGATATCTTTATATACCTTAGAAAGACTTATAATAGTTAAATCTAAATAATTGCAAAACTATTTTTGTGTCAACTTAATAAATGTTAAATTATTAAATTTACGAGAAGTGCCATGATTCATCATGACAGGACCTAACACAGTTATTATGGAATTAAATGAGACCTGTTGGATTACAATAAAACTAAAAGGTAACTATATGCCTCGCCAATTGGGTAAGAATGAGGTATGAATATAATAACAAGAATTGAAGAAATGTTGATAACCTGTAATATTGAGTAGTGATGCTCCTTTTCCTTGGAACTTGTTAGTTGAATTGTTGGTGATACTAGATACATTAGTTTTAGTGATTATATTATATGACCCTTATGGTGGAAATAAAGTATGAATATCATTACGTAAGACCTTATATGGATCTAATTGTGGAAAAAAATGGAAATAATGAATTAACTAAATTAGAATGAAAAAATAATCATTACTAAATTATCATGTCAATAAAACCAGAAGATAATATCAAGTGTTTATGTAAGTGAATTTTACATTAATGAATTATTGATAAGTTAATGATGCACTTACATCAAGCCCATAACAAGATTATGAGGCGAAATGAACTACAACACACATGAATGGATACATAGTACTTGTATTTTTATAGGGGAAAAAAGCAAATGTATTTTTTAGGAACTTGAGGATGGGTCACTACATTGGAAATAAGAAAAAAAAAAGTCCTAAGGATTATTTTATATGAGAAACCATCTTCTTTTATATTGGTTTTCTCTCTCTGGGGCTCAAAAATTTACACTAAACACATCCTTGGAAATATTGTAGTGTCTAGAAATCAAATATTCAAAGGGGGGACGGTAAATGATGTCATAATTATTCTTTGCATGTGAACCGTTGATCATACATGAAGCCCTGATTAAATACAATTTGTAATTGCTACATACTTTTAAGTAGTCCACCTAACAGACAAATTGGAAAAAGTTTTTATTGAAAACGTAAGTTAGAATATTAAAATATGATATATTCTATACTTTCATTTACATATAAAACTATGATTAATAATTAGAATGTTAGATGTAACTTGTATAATTTTTATAATATATATTTATATATATTATATTAGGATTTAAAGTGTCAATATATTATTATTAATTCAGTCATTTCATTTCACACCCTGTGGGTGTTTGCTCATCTTTCTTCCATATTTCACACCCTACACCTTTTACAATTTACATATCAAGGTCCTTAAATGGAATGGGTAGAGGGGCTCTTGAAGATGGAAGTGGTCATAGGGCTTGGGGTAGCCCATGTTCCCTTGCCAAACTTGCTTATTCCTAAGAAATGGAGGCATTTGGTGACTTTTTTGCATAGTCTTCGTAACACAGTACTTGATCCTTCCATGAGGTGGCCCAGAAGGGTTTTAGTAAATAAACATTCAAACACATATCTTGTGCAACTAAGAACCCCTGCGTAACTTTTGGAGAGGACGTGATTAAAGCTGACTAATACTTTCAGGATCATAGCTTGATCTAAAAATTTAGTGGATTTTTGCCTACTCTTCCTCATCTTCACACTTGCATCTCTAATAACTAGCTCCCATTTCTTGAAGGTAAGTTGTACCTCTTTCCTTCTGCCAAATGAATTTTTATTAAGATTTATGATTGGAAAGTCATACCGGGAAAATAATGGACTTTCCAATCTCACTTATTGGCCATGAAACCTTGGTTTCCTTATTTTAACCCATTAGTTGAAACTTTTTCAATTAAACTATAAAATAGTCAATTACCAGCAAACAACATTGCATTTATATGAAAAATATCTTATAGCAGATAATATTGCATAATTTTTTGAGATGAAGATCATTGGGAAAATATTTATAACATTTATATATAAAATTTATCATAGGAAATCATTTCAAAAAGAATTTGGGCACTCTATTGTGTTCACTTCCTCCTTTGTTTGCTCATCCATCTCAAATGACAAGTGTATTGCATGACAAACATTAATTCGGATGGGTATTTTTAAGTTTAAATGTTTGAGTATGTTTATATTTGATGGATGATTACACGTTTCGATGCTTTTATGTGTTAAACAATATATATTTTTAATATGACTACCTCTTTTAGCTTGAATATTTAAACTATAACCATCCATTTTATATATACAACTGATATTGATATGAGTAAATATATATTGAAAAAATATTCAAATAAATAAAAAACCACTTTTATTAATCTTTAATATGTATATTATTCAAAATGTGAATACCAAACTACCATCTTTTAATTATAAACTATTAATGTACTATTTATATGCATTAACTCTCTCTCTCTCTCTCTCTCTCTCTCTCTCTTTATATATATATAAGACTAGTTCCACTCATGAATTCAAGGATAAGATTTGATGTTCACCCTTACCCACCAACTAAAAATTGAGGGATGGATTAATATTTTTAAATACCTCCTTACATTTTTGAAAAATTTAAAACTACACAATATTTTACCATTATCAACAATATTTTAAGCTATAATATCTCCTAAAATATTTAAAAATTACCAAAATATTAACAACATTTAAGAGATCATAATAATAAAATCCAGCTTTGAATTTACCATGGAAAAAACTAACAGCAACGAAGCATGACTGTTAATATTTTGAAGAGAATAACATATAATAGAAGATGTCGAAATTGCATAAAAATTGGAGAAGAGATACATATGGTAGAACTTGTCCATTAGGTGGCACGAAAAGATGATATTTGACTCCCGTAACAAATGTTTTGTATGTTGCGGGTCGTATTTTATAATTTTATTTTCTACCAAACCATCATCAATAACATTTAAGATTTTTCAAAAACCCTAACAATGTAACCCATAACCCCTAACTTATACATATTATAGGGAAGCACAAAATATTAAATACTACTTTAATATAAATAAAATCATGACCTAGAACATGGATAGAACTACTAAGGGAGTATATACCCCTAACTTATACATATTACAGGGAATCACAAAATACTAAATACTACTTGAATATAAATAAAATTATGACCTAGAAGATGGATAGAACTACTAAGAGCATATATATGATAAGACTTGGATCATAGATGACCAAGAAAAATTTAGAGTTGAGAGGAAAATAAATAATAAGCCTAACTACATCCAACATAGCTAGATCTTAACCTAGGAGAGCTTGAATTCCACAGAAGCTGAGATACAAAAAACTAATCATGGTCATTTACTATCCATAAAATGATGGACAAAGTCTTACTCTCTAAAAATCCTAAGAGATAAAAAATAAAATTACATGGAAAGTTTCAAATCATGTAAGAAGTAGTACACATGAAGGAAGAGGTCTGAAAGTGGCCCATCGAGAAATAAATAAAGTAGCTGATAGGAATTCTTGGCATGGTAAAGACCAATTACATATATACTCTCTTGAATGACTAGTTAGAGGAATTAATTTAAGTAAAAAACATGGCACAAGAATAATCATAAGGTTTTGAGTTGAAAATAAAAAAGTGTGGCTTTAATAGTGAGTTATTATCCTTGAATGGGAATGACATCTGCAATATCTTAGTTAATATTTTTGTAGAGGTGAATATCATCACAAAGGATGCATGGACACACATGGGAAGAACACTAACGGGACCTACCTGAATTACTTTGTTTATGGCTACTAAAACAAGGTCATTCCACTTGGTGCACTTAAGAGTTTATGCTTGGAAATTATGGGCACGAAATCCACAATAGATTTTGAGGTGATTGAACATGTTAAATTCAATAATTATTCTCCCCTTTTATAAAGTTTTTGGTGCTTCCAAAATAATATGGACATGTGTTTCAATAAATTTTACATGAGTTTTGAGAATGGTTAACACAAGGTAGTGATTCTGCTACATATAACCTAAGGATCCCCCTTTTTTGAGATAATAGATTTTGAAGAGGATATAAATTACACATACAAGCTTATGATGCAATTAGGAAAATGCATCTAATGAGATAAGGGAGGATGCCTTAAATGGGAAAGAAGAACATCATCATTGGACACTATAAAAAATTTACTTGTAAAATGTAGGTTAAGGAATCCTGTGAGCTCACTGGCATTTGATGCACTAAAATAAAGATAAATCCCATAGGATCATAAAGGAGAAGAGATCTCAGAAACTCTAAAAAGATCACTAATATAGGATGTGTGCGATGTAGATATAGAAACCAATCCTAATTATAGGAGTAATGTTCCTATGATCAAAATATTATTAAATATCAACAAAATTAAAGTTGCAATCTTCTAAAGTATGATGAAACAACTTGAATTTAAACATATATGGTGGAATTGTAATCATGTATTACAAGAGAAGAAGAAAGAGTAAACTCTCTTATCTACATCCTTAAGAGTAGAGCCACAAGATGGTGGGTGATACACCGCCCCTCATTATCCAAACAAGATAGCATTATAGATACCTTCTTAACACACTTTGGAAGGATAAAAATGAAAGTAAACCTATTATCTCAATTTTGTCCCCAAAAAAATTGATCAAACACAACCATGTGTAGGAAGAAATCCAAGGGACAGTCCATCATACAAGCTTGAATTTCAAATCCAACAAACAGGGTGTAATCGGGCTCTAAAATGGAGGAGAAGGGTCGGGGAAGAAGTAAATAGTGTCAAAGAAAACCAATGTTACGTGGACTTGGAAAACATGGAATTCCGCGGAGTTGGTTAATTCCACGCAACAAAGCATATAGTCCGCTAAGAAAAGGCCGCGATGCAAAGAAAAAGTGTTGCGAGATATTGCGCGGCAAATGCAAGAAAGTTTGAATGCAACTAAGGTCGGAAGCCATGGAACAAAAAGCTTAGTGTTCTGCGGACATCAAAGACGTAGTATTCCATGGAGTTGACAAAGTCACGGGGCATGCAAAGATTGCACAAGAACAAATTCGTGAGGGAAAAGAAGTTGAGCACAGACTCAACATGTGGACGAAGGCTTCTACATGTCTAGAATTTGGAATACATCAAAGCCGCATATGGCCCAAATTGGCAAAAAATCATAAAACTCCACATAATATTGCAAAAGTCGTGCCTTTTTTTAACCAAACGTTCAACCACTCCAACTCAAATTTGGAGCGGGTTTCCAAACAAGTGGCACCAGTCATCCTACATGTCCTGGGTCAGATCATGATGGCTGTGCCAAAAAAAAGGACTTGGGGCAAAACATAAGGCGCCCGTACATGATCCTATGATTGGTGCCTTAGTGATGGCGGGTGCTTCGGATTTCAAGTTAAAAAGGTAAATCAAAAAGTGGATTTGATCAATCTAAAGCTCACTCACCTCTAGGCTCATCTTGAAATTCTATAAAGTGGGAACTACGGGTCGACACATAATACAAGTTTCGTTTTTGAAAGTTTCTCAAGAGACATAAAGCCTTTGGATCTCGAGCCACTCTTCTGCCAATTCCCAAGGAGCCATCTGTCAAACCTCAATTGCATGTGCCCAAGTAGATATATCCTCGGCCGTTAGTGCCTGTAAGATGGTTAATATTTGATAAAATGAATAGAAGGGCAGTGTGGCTGACTTGCATTTCTTTGAATCCTTTCCGTGTTTGAATGGCGCAACATCTCTATTCTATTGGCCCGCGGACCTTCATTCTTTTAACATGGTTATTTGCCTTCAAAGTATGGACCCGACTCGCAAGCATTCAAATCCACAGGTATTGCAATCTAGTGCTTTTAGAGATCTAATAAATTTGGCATCCATTTTCTAGTTTGGTGCATCGACCTCCTCTTTTATTTTCATGTTTTCTCTGAAACTTTCACCATATCTCCTTGAGGAGGTTCTGGTGGTTAGATATAGATAGTGTTAGGATAAAAGTTGGTTCATGCCAGTAGTATGCAATCCGAACTGGGGTGAGAGGAACCAGCGCTTTCACAGGTTTGATCTTGATCTTACCATTCTCACACTTCTTGAGATCATTCATGGTTTCACTAAAATGTTGAATTCTTGATTCAATAGATTGTGGTGCAAATTTGCAACAACAATTTTGGCACGTCTGGTGGGACCGATTTGATTTTAAAGTCAATCTTTCCACTAATATTGGTGTCTTCTTAGCATATTCTAGCCTTTACAAGCACCTTTCTACACATCTAGTTGGGCTCCTTTTAAGTGGTTGGAAATATTCTGTTTTGCACCATAACCCAGTCTCCATTCTTGTCATGTAGAAGAATTCATAGACAAGGCAAAGACCTGTCATACAAGTTGTAATCTAAACTTAGTATTTGCAACTCTCACCTAATTGTAAGATCATGTATCAACTAGGAAGAGCAGATAATATCATGTTTGTGAGATCTCTTTTCAACCCTCTCAAATGTTCATTGAATTATCTTCCACTCTCTCCTGGTAGTTTGGTTATCCTATCTCCATCAGAAACTTAAGGCTGTATTCCCTTTTTATGGTATGCATCAGATTGCAAATATCCCCTGTTGTACAGTCCTTCGGTGGCGGTAGTCACCTTGGCCCTAAATGCCCAAAGTTTATATACCATTGCATCTTCTCTTAAAAGTATTCCTTTCTTGGCACTAGATAAAAGCCTTACAACCCTTAGCAAATCACATCCATGATGTTACAAGTGTATGTTCAGTGTGCATCTTGTTATTAAAGGAATAGGAACCGGCCTTCATCCAGTTAGAGCTCTCTTGCTTTCAAATTCACTAAAATTTGAAAAATCATCCATGTCAAACATGGGATGAACTTGAGAGTCTCAGCGCTTCTAGTTGTAGACAGTTTGATGAGAAGTGCAGACAGCATATCCACTATTAGTAATAGCTAAGAACCATCAAGAGGGACCCCAATGAACTCATGGTAGCATCTTTAACTTCATATTTCATAAATTAATGGGCACTTATTGTAATGTCTAGTAGCTTTTAAGACCAACTCTACGAGGTGTTTTCAACTTTATCTTTTGAGATGATGACATATCAAAGCGGTTTGTACCTTAGTAAACATGAATTTTCAGTTTAATTGATTTTCTAAAGGTAATAGCCACAAAACCGTACACATTCATGAAATTCCACAAACTAACGAAATGTTTTGTTTAGAGTGTAGAATACATGTATATTTAAAAAAAAAAAATTGGCAAAAAATATAGTCTTTTTCTTAATTTTATTCATATGTTGTTTCTTATGTTATTAAAGAGGAATGACTGTCCCCCGGTGGTTTTTTAAAATGAAAACTTATCTTTTCACTATGAAATTTTAGATATATGTTCAAGATTATAATTTTGACGTGCTGTCAAATTTTCATATTTTTTTGACTTATATTTTTTTTTAATTAATTATTTAGTAACTATATTTTAAAATAAATGGCGTCCATATTTCAATGCCAATAACTTTTAATATTTATATTGAAAATTTATTTTTTTTCACAGGTAAGAAGAAAAATTCAACAAATACTAAGTATATTTTTTTCAAATTTTTTTGATATATTCTACTATTTTTCAAATTTGGTTGATTGTGTACTATTGATTGTCCTAAAATACCGTATGTTAGTAAAAATTAAAAAATAAATAGCAAAACAGATTTTTAAAAAATGAAAATTACATTTTTAGAAAGCCAATAAAAATATGAATTTTGTGTCAAAATTTTGTAAGTTAACTATTTCGTTTACCCTAATTACGTGGCACCCGAGTGGCAGATTTTGGCTCACAATTGTCCCCCAAAAGGATTTGGAACCAAAATGTGCCACTCAGGCGCCACGTCACTGCCACTCAGAGGGGTTCGCATGAATGGGGGTTCGTGCGGACACCGTTCGGATGATTGTGGTTCGCGTGAACCCCCATTCATGCGAACCCCCTCCGTACCACCAAAGCACCGCCAAAACGTCTCCTTCTAGATTTAATGATTCTGCAATTGCGTCTCCCCTTCTAAATTTAATGTTTTACAAGTTACTTATTTAATATTGTTCACTTTTTATGTTTTAAATTTAGTTTTTTACATATTTTTTGTGTTTTAAACTAAGTGTGTTTTTTTAAAACTTGTTTTTAACCAAAAATATGTAATATTAAATTAGAAAAGTTGTTTTACATATTAAATATAAATTCTATTAAAATTAGAAAAGTTGTTTTAAAGTTATAGAAAACTAAAATTAAAAATAACCTAATTTCTACTGAGATTTGTATATAAATAGAGTTGCATGCACATATAGTTTTGTATCGATTTTACTCTTAGACATTCAGATCTATCACGATTTATGTGTGCAGGATGAAAATTATTGAAGTGGATGAATCATGGGAAATGCAAAGAATGAGAAACGAAAATATACCGAGGAAGAGAATGCAGAGAAGAATGCTAGAAGATCTGTTCGTAGGAGGGCACAAAGAGAGAGAGAGAGAGACACAACAAGTGAAAGACAACACTGCAAAAATTGGTACATATGTATAGAAACCCTTGATAGATCCTAATTTTTTTTTAGTTCTAAGGTTTAAATATGATAATTTATGTTTTTTAGATTGGGTAAAGGCAAGGGTTTTGATAGGATCCCATGTGTATGTTTATGGACACAGATCATGATGTGCAACATTATGCTGAAGTGATAACAAAAGTTATGGAATTACTTCCCAAAAAAAATGTGAAACACTTGGTGAAGATGGATTTACAAAAATTAAAAGAATTTTCCCAACAAGAACCACTATCACGAAAGAAAACAGCAAAAAGTGTAGAGATAGTATATGGTGAATTTGTTAATTTGACTACAGTTGCTAGAGCACATTTGTTGGTTACATTCTTGAATCATGTTGATATGAGGGAAACATTAGAATTGTTAGGTGTTGATTTTGGATGGAAAAATTCAAAACGTGTAGAAGAAGAATTTGTTGGGAATGTTTTTAAAGGAATAAGTTCTTTGGGTACAAAAACTAGGTCTGCTGATAAGAGTATTTCTCGTAGAGCAATATTAACTTCAGTTGTAAGTGAAGATACAACAAAGAATCAGTCATGTTACCACCTTTGCCAAGGCATTGGGTTTATCTAGAAAGATGGTTAGCAGGTATGCAAAGAGGAGGAAGACATTGGATGACTCTACTATGGAAGGAAATTGGGCACTAATGTGTAGAAATCCACATTCTGATAAAATAGAGGATAATATTGTGAAGATAGTTTCTGATTTTTGGACTGAGAGGACTCGTCCTTCTCTGAATGTGAGGGATGTTTTAAAACATAGGATAACTCACAATAACTATGATGAACATATAAAACATTGGCTTGAAATAACTCAACATGAGATGTACATAAAGTTTACAGAAGAAAATCCAGATGTTAAGATTGGACAACGAATGTTTGAAAATTTGAAGCCTTGGTATGTGCGAGCTAATAAAGTCCTTGACACATGTTGTTGTCGCTATCACGTTGAGTTTGATTATCACTATCAGGTACATAAAAATTTATAGATTCAATGTATATATATTTTGAGGCGTGCTTTCATTTATATCTATATATTTAAAATTTGTTTAAATATCATTTTTTGAGATGTGATTTAAAATTAATGTATTTCAAAATCTATGTTTTTTTTAGGTGTATAGAAAGTTACGAGAAGAAATTGCCCCACCTACACGTGTCAGTGAATTCATAACTTCAATTATTTGCAACGTATCTGATGATCATGTCGATGATCATATGACTTGCATCAAAGGTGTCTGTGACAAGTGTGGGGACTTGAAATTATTGCCAAAAACAAATGAAGATTTGGACACAGTTAACCTAGTTGCTTGCAAGAGGTGATATATATAAATTTATGTTTTTAAATTTGGATGTTAGATTTTATTTTGATTTTTATTTTATTGCAAATGAATACATGACAATTTTTCCATGTTATGAATTGATTTTGTAGGTTCAAATACATAAAATATTCAACAAGGCTTGGAAAAGATGCAACCAGGTTGGATTTGGTAGAAGAGGAAATCCCCATTGCTACATTCATGCAAAGTTTCTGAAGTTTAATTAGTCCGTACATCAAACATTCTCACTATTCAAAGTGGCAGGCTACACAATTCAAGTCTAATAGGGACACATTCCCTATTGGTTCCATATTGTCTGTGGTTGATTTTGCTGAGAATTACTCATTTTCTCATCAAAAATAAATTCAAACATAGTATTATCATACTGACCAGGTTACTATCATGGTTCAAGTATTTTATAGGCATGCACAATTGGATTTGGATGGGGTTGAAAGTACATATGTGAAGCGAATGATCAAGAAGGAGTATCACTTCTATATAAGTGATGACAAGGAACATGACACCCACTTTGTGCAACATTGTTTTGGTTTTTTCTTTCAATATCTTCATCAGTAAGGAATACAAATAGATCACCATTTTGTTTGGTCAGATGGTTGTGCATCACAATTCAAATCCTCTTGCCCTTTCTTTGCACTCAGTCGTTATCATCGTCATCACAAAATTCCTCATTTATGGAGTTTTTTTTAGAGTGGTCATGGGAAGGGAGAACACGATGGTGCGGGTGCATACATCAAACGTTCTCTAAAGAAACAAAGCTTTGATTATGAGGGAGATCAATTGATTGATGCCCACACCGTTGTTGAATGGTGTAAGAAACATTTTACAGTTCAGGTTTCAACCTCACAGGCTTCAACATCACACGCTTCAACCCCGCAGGCTTCAACCCCACATAGAGTGTTTTGGGAGATAACAGGTACATGCACATTTAAAACATAGATATGTAAATCTTGATGTGATTTATTAAGTGAACTACAAGTTACTAACTTTAAATTTTTTTATTCTGATTTTTGTTGTTTGTTTTAAACTTTATTGATCTTTTGAGCATGATTAAATGAAGGTATTGATCGGAGGACAAAGTATGGATGTGAAAGGATTCCCAATTCTAGGTCTTTGCACTCTTTGATGACTATGGATAGTAATAACTGGACAATCTGTACAAGAGATTACTCTTGTTTTTGTTATGAATGCATGAACAAATCATATTCAGAGTGCAATAGTCAAAAACATGGGTATGTAGGTGAGTGGAAGCAAGTTCCTTTAGTTGTGGATGACACATATGGATCAGATCATGATGATAGTTTTGAAGATGTGCCATTAATTTCAACTGATTATGACCACATATCTAGACTGGTTAAACAAGGTATGTTTTATTTGAAAGGATCAAGTATAATTTGATAATTAAATATATATGTATATAATTTATACTATACATCCGATCATTGAATGTTTCTTTGCATTTTGTTGTAGGAGATGTATTTATAGTCATTGCTGAAGAAGCCAATATTGAGAAAGTGGAGTACTACTTGTTGCGTTGCACAGAGGAGAGAACAAAGCTAACATGTGAAATAACAAGTGAAGTGACAACATTTTTTACTGGCTCGGTTGTAGTGCAGGGAACATACTTACAACAAGTGAAATCCCTCCAAAGTGGGATTCACTTTGTTGATTACAAACCAGACAAAAAGGTGTATCATTACACCCATCACATAATTGCTACAGGGTTACAATTGCAACAGGTGAAGACTACAAATAGTAAACGCAAAAAATGGAGACTAGATGTAGAAGACCATGAAAAACTTTTACAAGTCATTGAACAACGAGCAGAGCCACTTGGTATTATATAGAAGGACATGGAATAAATTACTAAACCTTGTTGGTAATAAACTATTAAGCTAGATAGCATTGTATTTTCTACTTGAAGGGACTATGGAGACCACTATACAATAAAGTTGTTTAATACTTGTGATTCTTACTTGTTGTGAGATGGTTTATGGTTTACAAGTATTGTGATATGGTTGTTACATGGAAGTATGTATGGTATAAACATGATTTATGATGTGGATGTATGTTACATTATTATTTTTAATGTGGAAATGTTAGTTGGGAATTCAGATGTACATAGTTTTTGATATATGTTATTTGTTTAGTTGTGAACCAAAAGGTTGTATATGGAGTACCCTTATCACTGTACAAGTTTATCATATTTCAATATGCTTGGAATTGTGTTGATTCATTATGGAGCATGCTAACATGTGGGAGACATGGTTAAATAATACAAGAAATGTGAAACATGATAGTATTAGTCTTTCTGGGTATAGTTAATTAAGAAAGGGGAAATAAAATCTCTTAACTCCCTTATTTTCTCTCAAATGCCTTACAATATTTATAGTTAGAAAAATTTAGCTATAAAATATTGACTATAAAGAATAATGGTTAGAATTTATTTCATCTACCAAGCCGAGTGATCGTTGAAATTCCTCTATATGGACATGGTGCTAATAGTTAGACCAAGATATTCATACCATGTGATGTGGAACTAGGAAGATGTCACTTTGAAAGATGCATAGAAACCGAGAGTCTCCACATGGATTTTGAATCACATGTCTAGAAAATGTGTGGCATGTTTCAAGGTGTTTTGGAAGCACACAAGATTGGTATGATTATGTGTGCTTAGCATGAGGTATTTTGGAGGAGTTAAGTGCTTCACATTTTTACAATGGTGCATCTTGGCACTAAAGAATAACAATGGTGAACAATGAATTTTTTTCATAAGGGTGCAATATGTCAATGATGGTGTGAGGCTTTAAAGACTATGGGTAGAACAAATTGTTTTTCTAGTTTTATGATAAAACAAAAGGTCCATAAAATTTTCAAGTGTAAGTCTTGCATGAGATTGCAAGAAGGCGTAATTTGACCAAGAGACATGCTTGTATGGACTAAGGATGTGTGAGTGTTGTAAAGAAAGTGGATGAATGTATAGTATAGGTTATAGATGTAATGAGCAGAGATTAATGGTGTTTTTAAAATATGTCAAGTTGTGCTTTCATTTGATAAATGGAAATAGTTTCTAGTAGTAAGGAGTAGGCAGTTAATTTGATTAAATTAAGGTATGAGTCTAGTGTTTCAAATTGACTTTTATATTAAAACATAGCCATTTGGTTGTACTTAGGACCAAAAAGTGTTCAGGAGCGAGTCAACAACCAAGGAGATCTCGAGGTATAGACTAAGATTCAATGACAACAGGTATTAGCATTCACATTTTCATTATCCCTATTTTTATTAGGAAAATAAGAAGCATAATTATTATTAACAAGAAGCATTTTCCATCATAAACGAGCATAATATTAAATTGAAGCAATTTGAATATTATCAACAATATCATCATTTAATCTAGAACTTCACCTAGTAGTTGTAATCCACCTAATTGTCTTAGATCTCATAAACTGTAAACATGAATACACCAAGAAATCTAGGTGTAATAGATACTATGTGTATAAAGTTGCATAGCTTCATAATTAAAAATGCTTATTGACTTGAGAGAGAGCTAAGTCTTCAGCTGAAAAGACTTTTGTGCTGGAATCCTGCAAAATGTTTTCTTTTGCATTCTATTTTGTTTGCGCCCAATTGGTATTCAGACATTTATTGTACATTTGCTTTGCTTTTATTTCTTTCTAGAATGGTACAAAAGCATGGATGAAATCGTGAAAGTAGAAGGTTGCATTGCACTTTAGTTGGTATTCTTAACGAAAGGGTCAAGGAATGTTTGTCCACCACTTTTTCTGCAAGGAAGACCAAAGAAACCCATTGGGAACATGAGAAGATAATTATTATCAACTACACTTGAGTTTGGTAATGAGGAAGGCTTAGAGAAGCTAATAGACGAGTTTTAAACTCTTTGAAATCTTAAAAAATTTCCTTTTGATTCATGAAAGTAGATGGTAGCAATCTCTTGCCCAATTGAATTCTAGTTATGATGTAGCCACAAAATAATTAATTTATTTGCTTCAATGGTCAAAAGATGTGTCAGTTGGAAGTATTTTTATTAGATCATGAATTACTAAAAAAATGTTGATGCATATGTGGCAGTAATTCAATCTCCTTAAGATATTTCACAACCACGTTTTAGGCATACCCGTAATTGATGAAGGCATTTGAATTGGGGGATTATATGAATCTAAAATGTTGTTAAACCTTGTAGAAGGCCAATGTAGACATGGTGTACTGAGACTGCCATTAATTTGGAAGACTATTTTGTCACTTACAAGAGACCGTGTTGGATATCCTAAGTTTTTAGTAAGTCTCATTTTGATTCATTGGAGGTGCTAAGATAAGCACTACCACATGGTTATTTGGATCTCTATGGGACTACAGTAAAATCTTTACTCTTTCTTATCATTGTTTATAAATTTTCTTGAGAAATACAAAATAGAAGATAGCTATACAATGAATACTATATATGTGACGATGATTCAAGACATACAAAATAGAGAGCGTTGCAAGGATTTGAGTTTTTCTCACATCTTTAGGATCCGCTGGAATAGTTGTTGGCATCATATGACATAACATTACATGAACGCACATTAATTACTGCTTAGAGCTTTTGTCAGCCAGCCAGTTTTTTTTAAGTGGCCAAATCACATGCAAATGCTCTGAAGAAAAAAAATGGAACTAAAGAGAGTTCACAAATTCACCCGTAAAAAATCTTTCATTGGCTAACATTCCTCATCCCTATGCCTGTTGTTTTACTAAATGTTTATGATTATTATAAGGTTTATAATTGATATACTAAATTTACTCTAATAAATCAATCTAGAGGTCAAATCCCCATAACTTTTATGCCATAAAGACTTATTAAGAGCCCCAAGGATGAAAATTCATGGGCATGTAGCATTTAACAAATTATTTTCTCATATTTTTTTATGTAACCCTAAGCATTGTCAATCAATCCTCAGATGAGGATTCTGAACTTGTCAAAACATGGCTATTGTGTTCTCCTCTTACAGCAAGTATTTTTCTATTTCTATGGTAGCAGAGCTCCAAGTTCCAACCCAGACTAAGTTCTTGGGACTCCCACTACAGTTTTCTTTATAGGTTTGTCTACCTAAAACTGAAAATAAATTATCTCAAGAACTCAAAGAGTCAATTAGATTTGGTAGAGCAATGAGTAGTTCTGATAATTTGTTTTTTGCATTTATCTTTAGAATGCTTGTTTTTGTTCTTAATCCCCAAAAACAAGATAAAGGAGATTCCTTTAATGGATGGGCCAGTCACCTTGGAGACAAGGATAGGAAAGGCATTACCAAAGAAACACTTTTTGCTTGTGTGCTAAATGAACTCGTTTGTCCTGTGAAGAATCTAAAGCTTGGAAGGTCTTTCTTTAACACTGCATTGATTCATACACTCTGTGTGGTGAAAAAAAATCTCCTATATGCCACATCCACTTAACTAAAAATATTAAAAGAATAAATATAGACTAACAGATATTACTCTAAACAATACTTCACATCCAAGCTTATATAGGAAATCAACAAAAAACATTAATGACAAAGAAGTATGCCTACATTTTATAAAAACTTGCCAACGTGGTAGGAGGAAAATCATGGAAAGTCAAAAGACAATGCTCTCCATGGATGAATCTCAAATTTGAAACAAATACTACCAACACATGAACTGAGCTTGTGTAGTAGGTGTCCACTATCCACCAAAGGAGGTGATCAAATTTGTATGGAGCTGAGGTAATGAATTTTATTAGTACAACCTCTCTTTGAGTGTGACACTCCAAAATAGGTGCAAACATCCAATTTGCCAAGAAATACTGCTTAGCATGAAGGTGGGTATAGAATGCAAGAGCAAGGGTTACTGAATCACAGAGTTATCAGGCGGGCATGGGTGGACATGTCGATGATGGATGATTTGTGGCTATTATTCAACTAAAAACAACAAATGGATGACCTACAAGAAGACACACAAATGCGCAGGAAATATTGAAATCAGATTCATGCATACAAGACACGAGTGTCCAAGATCTTTCAAAATATGGCCGAAAGGTCGGTAATAGACAAAATGCAAGTTCAAAGCCATGCATTTTATTGCCCTGGAGTTTTAAATCCTAAAAGCAAATGGTCATTTTGTGACCCTCTCCTTAGGTGTACATTCAGACTATAGTAGAATCTACCTTGGGGTAGTACTAATAATATATCTAGGTGCTTCAATTCTTCCTCCTCACATATTCATAAACATTAGCATTAAATAAACAATTCAGAAGTCTAAAATAAACACAATGGCATTTAAAATACAACACTGAAACTCGAACAATTCAAAAACATTTCGAGATTATATTCGAATAGCAACACAAGCAGGTAGGTCAGTCAGGCTCAAACTAATCCTTCACAAATTAACAGGGCATTTAAGCATAGAAAAAAGTCAAAGAAACTTTTGACATATTACTGATATCTTCTAAGGAAGATTTAACAAAACATAGAAATCACTGAAAGCAGGAGGAGTTCACCGTCAGTGGGCCGCATTGTATTTTGAGTTGTTGCAGTTTATCTTTGAGTTCATCAGCATCAGCACACACATTTTCTTTCAACCACTGAACCACGGTCTTCACAGAGCATTTGATCTTTTCTAATAATTCAATAGGAAAATCACCCTTGACAATGGCCTCTTTGGCTCTAATCCTCATGTTGTATGAATAGGTTTGAAGGTCATGTTTGGCAATGAACAGTCTCTTGTGAAGTTCATCCTCCCTCCTGAACATTTTTGCATCAGAAATCATTCGGTAGATCTATTCTTTGGTGAGCTGGAAACTATCTTCTTTCCTTATTGTAATTTCACTGATTATACCTTTTGAGAGCTTGCTTGCAGACACCTTCAGAACTCCATCCGCGTCTAATTCACACTCTACTAATATCTGTGGCAGTCCACACCGAGCCTATGGAATGCCATCCAGATAAAAATTACCCAACATATTGTTGTGCTCAGTCAAAGTTCTTTCACCTTCGAAGACTTTAATAGCCACACTTGTTTGATAGTCCATTGCTATAGTGAATAACTCCTCCTTTCATGTGGGGATGGGAGTGTGTTTGGGAACGATGACCTTCATAAATCCACCTTTGGTTTCAACTCCAAGACTCAAAGGTGTTACATCCATCAACACCAAGTTGACACTTTCGCCATTCAATGCACAAGCTTCCACCACTGCACCGTAAGCCACGGCTTCATCTGGATTTACATTTTTGCACAGCTACTTCCCATCAAACAAGTCCCGAAGAAGTTTCTACACTTTTGGGACGGTTTGTTGTCCTCTGTCCTGTCCTGAACCCAAGAAGTCCTACTTTAGATGGTTTACGCTCCACCAGAAACATGTTGTTGGTTTTATCACCTCTATAAATGGTTCTACTTTTGCAAGCCCTTTTTGGGGGAGCTTGAAACAATTATCTTTTTATCCTGTGCCCCATTGCTACAATTATTTGAATACATTATCTTGATTCATGGGTAGTCTTAATGGTTGTGAAATGTCTTGGCTAAATATTTTGTTTGGTTATATCTACTTTGAAAATAAGCTTCTACTATTTTTTAAGAAATTATGTTTAATAATGTCTTGCAATTCTGTTGATCATTTGGGAAAAAAGAAATAATGACGGTTTTCCGGGTAAAGCTAGGGGACTTACTGGGTTCTCTAGAAATGTCATTATCTTTCATTGGCAAGTTACTCTGCAATTGAAGGTTCCCAAGACAAAGATGGAGAAACTCCTTGAAATCTGGCATGATGAAGATCTCAGCTAACGACTTAATTGGCAAAAGGGTTTTTCCTAGATACAGTCCTCCACCTGATTCACAGGTGTTGCACTCTGCATCGGCTGATGTGCGCATATCCAGACATGAATAGGATGTAATTAGGGATGCATGTTTCTTTCAGTGTGATACACATGATCTTAATTTGGTTGGTAATGAAGGAAGTGAACAAAACATTGGTATCGCAACTGCATTTGGTAATTAAAGTCATTTGGCAATTAAGGTATCTTGGATGCTTTACACTCTACTCTGCAATCTATCGAACAATATGATAAGCTGGATCCTACTTCCCTTGCACAAGACAAATTGAGTGAAATTGTTGGATTGGTGGCCCCTAACTCTCCTTCTCCATCTTTGGGTGGAAAACCACTACCAGATCAAGGGACATGGTAGCACTCTTCCTAATTGGCTAGAGAATCTCATTGATTCAAATGTGCAAGAAATGCCATGGACTATAAACAATTATTACTCAGTTGGAGACCCATCTTCAAAGAAAAGTTGCAAGGTAATTGGCGGCTTCTAGTATAAACTCTTTTCTTGAGGCTGTTATAGACAAGGACAATGGTGAATTCCAAGTTCACCGTTAGTGAAAAAGCAGAGGAACTTGTTCATGACATGGTGGGACCTGTTGAGGAGGGCAGAATGTATGGAGGGGGGCCTGTTGGAGATCTTTTGATACCTGAAGACCAAGTGAATGCTCAGAAATTTTGTTGTAATGAGCAAGGTACAACTGAAACTAATGATGACCTTGTGGTTGTGAATCTAGGCTATCCTGCCTAGGTGTGAATTATAAAAAAGGGAACCAAATTATTCACCTTTGTAAATTGGATGTGCTTTGATTGTGCTTATATACCTATTATGATATCATCAAGAGACAAAAATTAAAGATAAGGGGGTGTCTTATATTCACATCCATAATTGTAAATACACATGTCTAACACATATATCAAAATATATTAATAATACACGTGTCTAAGACATATATTAAAATATAATAATAATGTCTAGAATGAGTATGAATATATATACATGTCTAAAATCTCTAAAAGTATGTCTAAAATTTTTGAAATCTATAAAATATCACTGAAATCTCCTCCGTGCACTATGGCAAGTGTCAGACCCCTCACTACGCTCTGTTGCACCCTGCATGTTAGAAAAAAGGAATATACACGTCATAAACTATATATAGCATGTACCATATATTAAAATATATAAGCAAAAATCTACAACAATTTCTTGATTAATTCAATACATCATATAACTGATATGTACAATTGATTACCTCAGTATCTATCCCTGTGTGGATGTTGGGAGTATCTACGATACCTATAGATCTCTGTGAAATAAAATAAATAAAATGTAAGAAGTTGATAAATAAGTTTTTAAAATAAATTTCATTAATTTCTAACATTTCAATTTAGATTAAATATTAATTATATTAAAACACATGTATTTATACCTCTGTAGAACGCGTCTCCAAATGTATGGGATTGTCATCCACAACTTCAACATCAGCAAATATGTCGCCAACTAAGCCAAGTTGACTCAGACCTGGAACATCAAGATCCATGTTGTGCTCAGTCAAGAGTTGTGTGTATGTGACACGAGTAGATGGAGTGGGCTGTGAAGCTCCACACACTGGAGCAGAAGCCTAAACACAAAAGTACATGTTTAATTTTAATATTAATAAATTGTAAAGTAATTATCAATTAAAATAAATTTTAATTATATTAAAGGTTTAATTTTCACACACCAGAACATAAATGTGTTGAACATCAGGTGTGACAATCCCAGCAATAGGAATTCTATCTATAGCAGTGACAGTAGTATCCTGACTAGAAGATACACTCCCACTCTGCTCTATAAAATTTAAAACCCCCGATAGTGGAATGCTGCAATGCCGAGCAATCACCTCATACGCACACAACAAGTCAGCAACCATGATGCATCCTAGCCAACGTGCCTGAGCGGGATCTACAACTAGCTCAAAGTCATATGGGGAAATCAAAGATGCACGAGCGTATACCTTGCTGCGTGCATCACTGGTGCTACTAGCACCTCCACTGCTACTATCATGTCTCTAAAGGTATTGACCGACATGGTTAGAAGAGATCAATTGGGTCTCAAGAGAAATGCTAGCGAGACCCTCGATAGCAGCCTCATGTGCAGTCATAATGACAGGGGCTGCGACATCCTGAAAGTCTGATAAGAATGGTTGTGGCCTTGGTACAAGCTGCCGCGTGTCAACAACTGCAAGAGCTCCCTCCTTTCTATATGTCTGCCTGTGGCTAATACGGCCACGCCCCTACCCCAAATAACCAGGGATGTCTAAATAGTTCACCTTTAGGTTTAAGTGAACCTCAGCATGTAGCATCATTATGAAGTATAACGGTAATTGGTCATTATTTGGAAATTTGCCTTGAGAGGCCACAAATCTAGGATAAATCAAAGGGGCACATAAAGGACATGAACATTTGTTTACATAATATGCCCTTATTTTCCGTTTGTCTTCATAAAAACTCCAACAAGACCTCTTAACGACTTCCTTATCGGAAAGTCGTGATGTAATCTCATTATAACCTACATCTCCTGAGACACTTGATTTTAGTGAATCCATAATTTTTTTTATTGATTCAGAATCAAATGGATTATATGTTTTCAAACTTGTCTCTATTCTATGAAGATCAACCAGTATTTTTTCGCAATGGGCTTTATACTGCCCAAATGTAGTTGGATTTTCGAGAATAGATTGCAATTTTGCAATCTCTAAATTGGTCCTCTCAAACAAATTAGGAGTTCTAGAAGAAGCCATGACTGTAAAAAAAATGAAAGTAAAATTCTAATTAATAGTACTTCTAATTTTTAAAAATTCCTAAGATATTCTCCTATATTAATGAAAAAAGAAATATGAAATTTTCAAGCTTCAATGCAACTAATATAGAAAATAAATTACAAAATCAAATAAATTACAAATCACAATGATAACAAATATACCAAGTGATGCTGCAGAGTTCATAAATGAAAAGTTTGGAATACATAGAGAATTTCCTCTTCAAGACATGCTACAGTTGTATTCTATTCACTGGACTCATTTGTGCTATGTCTATTTACAAATTAGTTATGTTATACATTTGACAAAACATGAAATTACAAACTAAAACTATGCATGCGATCTCAACTATGCTTGTTTATAGAAACTACGGACACTAATCAAAACTGCAATGCATAAGAGGCTAGGGAATCAAGACTTCCATTATATAAAACAACAAGATATTGCACTAATCTATTACTGCAAAATCAACCTTCTACGGACGGTTTCTTACACTCTTTCATCTTTCTTCTTACTCTAAGAGCATTAGATCTTTCTCTCTCTTATTATATAACACAATGCTCATGGTTCTTCCTTATTATATAACACTTGTAGTAAGAATGTTTTGGCTTTGCCATAATAAGCACAATTGTACCTTCCAAACAATGAGAAAATGCCATTACCAATAAAGACCTAATGCTGCCATGATGATGACCCAGGTTCATGCCCATAACAATCAACTTACATTGGATACGCAAGCTACTCAAATCAATGTTCTTGATGAATTTGAATCCGGGGTAGCTTGATGTATCATTTTAGAGCAGTTTTTTGTGGTTTCATGTTTTCAAAGCGGTCGTAAACTGAACCCTAGTTGTACATGAGGAAGGGCGGGTGCAGGGCTTACGACTTGCAGATCGGAAATCTTGAGAAGCTCCACAAGAGTGAGCAATGTTGATTTCAGTCAAGGAAAACATATTCAGGTCGCTCTTCCATGTCGGCCATTCTCATGGCTTCTAGATCTATTTATGGCTACACAATATACTCATTTTTCCAGAAACTAAAAAGATCCTTTATGTTACAATTTGCAGCACATAAAAGAAGCCCTTCAAATAAATACATTGAACAACTGGGGCAACCAAGAGGACCTTGGAAAAATGTACAGGTAACAACCATATGAATTCTTCCCTAGTCGTGGTTCAAAGCTAATAGAAATAAAGCTAGATAAAATTAGCTTGAAATTACAGTATAATCGTCCATTGTAAAAACCAAGTTTCTCTGAACCTGGTAAAAGGATACTTTTATTGTCTGATTGGACGTACATAATGGAAGGGTATAAATATCGCCTATTGCCCTCAGAGTTTCTCAAAGAGACCATTTACAAGTAACAAGGATGTAGCATACAAAACGGCCAACCAGGTACTTTCAGAGTTGACCTTCACATTCAATTCATTTCTAGGAGAAAAAATGGGGTTTTACCAAAAAAAAAACGAGCCAGGGTTTTGCAAAGGAATAACCACGTTCATATTCGAATTTAAAATAAGCGTGCTACACCCACCATTAATGCTTTCAATAGTTGTATTTTTCTTTCCCAGGTCCACGCCACCAGTTTTGAATTAAGTTAGTAAATCGTTTGTATTTTGTGTTGTTGGGTGGCTGATGTGGCAAATAATAGTCTCTTTGTCCACGTCACCAAGGACCAACGACTCTGTAATCTGCTATCTCTGCCTTCCACAAGCCTACGTTGCCTTTTCCAATGTATTAAACAGATCAATCACCATATCGATGTTAGGGGAAATTAGGCAGAAGCCTGACATTTTTTTCTCTTAACATTGTGACTTCAATATTAGGGGAAATTAAGCAGAAGCCAGACATATTCTATGGCTAGAACGTACAGTTACAGTGAAATAGAACATGCCTATAACGGTTTTAGATCATACAAAGATTTGGATCGTATTCATCAACAATGAATAGAAAAATGTATAAATGAGTGGGAATTAACAATGACACAACATACAAAGAATATTATAGGTAACAAGTAAGATGGCTACAAATTTCAAATGCAGCATGTAAAATCGAGAAACCATAGGCAGTTCAGTTTGAAAAACTGAACAAGAGCTTAAAGAAAAATTGTACTACCATAACGCCTCTGTCAACAGGGGGCAACCCAGGGCCAACAAAAATGGAATGTGGAACACTAACTAACCAAGTACCTAAAACACGGAACCGAAAATGCATCATTGGTAGAGTTGTAGCGAAATGCAGAGAAGTAACAATATTAATAGGTTGAAGCATAGAAATAGCAATTGGTGAGATAGAAGGAAATCATGCAATAGGTGGATTGTGCATTAAACTTTGTCTACATAATTTTACTTCTTTATTTCTCTTCTTATACCTGCTACATGTTGCACTCTTTCCTAGATTGTTCCTTGCTAACAAAGGAAACACTGCAGTACAGTTTCTCCTGAAATCTCAGTTTAGTTTTTTAGACTTCGCTTGTTGTGGTTTATTGATTTACCATGATGCTTTGGAACTTTAGATCCATCTTACGTATTTCTGGTGATATTCTCCATATTCTATGACGTTATTAGGTCCACCCATTTATATGTTTTGATATGTTCCAATCACAAGAACTGCTTCTCGCCAAATCGGACTAAAAATAGCACAGGATTTGACAATTCATAAATCATAGGGAATGGCTCTTGAAAAAGCCACAGTAGGCATGGGTGGCATCGATAGACACGACATCACCTTTAGTTCTACTTCCCGTGTTCAGATGCTTTCAAATTTGTTTCTCCCCAGCATTCTCATTTTCTTGTTACTCGTGAATTACATATAACAAATATGTAGCAAATAAAAAATAGGCAGTGGCCCATTTTCTCCTAAAGAGAAATGTGGACAATCAAGCATAAAAATGATTCCCGCCTCCTGCTCTATTTACAATGTGAAGATGTGTTTTTTTGTACATATTTCTTTTCCAAACTCCTATGTATGTATAAATTCATATTATGCAACTACATTTATCATGCTCGAACCTTTTACTATATTACTAATACTACTGTATGCATGCACATCTTCTTCAGCAATGGTTTCTATAAGCTAGCTACATGGCTCCCACATTACACCACCTTCTTGAACCAACTGGTATGTGACTGTATTGATGCATGGGCATAAAGTAGTGACCTCATTGATGAGGATGACATCCTCACTCTTCAATTCACCCATAAAAACCTAGAGGAAGCTTCCTAAAAAGATCCATAATTCTGCCTTCCCAAAATATTATTTTATGCCTACTTTCACATGCTTTGATGGTACCGGTGATCCTCATGCTCATATCCTACGTTGCCACAAACTTATGGCTGACTAGTCTAATGATCACTTATTGCGTAAGGAATTTCGTTATACTGTCACTGATGAGGCACTACAATGGTACACCCACTTACCCTTTGGGTACATTAGCACCTTTTATGACATGGAGGATGCTTTCCTCCGTCACTTTATTCTTAACAATGGATCTAGGGTTATATATGACCACATTCATACATTACATCAATGCTACTCTGAACCCATCAAGGATTATATTTTACGGTTCATTGCTTGTATACATCAGCTCATTTTGTAGCCTAGTGACTTAGAAAAACAATTCATCTTCTATCATGGTCTTATTCCTTCACTTAAAAAATGGCTACAATACGAAACTTGTGAATCATTCATTCTCTTGTGTTATAAAATTTTCAATCTAGCACAAGATCTTTCCTCCTCACATGTCATTGAACCCAGAATCAAGTCAGACCTACGGTGTTAAGCTAAGTTATTTTCCAAACCCTATCTATCAGTCTTGTTTGCATAACCTTGCTTGAATACTATTATATCTATTTAATAAGCAGTGCGCTTATTTTAGATTTAATTTTATTAAATCAATGCACTCATGCCAATGTCATTTTGTGTTCCAACAAACCATGGAGTTGTCTTTAGGCCTCATTAGACTCCAAAATGGACTATCTTTATAACCAGTGTTTGATATGACGATTCAGGAAATAGTTGTATTTCTTACTCGACCTCTGTTTTAGGTGACAAGTCTTTAGGCATTTGCATCTTCCAACCATTGCTCTCAAGAGTCCCATCAGCACCATTCCTCCTTTTTTTTTCAAGCATCGTGACTATTGGAATAATGGGGCCTCATGACAAAAAATGTGTTCATTCTTGACAATATCTGACTTATTTTGGACCTGATCATTGTGATTGTTTTAGTCATCTTGTCAACCATTCCACTCATTTCCAAATTTGGAATTCACCATCATTCACCATATCTACACTTAGGTTGTTATAACACCATATAAAGCCTATTTGAAGAGTCTTAAAGCTCTAAAATCAAATTTTGTGGAAGTGAAATGACAAAGATGCAAGCATTTGATGGTTTTACATTCAAGGTTGTGGTTGGTGTATAGCAAAAAATGCCATCACCATTTCTTCTACCATTCTCTTATGTATTCACCAGAAAACTTCTTTGATTTCTCCTGCCATCACACTTGCTGCTAGCTATCCCAAAATAGGACTGTGCTTGAATCAAAATGACAGTGTAGGTATGAATGCCAATCCCAAATTGTTATCCACCACACAAGGTCAATCAGGGGAATATAGGCCCAAATTCTTTATTTTAATTTTTCTATTTTATAACCCATGCCATATATTTACACTTTTTTATTAGGAAACACAAATTTATGCATGATGCCACCAACGTAAGAGCCAAGGAACAATTCGGTCAAAACAATCATACAAAATCCTAGTTCTTTTGCACTTCTTCCATGTCTTATTCTCTGATAATCTATTAGTGTAACCTCCTGCATAATGCAAGTCTTATTTTGTGGCCTTGGTTGGAAAACAATTCACCCCATTGGATCAGTATTTTGTTTTTGTAATGAATATTTGAAAGATTTCTAATTAGTCGGTGTTCTTTCTTTGAAATCCATGCTTCACACTACCTGAAATCTCTGAGATCTCTAATTCTAAAATTCATTGCCATGAACTTTACATCAGAAATAAAAGTATAATTGAATACGCAAGTTTGGATATTCTACAGACACTGATGACATTAGGAATTATTGTTTGTGTGTCATTCATTGCCCTTCCTTGAGTATCTGCTATGATAATTTTAGATTAAAAAAATACAGTTACCTTTGCAAATTAACTGTACTCTCGAATTCTATCTTGGGAAACAGAAAAAAGTGGGTTAAAAAAAAGAATGAAAACTGGGTTTACTCTCCAATATTTGTAACATTCCTGTCATTCTAAACCATCATTTACACAGTTGACCAAGTTACAAATATCTAGTTCCCATGCATTTGTATAATCTTGAACCCATGTATTTGTATCTCAAATGAGTGTACTAATAGATGCAATCATTCACTCGTATGTACTTATCAAAAACCATGGCATGATTTACAGCAGCACTGATACCAATTAATAAATGATAGTGAAAATAATCTCTGATTGTAATAACCAATTAATTAATGAATGGCATTTCCTCAACACTTCATATCTCAACAAGAGTTGTGTGTTACCTTTAGTCCCAGAAGCCTTTTTCCTTATCCTCATTTGGGTGTCATGTAAACATCTAGGTATGAATGGATTTGAATATATAGGGTTTAACAATCGAAGGTGTTAAAAATTTACGAAACATATGAGGCATTACCAGTGAGTCTTAACATAATGCACAGGGTGTTCAAGATATTTTTACCTCTTTTCCATACTTCATGCCTTGATTCAGCTGAAAAAGTTCAATGCACCTCATGCAAAAACCCATTGGAAGAAAAATAAGTTTAAGGTATTGAAAAACTTGTGGTTTTGGGTTATTGTTGCATTTAACCATCCACCACGGTACAAATCCTTTTAAATATATTTATATTTGAGTCGATTTTGATACAGACTCACACTTTTTAAACTTGTAAATCAATATTTGATATGTAAATATGGGCAACGATATCAATATTTATATAACATCGATAGACACCCTTAAGATTGATTCTTGGCCAAAGAGCCCTTCGGTATTTTGGTAGTGCACTCTGCAATCTCGGCTCCAATCAACAATTATGCCACTATTGGGATCTTAGTATGGCACAAGTAGCTGTGAGCTACACAATATACTCATTTTTCCAGAAACTAAAAAGATCCTTTATGTTATAATTTGCAGCACATAAAAGAAGCCCTTCAAAAAAATACATTGAACAACTGGGGAAACCAAAAGGACCTTGGAAAAATGTATAGGTAACAACCATATGAATTCTTCCTTAGTTGTGGATCAAAGCTAATAGAAATAAAGCTAGATAAAATTAACTTGAAACTACAGTATAATCATCCATTGTAAAAAAAAAGTTTCTTTGAACCTGGTAAAAGGATACTTTTATTGTCTGATTGGACGTACATAATGGAAGGGTATAAATATTGCCTATTACCCTTAGAGTTTCTCAAAGAGACCATTTACAAGTAACAAGGATGTAGCATACAAAATAGCCAACTAGGTATTTTCAAAGTTGACCTTCACATTCAATTCATTTCTAGGAGAAAAAATGGGGTTTTACCAAAAAAACGAGCCAAGGTTTTGTAAAAAATGGTATTTTAATGGCTATAATTTTGCTAAAAAATGGGTACGATTTTGCTAACATACCCAGGCTCATCGTTGCTGGGCTTCTTTGTTGGTGGGCTCGCTGGTGTGGTGGGCTCTTGTCTGGTGTGGTGGGCTCTGGTCAGTCGCACAAACTTCGTGCGAAGGAGGTGGGGTGGAGAAAAATGATTTCCTCCGTAGCACCTCCACTTTATAAATGGGTTGGTTCAAAAAAACACCCTTCGTGTGAAAGGGGTTCGCGTGAACCACATGTTCGAGCAAACCTGATCAACTGCAGCACATGGTAAGATAATGGCTTGCGTGTCTCTTTGCGTGAAATGGGTTCGCGTGAACGGTGTGTTTGCGCGAACCCACCTTGGATCACGCCCATTTACCATCTTTGCTCACATTTATGCGAAAACAAGTGGGACACAACACCATGCATTGACCCAAGGATTATTTTTCTATCTACACTTATCCCTAGGTAGAAGGAGAAGAGGGAGAAGAGACCAGAGGTCATCATCTCCACCAAACAGAACCTTGTCAACACCTCCTCTTGGTAGGCCATTCATTCAATCAATAAGGGTTCTTAGGCCAATCATAATGGCACAACCACCTAACCCCTATGTTGACTTCACTAGTAGTATCCCACTCGTCCTCAATGCACAAAATCCAGTCCCAATTGTAGCATTAAAAAGCATCCCATATTTCACTAGAGATAACCATACTTCTCCTAGTGATCACATTCAAGACATTGCAAATTTCTGCGTAATTCATGAGATCAATGAGATGGAAATTTTAGTCAAATTGTTAGCCTCTTCACCCAAGGGTAAAGCTTCACAATTTTTTAGGAGTCTAACAACAGGATCTATTCATACTTGGGACCATCTGTGCAAAGCTCTTCATAATCAGAGCTCATTTGAAGCTTACACCTAATCCTCTAGCACTTCAAAGGAACCCACTTGGTGTATGTAACCCACTATTTCAAGGGTAGAAAGTGCACTGAACTGAACTAGTGTAAATATGTTGTGTTAGTATGTGAACCCCCAAATGATACCCCCCTCTTTGGGGGCGTATGTGACATCACTTATAAGAGACATGCGACCCCAAAAGAGGGCCAATCACATATACAATGTAATGCTGAAAAGTGCTTAGTAAAAACCAAGGCAAAAACAAACAAGAAGGTTAGCCAAAGACAAGTGTAAACATGCATGCATGTGGAAAGAAGTGTATAAGCTGATTCAATAGTGTAAAAGCTACCAATCAATGTAGTAATAATGCAAGAAGACAAAGTAAGCTGCAAAAAGTGAGCTACAAACATGGGACATCACTCATGATCAGTGTAGGAAGGGTAGAAGGAGAGCATCCATGGTATGTGTAAAATACCTGTATCTACGATGAAAACTATAAACGTGTGAAGACGCATGTGTGGATGATATAGATAAAATGACATATAAGTAATCTAACTATCATGTGTAATGAGGTGATCATGAACAAAAAAATTAAGCAAGAGTATAAACAACCATAATATGCAGCATATTGTGGACGGATGGTATGGAATGCAAAAATGGAGTGATAGGAGCCATGTGCTCCCCGAGTGGATGGAAATGTATGTAATGATGCTCATTTTGTTTTCCCCCTTATTAGTCAAGAATGAACCGTAAACGAGAGCGTGTCATCGAGAAATGGTCGATTAGAGTGTGTCTTGTCTAGCGTGCTGAGATAAATGTTTATATGCGTAGTGGTGATAATATCTTATACGTAGAAGAGATGTGCGTGGACTCTGTAGCCTAAACATATACCACAATGAAATAAAATGTGGAGTGATTATTTATCCTAAGCGTATATCACTATAAGGTGAACAAATGAGTGATGATTTAGTACTAAGTGTATATTGATACAAAATGTAAGGATGTTGTGGTAATGTAACCTAAGTTGTAGGCCAATAGAAAATGATAGAATAGGTGACTATTTAGCCTAATGTCATTAGCCTAATAATGTCACATGGTGAAAGGTTAAGTTGTAAATGGGTAAGGTCCATTTGATTTGTAAACCCTTAGCAGTCAAGTATGGATAGTGGAGCTAAAGTGCGTCCTCAGGTAGTGAATGTAGTGTATAGATGATAATGTAGTATATGTAATGATAAAATTCGACCATCTGATGGGTATAATGTGTAAATATGCCAAAATGTTGTAGACTAGGTGTAAAGTGTAGAGTGTCTAATGTATAGTGTGTGATAAGACACAATGTGTAGATCTTATAGTGCAGTGTGTGAGGTTTAGTGTACAGAAATTATTTTTGTATGTGGTTGCGACAATATGCCATCTTGTTTCATCGATTTTTCAGATTAGCACACTTTGGGATTATTGCAAAATCAGCTAATTATTCTACCCTCCCTCTTACACCTAGGGTTTCATATTTCTTTATCTCATTTCTTAGGTTAGATATGTATTTTATTGCTTCATTTATCATATGTGAATCTACAATTAGGATTTCACAAATTCAATTTTTTTTTAACAAACTAGATGGGAGTGGGGAACATTTTCCATATGTTCATGCAAATCATTGATGGTGACTGGATTATCTTGAAGGCTTTTTTACAAATATCACAAAATAATTGTGTACGATGTCTCATGATCATGTTCATCATATAATATCTAAAACATAGGTGTCATCTAAGCTAATGATCCGTATATCGAAACAAAGGTTTGATAAACTCATGTAAATGTACCCTCTTCAAGTGTGGTTCTAGCCAGTCACATCTTCTATCGTGAAATAATGTTGGTAATGTCATACAAAGTAAGCATAATGTGATATACTCATTGATAGGATATTCCGCAATCCCTGACCGATCAATCAGTTCTCCAAGTTTGACATCAGGGTTAATTACCCATGCATAGAGTAGTTTTATTTCTCTTTTAGCATTTAGTGGTTTGGAGGCCATTGATGTTGTGTGATTAATAATATTTCCTTCATCTATCTCCATGATTGGACCTACAAACAAATTTTTTTTTGCATCTAAATCAAACTCCATATGAACAAAGTTTAGGTTGTTGAAGAATTTTTCCTTAGATTTGGGTGGAAGTTCATCAAGAACATTTTCATCAATTTTAACATTTGAATAGAAATTTTCTTTTTATAATTTAGATTTTAGTTTCATATATATAATCTCTCTATTGACTGTAAAGCTCTAATTTATTCCACACTGATCGCTGCCCCGAATAATTGTCATCGAAGTTTTTTTATTTGATGTGGTAAAACCTTCACAACTTCTTTTACTTATTGAGGAAAACTTATTGTATATCCTTTATATTTATATTGACGTCTAATTGCAAGTGTCACTTGTAGGATTGGGTTGACATTGTATATCAACATTTCTTCAACTTGTCTTAAGTTTACAAGTTCTTGTGATTGTGACCTAGGATCCATATCATTAGATGTTGAAAATCAATGATGTCCTAATTCTTTTCAGCGTCTATTAAATACAATACCTTCGGGTATTTGAGACACATTTATTCAAACATAAATTTATTGTAAAATATAAAACATACTTGGTGAAGAAAGCTTATCTAGACCATGTTGAAAACTCATTTGAAAAGTATTCAAATCTCTTCCAAACATTCCATTTGGGTTAATTGTATTTTTCTCTATTTTTCATGATTATGACGTCATTTGTACTTGTTGATCATTAGCTTCTATATTATTTTTTATATAAACATCCATTATTCTATTGTTTGAAATTTGTCGAACACCATCTATGGTTACCGAATTCAATCCTTATATTTTTAATTTCAAACAATGTGTCAGGTTCTTATAGTTATAATATATCATTTATAATCTATAATATATAGGTATTATATTAGTATAATAATATATAAATTAGTTAACTCCTGATAATGGGAATGGATAATTAAGGAAACTGATATGGGAGGATCCCCAACCAGGATGAATCAAAATGAATTTTAGTGGACCATCTAAATGAGATCTAGGTAAATATCGATATGGGTGCATTTTCCAAAATCATGAAAGGTAACCAATTCTACTTCTATCCCATGACTGTGGGATTATCTTAAAAAATAAGGATGGGGGATTAACTCTTCTACATGGTTTTCAGGAGATTAGGAAGCAATAATGGTCAAATATTTGGGTGGAAGGAGACTCTAAGGTGATTATTGAAGCCATAAAGTTAGGAAGAACGAGAACATGGAATATGGATTTGATCATCCAAAGTACAATTGATCTAACACATTCATTTTCAAGTATCATCTTCTCCCATATTAAGTGTTATGGGAACTAGGTTGAACACTATCTTGCAAAGATAAGAGTCGATATGATGATTAAGAAATGTGTCTCTGACATTATGTGGAAGTGTAATATTCCCAATGAGAAATTAAAACTAGTGACTCAGGATGCCATGAATGGCCGCATGTGGAAATAATGTGGCTTAGGTTCCATATGAGGGGAATTTAATAATTACTAATGTGTTTATGCAATATCATAAGATAAATGGAACACATGTACTTGAGGGTCTCTCTAGTTATGTGAAGCATTAGGAGGATGATAAAAGTGGACACGAGAGAATGTTTAGGAACTTTGGCTAGTGTGATGGATCTTTTGGGGATCTGAAACTACCTTCTTGATTACATAATCTCAATAATGAGTAAAAATATGAGAGGAAGTAAGGATCTATGGTTACCAAATTCAATCCTTATATTTTTAATTTCAAACAATGTGTCAGCTTCTTATAGATATAATATATCATTTATAATCTATAGTATATAGGTATTATATTAGTATAATAATATATAAATTAGTTAACTCCTGATAATGGGAATGGAAAATTAAGGAAACTGATATGGGAGGATCCCCAACCAGGATGAATCAAAATGAATTTTAGTGGACCATCTAAATGAGATCTAGGTAAATATCGATATGGGTGCATTTTCCAAAATCATGAAAGGTAACCAATTCTACTTCTATCCCATGACTGTGGGATTATCTTAAAAAATAAGGATGGGGGATTAGCTCTTCTACATGGTTTTCAGGAGATTAGGAAGCAATAATGGTCAAATATTTGGGTGGAAGGAGACTCTAAGGTGATTATTGAAGCCATAAAGTTAGGAAGAACGAGAACATGGAATATGGATTTGATCATCCAAAGTACAATTGATCTAACACATTCATTTTCAAGTATCATCTTCTCCCATATTAAGTGTTATGGGAACTAGGTTGAACACTATCTTGCAAAGATAAGAGTCGATATGATGATTAAGAAATGTGTCTCTGACATTATGTGGAAGTGTAATATTCCCAATGAGAAATTAAAACTAGTGACTCAGGATGCCATGAATGGCCGCATGTGGAAATAATGTGGCTTAGGTTCCATATGAGGGGAATTTAATAATTACTAATGTGTTTATGCAATATCATAAGATAAATGGAACACATGTACTTGAGGGTCTCTCTAGTTATGTGAAGCATTAGGAGGATGATAAAAGTGGACACGAGAGAATGTTTAGGAACTTTGGCTAGTGTGATGGATCTTTTGGGGATCTGAAACTACCTTCTTGATTACATAATCTCAATAATGAGTAAAAATATGAGAGGAAGTAAGGATAGTGGTGAAGGGAAGAGTTGTAAGAGGAATCTTGCAGTCAGGGGAAAGGATGCGTGGGAGTTCTTTCCAGAATGGATGGGGTAAAATTAAGAATGTAGGTGTGAGAAATTTTTTCGAGAGGATTTGGTCTATAGATGAAGAAAAAAATGATGTGGAGGAGGAAGAAATTTACATGAACCTGAGGAATTCGATGCTTCATCCTAAGAAATCCCTAGGCCACTAAAACATGTTTGAAATGGTGTAGGTTTGAGCTATGAAAATATCCTCTACGCTATTTTGGGCCAATTCCTTCTTCATTTGGAGCAGTCAAAGTTGGAGGAGAGATTAATGTCCATGCAGTTTCACTTACAAGATCTTGTGAAGGTACTGTTGGAAGTTTGGAAGGGACAAGAAGCTCTTGATAAGATGTAGGGTTTCCAACTTGCCTTGAAATAAAATGTGGAAACCTCTTACTGTTGTGCCTCTTCCATGTAGAATGAGTAGGCGAAGAATGATTCAGATGTAGAGATCATATCTATGGTCAATATAGATGAAGGAAAATGGAAGAAGGTGGCTGATTAAACCCAACCACATAGATAATATTTAGTAAATTTCTATATAATAATGTAGCCACCAATTGGCAATTTTGATAGTATAGGGATTTAGTTTTTTTATGGATGTGGTTATAAGGTATGTAATGATGGGTTGCAATGAAGAAAATTCTCTTTTCTCCCCCCATCCTATGCATACAAAGGTGATTTCCTATGATATCCTAGATGGGAATTGCTATCTAACACTAGTTTTAATGTATTTCTAGCAGGCTATGGCCTTCTCCCTAGGTAATATAAGGTAAAAAAACTAAAATTTAAATTAGTTAATATCTTTATAATTATGCATAAATATCTATAGGAAAAAATAAATATCATGGAGCTCTGTTTGAGGGTTGTGCCTTGTGGATTTTTTAGGAGAATAAATGTTTTGGTCACTGTTTAATCGAGATTTCACTTCTGTTATCTTTGGATATTATGGAATTTTTACCGTTTAAATCTGTTATCGAAATATATAATGGAAAACATATTGTTTTTAAGTTTTCAACTTGGAAAAGTGTAGAGAAATTTGGAGGCAAAAATACACAGGGATGGGTTTTTCTACTCTTATTCTTTGTTGTTATTTTAATGGTGTAACTGAATATGTTTTGGTGTTAGATTATTATGTGAGACATGAAAATGAAATAAGGAATCAGTGTGAAATAAAAACAAACTTGATTAGTCTTACAACTCCTTACAACATTTCTATTATAACTATTTTCTTATTTTAACGAATAAATGGTGGAGGTAAAACCCTGGTGAATGTATAGATTAAATGTATTTTGGGTTATTGTTTAAAAACTAGTTTCATTTTTTTGGGATTCTAGATTTATAAAAGTAGGGATTTTTTTTCTTCATGGAATCCTCTCCCTTATGGACGCATTGGACTTAATTTACTATGTTTTTATGTGGGTTTTAAACTTGGTAAAATAGCTACTAGGAGTTATGTGATTATTGTTGTACATTTGTTTTCTATTTGGGAACAGTTAAATTTTATTTCAAAATGGGAAAGTTTCCATGTTCATTATGTATGTATATGATTTCACTTTGGGACAGTTTTTGGGTTACTGTTATATATATATATATATATATATATATATATATATATATATATATTTTTTGTATGTATGTATGTGTGTGTATGTGTGTGTACATACATACATACATACATACATACATATATAGATACATACATACATACATACATATATATATATATATATATATGTATGTATGTGTGTGTATGTGTGTGTACATACATACATACATACATACATACATATATAGATACATACATACATACATACATATATATATATATATATATATATATCTATATATGTATGTATGTATGTATGTATGTATGTATGTATGAACAATTTATCAATTAGGTGATAACTAAGCATGAATGTTTTGAGTTAGTTGGGGGAAATTATTAGGAAGGCAATAAAGATTTATGTCTCCTTTTATTATTTATTTATGATATGTGTAATAAAATTGATGGTTATTTGTTTATTATTGATGAAATATCTCTCCCATTTTGGGACTATACTTTTTGGTTTGTGATTAAATGATTCCTTACATCTATAATTGATGTTTGTGACGTAGTAAATGACCCACTATCATCTAAATTTCTAAGTCATGTTAGGTTAGTTGTATACAATAATAGCGAACACATTGTTTTTATATAATTAAAAAATGTCTTTAAGATATGTTAATAAGGTATATTTCATAATAAAAAGTATGGAATTTACGATTATAATTCATTGATTAAGAATAGTTCTTAGCTGATCTCTTATTCTATTACGTCATTATAACTACAACATAAAATAAGAGTATGCAGACTTGAATTCCATTTCTTATGAACTGATCCACATCTATCTTTCTCTCCTATAGTTTTGTAGGAAATACCGGCATACTTGAAGTAACTATTTGGATTAGATTCTGTGATTATTTTTACATCTTGAATTTATAGGGAAATAAATCCAAAAGGATTATTTGTAATCAATTTGACTATGCGACTGAAATATCATCATATCATAAAAAGTTCATCATGGCCCAATGTATTATTATTGCTAACTATTGTAAATCATTATTAATGAAGATTATGATATTTTTCCCTTATTTGAAATATGGTATTATGACTTGTTGGTTGTCAAAAAGGAACTCCAAGAAGAGCAACAGTCAGGGGACAAGAAGTCCCTCCTCTTTAATGGGAGAGGTTCCCTTATTCGGAAATGAACCTATTTACACATATACAAAGCAAGTTTCACTATGGAACTTGGATACCATGAAAGTGTTTTCTAAAATAGATCATCAATCACAAAAAGACAGAGGAATGAAAATGTGGAAACGAGCAGAAAGGCACCATTTAGAATTATAGATGACAGAATAATTCCTTATGCATGCGAGGGTACAACGAATTGGAATAAGATCATTTGAATCACATTAATAAGATGAAATTTGAAGAGACACAAAGTTATATGGATAACATCTATAAGAATACAAAGCTTCTCAGCATAATGCAGACAAATGATCTAACAATATTTAACGAATAGCTTATGAATAAAAAGACCCAGATAGACAAAGAATGAAAATCCTTCTGTATTGATTTCTTTATGATTTCTTTACACTTTCGAAGATAAGCCAATTTCCCCTTGAAAATGGCGAGGAGAGGCCATTATATAGTTTACAACTTAGTTACCCTTTGGTAACTAATTCTTTTAACTAATGTTTAGTTAGAGGGCTGCCAATCGCAAATACCTCAACTAATTACACTAAATTTGAGAAGAATCAGGAGAAGAAGATAGGTGATCATGACTGAGAGGGGCCCATTGACTTTAGGATCCGCTATCTGAATCTTTTCAATGCCTCTGCTATGTCTCTGCCTCATGGGATAGATGTGTTGGCAGTGGACTGAGTCCAAAATCCGAGGCACTTCTCCATTTCTTTATCGAATTCGACATGAGTATGATAATATTTATTCACTTCCTCAATAGCATACTGGAGAGAGCAGATCTCCTTTATCTTTTCTTTGGAAATAGACTCCTCCCTAAACAAATTTTCTTTGACAAAAGCTTTGAATTGAGCTTTGATTTCTTGTAAAGAGAGAGACACACCAGAAGTCTCATCATGGAGATGGCAATGTATATCCTTGAAGGCAGATACAACTATAACCTTGAAGGCGTCTCCCTTCTGCCAGCTATTTCTTAACTCTCCCAAAGCCTCCTCCAGCACGTTGATTTTCCATTCTATGCTGTATACCCATGACTTTGACAAGTTATCTTTTGCAACATCGAAGACCTTGCTTGCCATCAAAATATTTTCATCATCCTATCTCATAAGGCGAAGGTCTACTATACAGCTACTCCAGAGTTTGAGTTCTTTATCTATATTCCCAATAGTGGAGGAGAGCTTCTATTACAAATTATTTACCTTCTCATTGAGTTTGAAGGCTTCTCTAATGAAATTCAATCCTGCAATGAGCATGTCATCCACCATGGCCTCCATAGCCCTTCCATAGATGGAATACTTGTGCATCTCTTTGATACTCTGCACCTCATCTTGGCTGAGAATCATAGGTGGGGGAAGAGTAGTCATTGGGGTAGGATCTAAAACTTTGTCCTTGGACAGTAGCAACTTGATGAAACTTGTAAGAATCTGGGCCTGATCCTCCAACTGCTCTATGGTTTTTTGTCCTTTCTCTACCCTCCCAATGACTCTAGTGACTGTTTCCTGAAGATTGTGGATCTCACCTTCAGGGGTAGACTCTCCCATGGGAATTCTTGACAGCTGAAGGTTGGATGCTTGCAAATCTTGCTCTGGCTTGTCTACCTTAGGCTTAGCTATCTCTAGGAATTGTTGGCCCTGAGCATCAGACACTATCCTGGAGGTAGTTCTAGCTTTTCTACGTGAGTAGGAGGAGTAGTGCCTAATAAGGCTGCCATAACATCAAAATTGGGTCCTGAGGTTTAGGAGGAATACTTTCTCTTCCTACTGTCAACAAGAGGCTGAAAAAGAGGAGGAGGAAGAAGAAGGTGGGGCAAGAGGACCAAGAGACAAAGAACTCATGGTGCCAAAGGTTTACACTGTTGTTGCCTCTAGTTGGGATATGAGTGGAGCACTTGGGGCTTTCAAGACAGAGGAGTCACTAACACCCAGAAGCTCAGTGCTTTGGACCTGCTTTTCTTTATCCATGATGGCTTCCGGTGCACTTGTAGAGACTGGAACTTCACTCTCCTCGCTTTCACTAAGAACAATGATGTTATTTGGGCTGAGGGAAACTCCATATGATTCCTTAGGGGATCTTCCTCCACGGGATCCTTCTTGACTTCTCTGACTTTCTTTTGGTATACCTGGGTGGATGAGGAAGGAGGGGAGATTGTGGGACATTGAGTTGATGAAGCAGGAGGGGTCTGCATAGGTGCTCTCGAATCAGGTGACAATGCTTCTTTTCTTAGTTTTGAGGTGTCTTTGGAGAACTCACCTGAGTGCCTTCTGAGTTCTCGAACTCTCCTATCAAACCACATTTTGGTTCTTACTAAGACGGGAGCTAGGATTTCTGCCAGATCGTCCTTCTCATTTTTGAACCAATCCAAATCCTACAAGGGAGTGTGTTTGACCACATTTTCATACTCATATGAGTACATGTCAGAATTATCATCCTGGAGCCCTTCAAGAAATTGGTACAGGTTAAGCTCTTGAATTAGTTAAAGAGAAAATCTTCCATAATGCCTCCTTCTTGCATCAAAATCATCCACACAGTCAGCCCAATAATCTTCTATGTCTGCCCTATGATGATAAGTGATCTTGATGTTCTACTCAATAAACTTCTTCAAGTCAAAACAGATTCTTGGCCTGAAGAAATGGACTATAATGGGAGCCAGGGCTCTTTCTATGTTTTGTCCATCTAGAGCCATTTTGAAGGTGTAGTTTCCCAAAGAGATGGGAAAGTGCAAACCAGTAATTTTCTTATCCCTGCAGGTTCTATGTAACTTGTCCAATTTCCTGCATACTTCTATTAAGGCCATTTTATCATTACAGAATATGGGGAGATTGAGAGGGGTGCTCTCATAGCTAGAAAGCCTTATATAGGAAAATTTCCTAAATTCGATGAAGTAGGCACCGTAGTGTGTTATAAAATTCATAGCTTCATTAGAAAATCTCCTCTCTGTATCACTCTCTAGAATCCTAACAATGTACATGGTGAAGGCATCATTCACCCTTCTGAAGTTGCGATTACTAGTTTCTAAGGTGAACTGAGGGCAGTAGGCATATAGGGGGTCACCCTTGTGAGCATCAATGTATGAGAAGCCAAACCATTGCCTCGATGTTGCGAGAGTATACATCAAGTATGAAGTCATATAGAACTTCTTGGTTTGTTGTACATTAGATAGCTGCTCTACTAGGCTCATACTAATGATCTCTACCCAATTGATATTCTGAGTCCCTTTGCACACCATATTGATAAGTGGGCACATCCAAAAATGAAACTCATTTGTAGAGGGTAAGCCCATGACCCGAGCCAGTAGGATTATAAAATATGACAATTCCTCATTGAAATCTGCACAGAAAAGAACCTTGAATAGGTGAGATGCCCCCTTTTTAGGGTTTTTAAGCCAAGAATTTGCCACCCCGCGCCTTATATTTCTCATTGTCCTAATCGAAAAGCGCTTGCACCTGGCTTTGAGAAATTACTATAGCATTGTACATCTCTTGAAATCTTAGGGTAGTGCCAATGGTGGTAGCGTCAAGTTTGGCGATGAGTTCCCCATGCACATTCGTCAGCTCACTCGAATCAGGGTTGAAATGAGCACCGCAAGAAAGTACTATATCTACGCATTGCACCGAGATAGGGAAACCACTGGCGAATGCCAAACCACTATCATGAATCATCTGTGCCATTGGTGAAGGGTTTGCATCTATCATTCTTGTCTAAAAATCTCCAAAGTCTAGGTGGCAAACCTCACTGTCCCCGATATCGGGAATGGCAGACTCGAGCGGTGAGACTTGCTCCTGGCCAAGTTTACAATCTGGACTTGTGACAAAATTTCAGGGGAAATGAGTGTGCACGTAGAAATTTTGATCATAAAGGCTTGAGCAATGGATAACAAGAAAGCAGTGTGTAAAACGCATAGGGGGAAGTTCATTATATAGCCGTTTGGGAGAGAGAAAGACAATTGATGCATATTAAATACACACCTACCCAACTTGGAAAGCAAGATATTTGTGAAGAGCGGGAAAAATTAACTCGAATGGCCTTTGGTTCATTTGGGACACGCGGGATGCGAAAGCGTGATTCGGCCGATACGGGTGATGCGGGAAAAGTGTGCACAAATGCTTCTGGGACATGAGGGATGAAAGTACGCAGAGTACGCGATTCGGCCGAATCGAACGGAAAGGGAACAATGGGCCCGGGTGAACTGTTAGGAAATAAGAGATAAAATATGTGGAATAATCTATTACAGAATCGTAACAGTAGAAACTAATATGCAGAAAATATTACAGATCTCAAATAAAAGTGCAGAATAAATAACACAACACAGAGAGACAATATTTAACGTGGTTCACCTAGTTTTGGCTACGTCCACCAAGAATCACTTGCTCAGATTTTATTACAAGCCTTCACTCTCTCAATACAATACCCAGATCCATTTGGAGCTATGCTCAAACAAACTCTACAGAATTCAAACCCGAATTCAAAACACATTTGTAATACATTTGCTTGTCCATCTATCATATGCATAAGACCATATAAATAGATAACTACTTAAGCAGTTTTACAAAACCATGGGTATCAAAACCATGGGGAAAAACAATACTATCCCATAAACCTATGGGTAACCAAAGAGGCGGTTTTACAAAACAATGGCTACCAAAAAAACATGGGCCCAAAAACAGCCCATAACAGTTACCCATTACCCATGGGACCACCGTAAAAATACCCGAGTGTAACACATAGAAGGTGTACCACAATCTAACATGAAAATAGGCTCCACAAACATAACAATCTCCCACTTGGAGACTGATTTCCACTAAGCAAGCTTCTCAACCCTTCATTGTCATCCGTGAAGGCGAACCAAAGTTGAACATAGCTTTAGTTTATCCCTTATGACCACCTTGGTCATCATGTCTACAGGATTCTAACTGGTATGAATCTTCTCCAACTTCAACTTATCTTCCTTCAAAGCTGTCAAGATGAAGTGATATCTCAACTGTATATGCTTCGTCCTGGAGTGGAAAGTAGAGTTCTTAGCTAGGTGTATAGCACTCTGACTATCACTATGCAGATTACATTCTTCCTGCTTATGCCCCAATTCCTCAAGCAATTGTTGTAACCAAATCATCTCTTTTCTTGCCTCTGTGGCAGCAACATACTCAGCCTCCATGGTTGACAAAGCCACCAGCTTCTATAGTCGTTAAATCTAGCTCACTGTTGTCCCACCTACAGTGTAAATATAACCTGTCATACTCCTCCTGCAGTCTACATAACCATGTAAAGTGGTGTCTAATCCACTGTAGCAGAAAACTGTCCCCATGGTCCCTCTCAAATACCAAAGGATCAACTTTACTCCTTGCCAATGCTCTTTACCTGGATCACTCATGAATCTACTCACAGCTCCCACTGCATGGGCAATATCAGGCCTAGTGCACACCATAGCATACATCAAACTACCAACTGCTGATGAGTAAGGTACCTTGGACATTTGGTTTCTTTCCTGCTCTGTCATAGGACACTGCTCCTTTGATAACTTGAAATGCCCTGCCAAAGGAGTCCTAACCGGTTTAGCATCCTGCATGTTAAACCTATCCAATACCTTCTTAATGTACTCTTCCTGAGATAAAGTCAACTTCCATTCCTTTCTATCCCGATTTATCCTCATACCAAGGATTTGTCTGGCTGCCCCCAAATCCTTCATATCAAAGGATTCACTTAGCTATTTCTTGAGTACTTTTATTTCCTACATGTTTTTACCTGCAACCAGCATGTCATCAACATACAAACACATGATCATATAACTTCCATCCTCAAATTTCTTTGTATACACACAATGGTCAGAATGACATCTGATATAACCTTGCTCCATCATGAAGCTATCAAAATTCTTATACCATTGACGTGGAGCTTGTTTCACGCCATACAAGCTCTTCTTCAGTTTGCACACCATCTCCTCTTTACCTTTGACTTCATATCCTTCTAGCTGCTGCATATATAGCTCCTCCAAATCACCATGGAGAAATGCGGTCTTTACATCCAACTGTTCTAAGTGCAAGTCTTCTGCTGCCAATATTCCAAGAACAGTTCTAATAGAAGTTATTTTTACTATAGGAGAAAAAATCTCATCAAAATCTATACCTTGTTTCTGTGCAAACCCCTTGACCACCAACCGGGCCTTATATCTTTTCTTTCCTCCTTCTTCATCTTTAACTCTGTACACCCACTTGTTCTGCAATGCTCTTTTGCCTTCCGGTAGCTTCACCAAATCCCAAGTCTGGTTCTCCATGAGAGACTTATGCTCCTCATCCATGGCTTGCTCCAACTTCTTACTGGCATCTACCTGCATTGCTTCATCAAATCTCTCTGGCTCTCCACTATCAGTGAGTAATAAATAATAAAGAGAAGGAGAAAAACGTTTAGCTTCTTTTCTTACCCTAGAAGAGTTCCTCACTGTAGGAGTTTGAGGTTCCTGTTGAGTAGGTTCTTGAACTGATTCATGGGTCACTTTCCCATCCAGAAGATCCTCTACCACTGCATATTCTTTCTTGGATTCTTCCCTGTTTTCCTGCAACTGTTGCTTATACATGACTTTCTCATTAAAGACCACATCCCTAGACCGAATGATTTTCTTGTCTTTAATACTCCAACATTTAAATCCAAAGTCATCACCACCATAACCAATAAAAGTGCATTTTTCTTATTTAGCCTCTAGCTTGGTCCTATCATCCTTGTCAATATGAACAAACACCTCACATCCAAAGACTCTAAGAAATGAGTAATCAACTTTCTTACCGTACCAAGCCTCCTCAGGTATGCCTCCATTTAAGGCACTTAAGGGTCCTTTGTTTATCAAGTACATAGCTGTGCTCACCGCTTCTGCCCAAAAAGAAAGAGGCAGTCCTGCATGTAACCTCATGCTCCTAGCATGTTCCATTATTGTTCTGTTCATCCTTTCTGATACCCCATTCTGCTGCGGAGTTCCTGGAACCATCTTTTTCTTACGGATTCCATTCTTAGAACAGTAATCATTAAATTCATTGCTGCAATACTCCCCTCCATTATCTGACCTAAGACATTTTAGCTTAAGACCTGTTTCATTCTCTACCAAGGCTTTCCATTTAACAAAAGTGTCAAATACATCAGATTTATTTCTAATACAATAAACCCAAACTTTCCTTGTTGCATCATCAATAAAAGTAACATAATAACTTGAACCCCCAAGAGATGATACCTGAGCTGGCCCCCACACATCAGAATGCACCAACTCTAACTTACTCTCTTTCTTTGTAGGTCCAACCTTGAGAAACCTTACTCACTTTTGTTTCCCATATATGCAGTTCTCATAGAAATCCAAACCTGTTTCTGTATATCTAGGCAAATCATTCTTTATGATGTGCATGCCCTTATGGCTCATATGACGAAGCCTATATGCCATAATGTTGTATCTGCATCTGAAGCCACAAGATTACAATCATTAGTACTATCAGTGGTTAAATACAAGGTTCCAACCTTCTTACCTCTTGCCACCACAAGAGCACCCTTGGTAACCTTCCAAGAGTTAGCTGTAAATATCACAGTACAACCATCACTTCCCAATTGCCCTGTCGATATCAAATTTCTCCTTAATGTAGGCACATGTCTGACATCCTTCAATAGCCATGTATTCCCATTCTGCATCTTAACCTGAATAGAACCTTTTCCAACTATACTACAAGGCTCATCATCACCAAGAAAAACATTCACAAAATCCCCTTAAACATAATCAACAAAATAATGCCTATGTGGAGTAGCATGAAAAGAAGCCCCTGAATCTAAAACCCAAGATTCAGTAATATTATGCAAAGAAAGAATCAAAGTATCCTGGCATACATTACCTGATGCCACATTTTCCTCCTTGTTTTCTTCCTGTTGTTTCTTCTTATCCCGAAGCTCCCAACAATCCTTCTTTGCATGCACAAGCTTTCCACAATTCCAGCATACAATCTTGTTCTTAGATTTTGACCTTGTCTGATCTTTTGATTTTCCACGGTTTCCTCTATTCTTCTGTCTCCCTCTAGTTTTCGCTATCAAAGCATTCCCTGAAGTAGAAGATTCCCCAGAGCTTTTTCTTTGCATTTCCTCACTTAGAATCACCCCTACAACATCCTTAAACTTCAACTTCGAGTTAGCTGGAACCGAGTTGCTTACCGCCATTACCAGGCTATTCCAACTCTCAGGTAAAGAGCACAAAATTAATAAATCCCTAACTTCTTCATCAAATTCTATTGTAACCGAAGCTAGCATATTCACAACCGTATTGAAATCATTTAAATGATCTGCTACTGAACTATTCTCAAACATCTTCATATTAAACAACTTTTTCATTAAAATATCTTGTTAGAGGCAAAGGGTTTTTCATACAACTTCCCTAATGCATCCAGTAGATCTTTTATAGTCTTTTCCTTCGAAACATTAAATAATACCGAAGATGCAAGACACAGCCGAATCGTTCCAAGTGCCTTCCGATCCAACAAATCCCATTCCGCATCTGTCATACTCGAGGGTTTGTTCACCTTCTCAGACAGCAGAGTATAAAGATCCTTCTGATAAAGGTAATCTTCCATCTGCATCTTCCAAAGACTGAAATTCTACCCGTTGAATTTATCAACCCTAGATCTTCCTTCATTTGCCATAGCTCCCACTCAAGCTAAAAACTTTCCCTGCGATTCAACACTTCAGCAAACCAAACCAGGCTCTGATACCAATTGTTAGGAAATAAGAGATAAAATATGTGGAATAATCTCTTACAGAATCACAACAGTAGAAACTAATATGCAGAAAATATTACAGATCTCAAATAAAAGTGCAGAATAAATAACACAACATAGAGAGACAATATTTAACGTGGTTCACCCAATTTGGGCTACGTCCACCAAGAATCACTTGCTCAGATTTTATTACAAGCCTTCACTCTGTCAATACAATACCCAGATTCATTTGGAGCTATGCTCAACAAACTCTACAGAATTCAAACCCGAATTCAAAACACATCTGTAATACATTTGCTTGTCCATCTGTCATATGCATAAGACCATATAAATAGACAACTGCTTAAGCAGTTTTACAAAACTGTGGGTATCAAAACCATGGGAAAAAACAAAACTGTGCCATAAACCTATGGGTAAACGAAGAGGCGGTTTTACAAAACAATGGGTACCGAAAAAACATGGGCCCAAAAACAGCCCATAATGGTTACCCATTACCCATGGGTTAATAAACCACCCATGAAAATTTGCTTCAAGGGCTTCACCCCCAAACCCCCCCTTACCCCGCTCACCGACGAGCGGGACCGCCGTAAATATACCCGAGTGTAACACATAGAAGGTGTACCACACTCTAACATGAAAATAGGCTCCAAAAACATAACACGAACTTGGGACACTTGGGAATAAAAGTTCCGACAGGCCTAAAAGGAATGGACTTCAGGTAAAGCAGATGATTGGGGAACAAAGAGCCCGAATGAACTTGGGACACTTGGGACAAAAATGTTCCAACAGGCCCGAAAGAAACAGACTTCGGGTAAAGTGGCCGATCGGGGAACAGAGAGCCCGAATGAACCTGGGACACTTGGGACAAAAATGTCCGACAGGCCCGAAAATCACACAAAAAAGACCCAAAAACGTAGATTTTTCTCAATTTCTTGACTTTTCACATTACCAGGACCAAAAAAGAAGACATTTAACTTCAAAAATTGTTCAATTTTCAATTTCTCAAAAAGCAGGGGAATTTTGAGTGGACAACAGCTGGCTCCTTCTGGGGATGACTTGGCATAAGTTCAAAGAATGAGACAAGGAAAAAATTCAAAGAAACTAGGGGAAAAATACCAGTACCTTATCCATTGGCCCACGGAGTCATCAAATCAAATTGATTCAGAAGACAACACACCAAAACAAAGAGAAGGAAGGAGAAAAGCAAAATGCTATACAGAATATACAAAAGGACTTCCTAATCACCTATGACTTAAAAAATTTCAGGTACTGCCCACTATAAGGAAGTGGGAGAGAAGAACCATCCATATAATCAAGGTAAAAATAATTCTTACTAGTAAAGTGCCTGATCTTGAAAGGTCTGAGCCAAAGGGAATAAAACTTGCCATGGCTGCCATGAGGTTCATGCCTTTTATCCCCACAATAAAACAATGTCTCCAAATTTGAAATCTCTGAACCTGGCCTTTTTATCAAATAAAACCTTTACTTTCTGTTGGTGGGCAGATATCCTATTAGCAACTTTCAATCTGTCCTCATGTCAATTTGTAGAGGTACATGATCCTCTTATCCAAAGAATCATTGAAACTGGTGTCTTCAATGGCCTTCATTAGATGCAAGGCTGGTAGCTCCACTGTTACTTGCAATTTGAGCTTCCACTCCATATACTACCTGAAAAGGAGACATCCCAATGGCTTTCTTAGGCATGATACTATCTTCCCAAAGAGCATCATAGAGTTTCTTGTGCCAGTTCCGTTGGGACTCGTTAACTAATTTCCTTATTATAGCCACCAGATTTTTATTTGTTGATTCTGCTTGTCCATTCCCCTGAGGATAATAATCTAAGGAGTGAGCCAGGGAGATGCCATATCCATAACAAAAATCCATCATCTCAGTTGAATAAAAATTTTAAGCATTATCTATCACGATCTTGTTTAGCACACCATACCTTACCAAGATGTTTTCTTTGATAAAAACTGCATACTACTTCTGAAGTAGTACTCTTTACTGGAATGGCTTCTACCCACTTGGTGAAATAATCTGTGGCGGTTAATACATGGGTATGACCAGCACTAGAAGAGGGATTAAGTGTACCAATGAAATCTAAACCCCATTGTTGAAAAGGCTCTTCAATCACAACTGGTTTAAGGGGCAAAGAGGCCAACTTGGGTCTACCCACGAAAGTCTGACATGCTTCACATTTATCAACCCACTTTGATGCATCCCTGAACAAGGTAGACCAGTAATATCCTCCACGAAGAATCTTATGAGCAGTAATAGTTGATGACTAGTGCCCTCCACATGCCTAATTATGAAAAGTAGAAAGTAGCTTCTTCTGATGTTCCTTGTCCACACATTTTAAAAATCTCCCATCCAATCCACGCTTAAACAAGGCATTTTCCCACAAAACATATTGGGCTGACCTTAGTTTAACAACTCTCTTTTCTTTGGTAGTTCAAATGAGAGGAGAACTCCCCATAGGTGAGAAAATGTGTGATATCAACATACCATTCGTCGATTGAGCCAAGAAACAAAACGGTAGGAAGATCAACCTCATCCTCCAGTAACCCATGTCTAGCTCCCTCAGCGATGAGTTCACACAAGCCTTTTCCACGAATGATCTTAGTTGGTCTGATGTCAATGTTATATTCTTGGACCTTGGCCACCCCAGTTCCCTCTCTTAGATCTAAACTCCTATTATGTGAGAATGGACTTGATGGTTGTATCTGGTACAAATACTGTGGAGTGAGAATTAAGAATGTAAAAACAAAACTGCTTGACATCTTTAACCACTGCAAAAGTATGTTTCTCCATTATGGTGTATCTTAGCTCATGATTTTTTAGAATTTAGCTCATGAATTCAATTGCGAGTTCATGATCGTTAGAATCTTTTTGAGTCAGAAAAACAACCAGGGTGTTGTTTATGGCATATCAATAGATAATAAAGTCTTTTTTGAAATTTGGACACGCTAAAATAGGAGTCTTAGCAATAGCCTTTTTAATACCTTCAAAATCCCCTTTCCCTTTAGGAGACCAACCAAACGTCTGTTTTCCTTTCATCATTTGAGAAATATTCAAAGTTAGCTCTGTAAAATCAGGGATGAATCTCCTCAAAAAGTTAATCTTACCAAAGAAATAGTGCACTCCCTTCTTGCTAGTTGGAAGAGGAATTTGCTGAATAGCTTGAACTCGCTCAGGATCAATTTTTATACCATCTTTAGAGATAACTTGCCCCAATAATTTCCCCTCCGTGACACAAAAAATAGAATTCTTAGGATTTAAAGAGATCCCATGTTCTCTACATTTCAGAAGAACTGTTTCCAGGTGCTGAAAATGATCTGTCGTTGTTTTAGAAAATACAGTCAAGTCATCAAGGTATACGATAATAAACTTCCCTTTCAAAATTCCAAAGGCCAAGTCCATAGCCCTTTGAAAAGTGGCACCGGCATTAACGAGCCCAAAAGGCATCCTTTTGTAAGCAAAGGTACCCCAAGGGGTAGTGAAATCCATTTTGTGTTGATCTGCGGTATTAACTTCTACCTGGTTATATCCTGAGAAGCCATCAAGCATAGACAACATTTTGGATCTTGTTACTACTTGCAAGACCTGATCCATCATGGTTAAAGGATAGTTGTCCTTTAAAGAAGCTTTATTAAGATTCCTAAAATCAACACAGATGCGGATCTCACCATTTTTTTTTCTAACAGGCACAATATTGGCAATCCATGTTGAATGGTGAATAGGAAAAATGATTTTGGCTTTTAATAACTTCTGTATTTCCTGAAAAATGGTTTCAGCTATCTTAGGATTGTATTGCCTCTGCTTCTGTTTGAAAGGCTTAATTCCAGGTTTGAGAGGGATAAAATGTTGCATCTCCTTTGGTTGAAAGGCTTTTAAGTCTTCATAGGAATAAGAAAGGACATCTTTATACTTCTTTAAAAGATTAATTACCTTCATCCTCTCATTTGGTGTACAACATTTTCCAATGTTCATGAGTTTAGGGTCAGTAGAACTCCCAATATTAACTTTGTCATATTCAGTTAATTGTTGAGGTCCAGTAGAAGCTTTAAACTTTACATACCTATCGTGTTTGTAAAATAATTCTTCTAAACTCACCAATCCTTTTGGAATCCTTTTTCCTTTGAGTTTGATACATCCATCTTGATTCACCTCTTCTTCTTTGATGGCTTCTTCGTTAAAGGGCACACTTTCACGAGGCAAATTAACGCTTCCTTCAAAGTACAACTGTTCAAAATTATCCTTGAGTTCTAAGAAAGAAAGAAGGTGTTGATCATCATTGAAAACTTGCCAATTACTTGTATTATCAAGTACACTGGGTCTATGAATCATCTCAATGGTAAACTTATCTTAAGAGAAATCAGGATGAGGTATAAGCAATGACCCTGAGACTACTAGTGAATCAGCCCTGGTATTCTCCTCCCTAGGCACTACTTTGATGGAGAAGGCGTCAAGAAATTCAATGGAGTCCCAAACCTGATTCCTGTAATGTTTCAATCTTCTATTCTTTACCTGGAGGAGGTTTCTAACTTGCTTGACAATTAGTTCTGCATCTCCATGAGCTAGGACATTCTTCACACCCTGTTCTTTTACCACATGAAGCCTGAGAATGAGAGCTTCTTATTCTGTTGTATTATTGGTATTTTCAAATTGCAACTTGAATGAGAAATGATGAATGCTTCCTTCAGGTGACACCAATATGACACCAGCTCCAAAACCAGCTGAAGAACAACTTTCATCAAACTCTAATATCCAAACACCATTAGGATCCTTAGGTAACACTTTGGGGAGTTGGATTTCTTCTGGAGACATAATCATGTAGTTTCCATGCCCAATATCCTCATAGAGTATTTGTGCTTTGGGATCATCTGTTTTTTGTACAATATACTCAGACTGCTTCTCAGGATGCTTTGGGCTATGGTGCAGAAGATGGAGTGGGTAAAAGGCCTTTAGAGGTAGTTTTAGAATGAGAATCGAAAAAGTGAATCATTTTAGCAAAAGCCTTGGGATGGGTTTGATAATATTCAGCCTCTGAGATTTGAACCTTAGTCTTTTTCAGGTGATCAATAATATCAAAAGACCCAGAAGTGAATGGGCTATCATCGCTTGGGATACTAGGCTTATCAGTTTTAGGAGAAAAAGAAATAACTTTAGTAGCAGAATTGACAGGACTCACCTTTGGTGTGGATGAAATAGGGATAGGAGATCTTCTTTTTACAATTACAAGGATAGTTTCCGGCTGCTCCTTAGATTTTTTGGTGGGCAACATCGCTTTCTCCCTCTAATTTTTCTGCTCTTGATTCATGACAGCGTATGATTCGCTATTCATGTCTGCTACTACTTCATCATAATTGTCTCCTTCATCAACACCTTTAGTGGTGAAGAAATTAACTTGAGATCCCTCAAGTTCTTCCGTTCCATCATCAACTTCTTCAACGAATTCTTCACAATCTTCATTAACCTCCTCATCTTCTGGTTCTTCAACTTCACAGATTGCATTGACAGGGACTTTAATAGGAGGTCCTTCAAGTGCTAGCCTTTTTTGAGAGGCAGGCAAATGATTTCTGGGCTGAAAATTCCTCCTTGGAACATCTGCATATGGAGCATGCTGAGCCCATTGTTTCTTAATGGCGATGAGATTATTTGCAATTTTTTGTACCAATGGATCAGTATTAGGTCCAAGAGTGGAAGAGGAGGAAAGAGAAGACCTAGATCTAGAAGGGTCTCTCCTCAACTTTCCTGACATGATTAAATCATCTTCAACACTAACAGAAAGAGTTTGATCCTCGGCCAATGTTGCAAGATTTTCCCTTCTTAATGCATAACTAACTTCAAGCAATTGGGCGTTTAGGAAGAAGCACTTTTGGATTTGATCTACAAGTTGAGTGTCTGGTGGAATTTTGTTAATTAACCTGTTGAATCGAGCCAAAAATTCTCTCATGGGCTCTTGTGATTCCTTCTTTATTTGAGAAATTTGGGCTAGCAAAGAATGCACGTCTTCCGCCAGTTTGAAATGGTTTTTAAATCTAGTTCTCATCATGTTCCAGCTAGTGATAGCTCTGGCCGAAAGGTGATAGAACCAATCAGCAACATTATCTTGCAAAGTCTCAACAAAAAACCTTACGAAGATGTCTTCATGTTCAACTCCCAGAACTCCACATGCAACTATGAAGGCTGCTATGTGTTCATCAGGATGTACCTTGCCATCACCCTTGAATTTAGGAAAGTTCTTTCGATTACCTCTGGGTAACTCATGCAAAGGTTGAGGAAGGGAAAGAGGCCCAACATGATGGCCCCAAGGCAATGGTACCGACATTCTTGGAAAAATGGCTTGAAGAGGAACTGAAACACCAGCAAGGATCAGATCTCGAAGATTAGGACTAATTTTCTCTGAAGGAATACCACCTGTAGGGATTCTATCTTTGACATGAGGAGTGCTTGTTGAATGAGCCTCTCTATTTCTCCTTACGGAAGGGAAAGGAAAACCTAGAATTTCAGTGCTCTGGACCTCCTTTTCTTTATCTATTGGGCCTCTGGAGCACTTGTAGTGACTGGCACTTCACTCTCCTCACTTTCACTAAGAACAATGATGTTCTCTAGGCCTGAGGGCAACTCCGTATGCTTCCTTAGGGGATATTCCTCTAGAGGCTCCTTCTTAACTTCTCTGACTTTCTTTTGGTATACCTGGGTGGATGAGGAAGAAGTGGAGACTGTGGGACCTTGAGTTGATGAGGCAGGAGGGGTCTGGATACGTTCTCTCGAATTAGGTGACAATGCCTCTTTTCTTGGTGTTGAGGTGTCTTTGGAGGACTCACCCGAGTGCCTTCTGAGTTCACGAACTCTCATGTCAAACTAGATTTTGGTTCTTACCTAGACGGGTAGCTAGGATTTCCGAATAAGATCATCCTTGCATCACTTTAATAAGATGACCAATTTGAAGATCCTCCAAGGGAGTGTGTTTGACCATGTATAAGAATACATAATCATATGAGCATACAGGTCAAACATTATCATCCTGGAGCCCTTTAGGATACTTGGTAACATGTTAAGCTCTATGAATTAGTTGACCCAGATAGACAAAGAATGCCATAATGCCTCCTGTCTTGCTTTCAAAATCATTTCTTTACACAGTCAGCCCAGATAATGTTCAATGTGTCTACCCTATGATGATAAGTGAGTCTTGATGCCTTCTGCTCAATGAAACTTCAATCATGTCAAAACAAGTTCTTGGTCATGAAGAAATGGCCTCCATAGCCCTTCCATGGGAGCTAGGTCTACTTGTCTATGTCTTTGATGCATCTAGCAGCCGTCATCTGTGGGTGTAGTTTCCCAAAGTGATGGGGAAGTGCAAACCAGTAATTTTCTTGTCCCTGCAGGTTCTATGAAACTTGTCCAATTGCCTGCATAATTCTATTAAGGCCATTTTATCATTTCTGAACATGGGGAGCTTGAGAGGGGCACTCTCATAGCCAGCAAGCCTTATAGAGGAAAATTTTCTAAATTGGATGAAGTAGGCACCGTAGTGCAATATCAGATTCATAGGTTCATCAGAAAATCTCCTTGCTGTATTGCTCTCCAGAAGCCTGACAATGTACATGGTGAAGGCATCATTCACCCTTCTGAAGTTACGATTGCTAGTTTCCAAGGTGAACTGAGGGCAGTAGAGCATATACAGGGGTCACCCTTGTGAGCACCAATATATAAGAAGTTAAACCATTGCCTTGATGCTGCCAGAGTATACATCAAGTATGAAGTCATATAGAACTTCTTGGTTTGTTGTACATTGGGCAGCTGCTTTACTAGGTTCATACTAATGATATCTGCCCAATTGATATTCTGAGTTCCTTCACACACCATATTGATAAGTGGGCACATCTAGAAATGGAACTCATTTGTAGAGGGTAAGCCCATGATCTCGAGCCAGTAGGATTATAAAATCTGACAATTCCTCACTGAAATCTGCATGGAAAAGAACCTTGGATAGACGATACGCCCCCTTTTTAGGGTTTCTCAAGCTAGGACTTCGCCACCTGCGCCTTATATTTCTCATTGTCCTGATCGAAAAGGGCTTGTGCCTGGTTCTGAGAAATTACTATAACATTTTCCATCTCTGGAATTCTTAGGGCAGCGCTAATGGTGGTAGTGTCAAGTTTGGCGATGAGTTCCCCATGCACATTCGTCAGCTCACTTGAGTCAGGATTGAAATGAGCACCACAGGAGAGTACTGTATCTGCACACTGCACCAAGATAGGGAAACCACTGGCGAATGCCAAACCACTGTCATGAATCATCTGTGCCATAGGTGAAGGGTTCGCGTCTATCATTCTTGCCCAAAAATCTCCAAAGTCGAGGTGGCGAACCTCACTATCCCCGATATCGGGAACGGACAGACTCGAGTGGTGAGACTTGCTCCTGGCTTTTGAATTTAATCTTCATGTTGTTAGAAATTTGAGGAGCCAAGGTTGCAGTCTGGACTCAGGATGAAATTGCAGGGGAAATGAGTATGCACGTGTAGAAATTTTGATCGCAAAGGTATGAGAAATGGATAGCAAGAAAGCAGTGTGCAAAACGCATAGGGGGCAGTTCATTATATAGCCATTTGGGAGAGACAAAGACAATTAATGGGCATATTAAATACACACCTACCAACTTGGAAAGCAAGATATTTGTGAAGAGCGGGAAAAATTAACTCGAATGGACGTTTGGTTCATTTGGGACACGTTGGACGCGAAAGCGCGATTCGGTCGGTACGGGTGATGCAGGAAAAGTATAAACACATATGCTTCTGGGACATGAGGAACGAAATTACATGGAAAGTACGTGATTCGAATCCGAATCGAGATGAAAAGGGAACAATGAGTCTGGGTGAACTTGGGACACTTAGGACAAAAATTTCTGACGGGCCCGAAAGAAAAAAACTTCGGGTAAAGCGGCCGATTGGGGAACAGAGAGCCCGAATGAACTTGGGACACTTGGGGCAAAAATTTCTGACAGTCCTGAAAGGAACGGACTTCAAGTAAAGTGGCCGATCAGGGAACAAAGAGCCCGAATGAACTTGGGACACTTGGGACAAAAATGTCCGACAGGCCCGAAAATCACACAAAAAGACCCAAAAACGCAGATTTTTCTCAATTTTTTGACTTTTCACATTACCAGGACAACATAGAAGGCATTTAAGTTGAAAATTGTTAATTTTCAACTACTCAAAAAGCAGGGGAATTTTGAGTGGACAACATGACTTACCTTATTTGAAATGAAAATGTAGATATTTTACTTATAAAGCTAATAATTTATTAAGTTATGTGATTATTTATGATTTCATCAATTCAAATAGAATAATAAAAGTAAAATGAATATTGAAAGACAAACCAAAAAGATAACATAGGAATTAAAGTAAATATGTTTATGTACTTTATAACAATAATCGACTAATCATGATGAGTAAATGTATTTAGATGACTCGGTATGAAAAACGGATAGGTAACCTACACCTAACGACAATTACTAAAATATTAATAGTATGACATGAGGAACTAATATTAGTTAGTAACTCATTGAGTTATTATGAACCTCTTAGGGAAACCTATTAAGTATTTTCAAATAAAAGTTTAAAAACGAAGTGCTAAGGATGACTTAGTTACATTACTCAACTTAGGTAACATAGTACTTCAACAAATATTGAAATATAAATGTTAAATTATAATTAAGTTTACAACATAGATATATATATGAAATTAAGTATAGATTTTGACACAAGCAAATAAGTTAATAAATTTGAAATCCTAAGTGCAAGAGAAGGGATAGAGTACTTAGATTATTTGCAATAAATTTGAAGTTGTCCCTTCCTGGAAAACTAATGAAACAAGAAAGCAGAGTGTCATAATTGAGCCCAGAAAAATGTAGAAATGTTGGGAATACCAAGACTAGGGCCCCTATGTAGGGGTAGGGGCACCTGGGGCATTGAAGACCTCCTTTAGGTGCCTGTTAGTGCTCATAACCTCAAAAATGTGGTTTCTTAGGGTCACGAGATGCTCATTGGATGTCATCTTTAGTTGCATGTACTTTTTTGCTTGATCGACGAATTTATCTGAAACCTGCAAAGAGAAAGAGAACATGCAAAATCCCAAAACACATCTAATCCTAAAAATAAAAAGATGCAAATAGGGAGTCACACTCACCCCGAAGATCACCCAACTAAGTGAACTTATGATCTAGGTGTGGCACTAAATTTTAGACTCTATGTATTTATGTGTGTGTGTGTGTGTAGAATTTTGCCATAGGTGGCTCTCGTACCAGATGTCCTTGAATAGCGAGAAATATCTAGATGTAGAATATAAAGATATATGTGTGCATGGAAAAAAGGAACTTCCCCTCCTATGAATTGTATGCAGAAGAATGCAATCCCTTGTCCCCTGAATGGATGCTACATGGATGCTTTGATGCTCTTGTAATGCCTTTGGATGCAACCTTAGGTGATAATAGTAGATGCTTAGTGCTTGGTCCTTTATTACGGTCACATAGCTTAGTATTTATATGATTCCTTTGCTTTAATTTCGTACTTAACCACTAAGAGGTCAACCACCAAGAAAATAAGATGCCCAACAACTAGAAAGGACCCAAAAGATGTGAGTAAGATAAAAATATGTCAAGGGAACCCAGAGGGTATAAGGGATCCTGGGTGCTAGTGTCTAGACTCAGAAAAAATAAAGTATCGAAGATCATACTGGGAAAGAAGGCATGTAAGATAAAGAAGAAAAAGAAAAAGAAAAACGAGGCCAAAGACAATGGTCAATTAGAACTTTTATCACTTTGGAATTATATGAATAGTGGTATGTGATCAGGACCTATAAATATACCCAAAGTGCATGATTTAGTATCTAAATTTTCCCCCACTTTATGTTGTTGAGTGAATGATCGATAACATAAAGTAGATATGAGATGTGTACCTAATAACCATATAGATCAATGGAAAAAGAGTGTCGAGGAGAAAATAAAACACGTGGAGTGATAAAGAAAAATGAAGCGTGGAAACTAGAGAAGTGGAAGTGAAAATGCCCTGAGGGGTGAAAGCGTATGTGTAGATATCACGTTATATCTGTTATTGATGTCAATTGATGCTTGATGATTTGACTGATACTTCTTATAAGGACAGACCTACAAAATAATTAGAGAAAACAAGTAGTCAAATATATTTATATGGAAAATTCGATCCAAAAGAGTAAAAAGTATGTAAAAATATGAAAAAGGAACATGTGCACCTAATCCGTGATGAGTGAAAGGAGATAGAAAGGATCCTAAAAATACTGTAGAAGAATGATTTTTTTTGTGATCTCATGTCGATTGCACCAAGTGCGCATTTTTTGGGTGATCTCATGCCAAGTGTGGAAGAAGTGTAGGGAGAAAGGTTTAGTGTTATTCTCAAACCTTTGAATGTTTCACGAAGTGTAAACACCATTGCAGATGGTGTGTTCAAATTTGATTCATTTGAATCCAGTTTGATCCAATGAAAAAATAAAAAAGAAGAGAAAACATACATGTTGAGTGCTAAAGGATTGTACCTATCTTGTAAAAACTACTATGTAGAATGCCAAAAATAGTATTGATCTGAGAAGAACTATGTAACTCCCCCCTGGTCATTGGGTTCCCAGGTGCTACTGTATATTTTTGGGTGCTAGTATCGATGTTGTGATGAATACCAAAGTCATATTATAGGTCATTGATGTGACTGAATGTTGTGTTGTAACGGTACTGAACTATGTTGTAATGTACCTATGAATTGTTATATGGGGTGACTGATTCACCTAATGACACCCTCCTCATTTGGAGTGCATGTAACATCATAAGGAGGATGCGTCCCACATGAGGACTGAATGTTGTGCTGAAATTGATGCCCTACAGGGTGGAAGGGTATTTGTCTGGTATAAAATAAGGAACATGCAAACAAAATGGATAGAAAACAATTTTTAGTATAATCAAGATAAACATGCATATAGAAGACAATCACTACAACAAACTAAGCCTTTTGCCACAAATTTTCCACAATATTTTTGTGGTTATATGGTATTATAAAAATTAAAATTGTGGCATTAGAATTGTAGTTGATCCACTTTTTGATAAATTATTGTAGTTTTTTCACATTTCATTATACCATGGATAGTCCACAATTTATTAAATTTAATAGAAAATCTACATTTTGTAAATTGTACATTGTGCACAATTCTTAATATTTGTAACATTTCTAGAACTTATTATTTTGTTGGTATTCCACAATCTTCACAAAAAATGTAGTTTTTCTATATATTCCATCTTTGTAAAAATTCCATAATTTACAATTTCGGAACTCTCATCAATATTATATTGTGGTAATTTCAACAATTTTTCCTACAATAATATTTACCACAAAAAGCTTGTAGGTGGAAGCTACAATTTGATTGGCACAATAATTAATTGTGAAATTATCTTTTCTAAAAATGTAGAAATGTTACTATTAACAACCAATATTTTATTTTTATTTTTAATTGTTTGAAATACTTTATAGCTACAATACCAAAAACCAACTAAAATAATGTAGATCAACCATAATTTCTATTTATTATATAAATTGTACACATCATATATTTTTACACTTGCAAGCATTATGATTCACTTCAAGGAGACATTCAGGTATGAGGGGTTTAAGACCCAGTTGCTTGCCATAAAATATTTCCACTCCATTAGATGAACAACTTTTTTCTATAACAAATGAAATCGTGTTATGTTGACTTTAGCGAAAGAACCCCAAATTAGACTTGAAGATTCACATTGATAATAGCCCAAGCTATAGGAGGACCTGAGAACTCATACACTGGAAACGCAAATCCAAAACAATAAGTTAACATGAAAAAAATCATGAGTAGATAATTAAAAGATCCAAGGATAAGTAATGAAATATCTAACAATAGATCCGAGAAATCCATGTAATTCATCATCATTTTCATGTGAACTTTAATCTAAAAACCTATTAATACAAATTTGTGCACCGTCATGTTGTAGATGAGCATTAGAAATCCTTCTTCATTATCAAAGAAATAGGAAAAAAGAATCAAATGGAGAAAATTAGAACAAAATATGTTAGAAGATATCATATACCCAGGAATATCTTTGGAAACACACTCAATACTTTCGATCTGTGGATCTTCGAAATATTAAAGAATATTACAAAAGGAAACTTCAACCCTTCTCCGGATACATTCTAAGGATGTTATATTTTCCATTGGATGAATTCCTTCTCGTGTATCACAATCTGGGTGATCTATATTCTTTAGAGGAGGAAGTTGTAACAACACAACACAGTCTACTAGACTATAGTCTTATGTACCGCAACTAGCCTCTGATGTCCCCCCTCAATTGTTTTATATAAAAATAAATTTTTTTGTTGTGGTATTCTCACTCCCCATCGAAACCGATCCAGATCTCCCTTTCCAAGAGTTGTCAATGCATAGCCTATTCCAGATGTCATTTTTTGGTGCAGGCTGGGAGTACAAAGGAAAATGCAAACTGATCGGGTTGGAGACCTGTCTATTGCATACGATGAAATAGTGTGATTTTCCCGTGAGGAAACCCATGTCTTCTATACATTGCCATAATCGTATTCCATAAGAATTTCTCTCGTTCTTTCATTTGGTCAAACGCTTTACAAGAATCCATCGAACTTCTGCACTTAACATACAAGTAAATAAGTTTATTTTGAAAAGTTCTTAGTGTAGCAAATGTCATTCAGATTATTTTTCTTCTCTATAATTTTCACGCTCACAATTCAATTGCACAAACTATTGAAAACAAAAATACAGGTAAAGAGAATGCCCACTCTGCACATAATATCTGTCCCTACAGTATGCTAGAGATGAAAGAATATTATGTGAAATATGGAGGAGAGATGAGAAAATTATAATGTTTCATGTTGCCCACTATATTTAGTAACAAAGACTCCTTAAAATGGATAAAATGCAAGGAGGTCAAAGATGTGCGGATGAACTGTAATTTCTTTTAAATCTAAAATGATTTCCAATCCCATTAAAAGTAATCGAACTCCACAACATGCATTCGCCAAAAATTAATCACTAATTATTTTCCATGTATCTCACCATCAATTGAGGTGAATTTATCCCGATGCACTCCCTTTACACATTGAAAGGTAGTTAAGAAGTTAGAGAATTTAATGCATTCACCAAGCCGCGTGGAACAAGTAGGGGATTTTATAATAATTGGCATGTGTTTGTTTAATGTGTATAAAATATCATCTTACCCATTTATTTTGGAAAATCTAATGCTATTTATATCTCATGATAATTTTATAAAAATATCCCACCGGTGATAGTAAAAAGTAATTAATTTATTAAAAAATATATTTTAATTTAGTTATTTTATATGTTATAAATAAAAAAGTGGTATATATTATCTATACTAAATTTGATAGATCATAAATTAATTGGTAATGTCATATTTCTATGGAAATTTCATAATATTTTTTAAGTTAATTTTTATATTATATTATATATGTATAGTTTAGAGAGATATTAAGCAATCAATCAATTTCATTTGAAGTAACCTATATTCTAATTAATATATATTTTAAGTAATATAACCGTAGTACAATAATATATTTTTATATTATTTATGTAAAAAAAATTTTGTTAATTTCAATTTTATATGCTACAATAATGATATATTTTTATAGAATTGAAAATTATTTTAATTTAAACTTTCTATAAAAAAATTTTAAAATTGTAAAAAAATATAAAAATATAGACAATAGCATTTCAATATTAACATAAATTTATATTAGTCTTTTAAAAATATCTCATAACCATAATTTGGTAACTATATTTTATGATACATTTTAATTTTATTTACAAAAAATTGAAGATTTTCTACTAAGAATCGTAGGGATGTGAGTTCTCTACAAATTATTATAACTTTGTGTAAATTGTGGAATTTCCACAATATTTAAAAATCAATAAATGAAATTGTCATAGAGATGCCACAATTGTTCTACAATTATTCCAAATTGTGGAAAATTTGTGGAATAATTGTGGTAAAAAAAGCCTATATGTTGTAGTGAATGTGTAAGCTAGCAAACAAGAAGATAATATGTAAGAAGACAGTGTAGATTGCAAAATAATGGGTGGCAAACAAGGGACATCACTCACGACATCATGATAATTGAGACCGAAGTGGCCAAAAGCATATAGTGTCCAGATAATATAAATGGAAAAGCCCACAAAGAATGACATACAATAACAAGCAAGATATCATACAAACAAAGTGGCAAAGAGTTCCTGTAAGACAAATGTTGCACATGAAGCACCCATTAGCCTATTAGAAAGATAAAAAGTATGTCAAAACATGTATGATATGATAGATTAGTGTGCTAGTATTAATATGAAGTAGTATAAAATGAAACAATAACACACTATGATGTGTACAAAAGTGGATGCTCCAAAGATCCTGCTGCAAAACTGGTAAGAGGTATAGTGCCAAACATAAATGTTACGTGTAACGATCTAGGTAAAGTATGTGATCAAAACCAGAAGGCATGTGAACATGTATGTGTCTATAGAAAATATAATGAAATACAAGGTATCCAACTAACATAGTAATCAAAGTGTAATATGTAAGTATAAGTAAGCCAGAACAACGTGTAACCAAGATATGTAGTATGCTATGGATGATTTAGATGGAATGGAATAAAAAATGAATGTAATAAGATCCATGTTCCCCTGAGTGAATGTGAATGAGTATGCATGACATGAGGGTCATTTATATTCCCACTCAACAATCAAGAATGAACCATAGAACAAGAGTGCGTCATCAGGAAATGGCTTGAATTGTATGCTAGAAAGATATGATCAATAAAGTGTAGAGCATAAAGAGTGAGTGAATATGGTGAGGTTAATTTAATATTTAGACCCTCAACAGTCATGTATGAAATTTGGAACTAAAGTGCATCATTGGGAAGTTTGTCATTATCAATTTGTGTTATAAGGATATGTCGTGAATGAGCTAAGTGTGAAATGTCTTGTGTGTATGATGTGAGGTTAATGAATGTAGTTAGCCCTCAATAGTCAAGTGAACCATAACACAAGAGTGCGTCATTGGGTAATGATGATACAAGTGTATCGAGATGTGCAAGATGCATGTGAAATATTAGATGTGAAGTTTACAGTGAACAAGTAGAAATGCAAGACAACTTATAATTCTAGAAGTGGGGAGAATAAGTATGATGACCCCCAAGTGTATGCAGATGAATATGCTATTAAATCAAAGTGGAAGGTGAGGGTCCTACACCTGATGCTTATGGAGGTAAAAGTGTGTGATCATGCTCTAAGATTGATGGTGTTTGAGACAAATGATTTATCAGTGAATGAGATATATGTGCATGAGACCTATAAGGTGATGGACACCTATGTGAAGAAGAGTGCGAAGGTGATGAAAAACTATTTGAAGAAAAGCATAGAGGTGATAAACACCTATGTGAAGGAAAGCGAGGAGGTGATGTATATATATGTGAAGGAGCCATACGAGTGGTGGACCTAGACTGATGTGATAGATTAGCTGACTGATGAGACCATATGTAGGATACAATTGAACAGGAAAGCTAGGAGCATATTGTGATTTAGATTTAAGAGGTCCAGAGGACCAAGATTCTCTAGTGAGTGAAATGGCCACCTAAAGAGGAGGTTTCAGCCATAGTTTGGATGGCGGAACACCATTGATATTAATGAGTTTCCTATTGTAAATGAACTTTAGACACAAGTGATTCATGGAGGTGATATCCTAAGTTGCACGAAGCTAGGGAATACCTAAGAGCATGTCCTACACTTTGACTAAAATTGGCACAAGAAAAGGCACAAGCATGGTAAGAAGACCGCCTATGAATCGAAGCTTGACATAACCATATGATTTATGAAATAGATATGAAATTTGAGAGAGTGGAAAATCAATAGAAAAAAGAAGTGCAATAGAACATATGATTACGTAAAATGATGGATCAACCATAGTGTTATTGATAGAAATAGATCCAATAGAATAACTAATTTGAAAGTGATCAAAAGAGAATGTAGCATGATAGTCATTATTGGAGAAAGAAATGATCGGTTGAGATGCCTTAGCATGAGAAACTAGAAAATCAAGAGCCCCTGATGTAGGAGGAGGTACTGCGCGATATGTATGATTGACTAAAGATTCAGCTGCTTGATTGTTGTTTACGAATAGGATTATTGAAGATCTTAAGCTTCTAATTGTCAATGACCAACGTAGATGTCGTACGGGGGGTTCATTAGCTAGGAAATATCCTAGCACATGCATTCATTTTGAGGTAATAAAAATTGATAAAATAAAAGTCAATATATTAGTAGACATTAGGGGTGAAAAGGTTTAATTTAATAATATATTGAATTAGGTATTGGGGGTAGGTTAGAGAGGCGTGCCTAAGGAGAGGTGGGTTTTATTTTAATATTAAACTAAAATATTTGACCCCTAGTTTTTAAAAATAAATAGCTTAATATTTCATAAGGAATTTTGTCATGAAGTTGAATTATAATCTCTTTTTGAATAAGGAAATATCAATTAGGAGATTCTTAACCAAGAAATAATAATTTAATAGAAAATTTGGATTGAGTATGTTTCTCAACGTAAATGCTATTATTTCACCATCTTAATTATTTGAATTATTATTTATAAATGATTAAAGTTTAACATTAATTTCATTGATAATATATATATGAAATATCTTTCTAGAGAAAATACATATTAAGAAAATAATAATTGAGTGGAAAACATGATATATTTTCTATTTGATATGTTAGGGTAAAAATAAAAATATGCTCTATTTGATGTATTAGGGTAGAAATAAAAATGGGTAAATAAAATTGTAACGAAAAAATGAGTATGTAAGGTACATGGAAAAAATAAGGGGTATTTTTATTCTAATAATATAACAGGAGGGGGTATTATATATTGAATAATTGGAGGTAAAAACCAACATTAAGGGCATTAATAAGGGTATTATTTAATACCCTTTGAATGAACGTGCTATACCATAATTTTACTAAGTTAACCCCTCGTGAGATGTCATAGGCTTAGGAAGTTCATTATTATCGATAATATCTTAAATAAGATTTCAAAGTTTGAAACATCAATCTGTAGAATGCACAATGCATTGATGCTAATCACATTTAAAATATTAATTGTAATTGTGACCTTAAGGATGAGATAGGTCCAAATTGAGTAAAGGAGGAAGCGTAATAATATTGCTCTCGATGAGTTGTGGCAGTATAATATGTGGAGCATAAGGAAATTTTGTAAATGCTCGCATAGGTTTTTGTCATTGAATATTTTTAAAATTAGAGATGACATTGATAGTAGCTTTAGCTTTAGTAGATATTTTAGATGGATTGAAATTTGATTTTCTATTAAAGTGTGCTGAAGATGAAGCTTGCTCATGGTAAATTAAGATTTCCTATATATAACAATTTAGTTTCACTTACTTTAAGAGTATGAAATAAATAATCGAATGATGGAGACATCTTGAAGATAACACTCTCTTGAAGAGGTGGAAGTAGAATTTGGAAACATAAATGTTGAAGTTTAGATTTTGCAAGCACATTAGACATCTTAGCTAAGTTTCCCTTGTATTGCAAGACATAATCGACTATATTTTCATTAGATCCTTGTTTAATCTGTGCAAGTTGAACATATGAGATCTTAGAATCGATATTGATAAAGAAGTGAGCAAGTAAATCATTGGAAAAATGCATAAAATATGTTACCAACTAGACAGGTAGATCGTAGAACAAACAAATTACATAATCTTGAAGACTGCAAGGAAAGAGCTTTGCTAGTAAAGTTTTATCATCCGCAAAATCTAGACATGCTATATGAAATGCTCAGAGATTCTCTTGAGGGTTTCCATAACCCTTGAAGATGGGAAACTTAAGGTGAAAAAATTTAGAGGAAGTGCATAGATGGAAATGGAAGATGAAAAAGGAGTGTGGAAGAGTAAAGTGGAATCCAGAGATAAAGAGGCACAAGAGGTAGTGAATTAAGGTTGACAATTTTGAGTTTGCAAATCCTAATATAAAGAAGTTAAATCAATTGTATTTAAAGAAGTATCAGGTTGTACAAGAGAAGCACTAGGTTGAATGATGTGAGTTGTAGTAGTCAGAATGAAAGGAGGAATATAAAGGGGTTGGGTGGAGGCCATGACAGCCGAGGAAGAATTGACAAGGGGTTCCGAAGCAACATCACTAGAGTTTCTAGCAGCAATCAAATCATGAAGAATATGTGGAAGATGTGTTGGATTATCACACAAATTCTGACAAAAATTGGTAACCTTTTATAATTGCTCTTGATCAACATTGGTGTCTTCATCATATGACTGTTCACTATGATATGCTTCAATGTTTTCGAGAGGAACTTGTTGAGAGTTAGTGAGGGTATTATCAGTTTCAACCATTGATTTAGAAACCCTACAGAAAGATGGAGGAAGATCAAAATGCTCAAAATACCCTAAACGACAACTACGAGTGGCGGGCATAAAAAGAAAACCCTAGAAATAAGGTTGGAATTGAGTGACGGGTTCATAAAATGACTTAACAAAAATTGAAATATAAATGTTAAATTCTAATTAGCTTATAACACATATATAGATATGCAATTAAGTGTACATTTTGACACAAGCAAGTAAGATGATAACTTTGAAACCTTAAGTTCAAGAGAAGAGATAAAGTACTTAGTTGATTCAAAATAAATTTGAAGTTTTGCCAAGTAGGAAAAATAACGAAATAGGAAAGTAGAGTGTCGCAACAGAACCCAAAAAAATGTAGAACTGTCAGGAATGCAAGGAATACGGCACCTGTGTAGGGTCAAGGGTGCTTAGGGCACTGAAAACCTCCTTTGGTTTCTTATGATTGCTCATAACCTCGGAAACCTGATTTTGTAGGTTTGTGAGTTGTTTGTTGGATGTCACCTTTAGTCAAATGTAGTTCACTACTTGATCAGTGAATTTACTTAAAACCTGCAAAGAGAAAGAACACTTGCAAAACCAAAAAACACATCAAATCCTAAAAATAAAAAGATGCAAATGGGAGTCAGACTGACCCTCGTGGTCACCCGATGATGTGAACTTACAATCCATGCATTTCTCTCTCTGTGTGTGTATAATCATGCCCTGGGTGGATCTTGTGCCAGATGCACTTGAATAGCAAGAAATAGCTAGATGTAGAAGATGTAGATATATGTGAGCATGAAAAAATATAATTCCCCTCCTATGAAGTGTGTGCAGAAAAATTTATTTCCTTTTCCTTTGAATGGATGCTAGATAGATCCTTTGATGCTATTTTAATGCCTTTGGATGTAACCTCCGATGATGATAGTAGATGTTTTGTGCTTGGTATTTTATCATGGTCACATAGATTTGTATTTATTTGATTCCCTTTCTTGAATTTCATACTTAAACACTAAAAGGTTGACCACAAAGAAAATAAGATGCCCATCTAGAAAGAACCCAAAATATGCGAGTAAGATACAAAGAGGTTGGGGGCACCTAGAGGGGATAGGGGCACCTAGGCATTGGTGGCCTGGCTAGGCACTGGTGTCCAGACATAGAAAAATTGAAGTATCGATGGTCAGACTGGGAAAGAAGGTGTGTAAGACCAAGAAGGAATATAGAATGAAAGCAAAGAGGTCAAAGACACTGGTGAATAATTTTCTTGCTTATGAATCATATGAATAGTTGTATGTGATTAGGACCTAGAAATATATCCAAAGTGCGTGATTTAGTGGCTACACCTAGGTATAAGGAGCATCGAGCATAATTTTCCTGCATCATCTTACTATAATCTTATATTAGTTTCATTTTACGATGGTTGTAGGAAGTGTAGTAAGGATGTAGTGATGGGTAATCATTACATGGTTCTTATGTTTCACTTAGGATTCCTAAGATGGTATGGATGTGATTCTTAACATATAGGGAAATGAGCCGGTAAGGGAATCTCCCTATTCTTAGCTAGTTCACCTTCTTAAACAACAAGGAATCTAGATAACTATATTGAGATGGTTGTGTGGTGATAGAAGGTGAGTTTTATAGGCTAGTGTGTGGTCTTGGAACTAAGCTTGCAAAGAAATGCTTGAAATTATGGCAACATTAATGTATTTTCTGACTAAATTGTGTGATCACCAATGCCCTAAATAAACAATGTAAGATATCAGATGTAAGTTGCATGAATGTATTCTAGGTAGGCACTTAGGAGATGCGCATAGTTCTCACAACCTATAAAAGGTTAAACCGAGTATACAAAATTGTACACACTCGATTAAAGAGTGACTTAAGGGAGATCGTGGAGATCGGGATATACCCTTACAAATACATATGGTATTATATGTTATCAGATAGATTACAAATATTTTAATTATGTTGGATTATTTACCGATAAGCTAACTAATAATGTTCAACTTTGGTAGTTGGATTGTATATTAAGGGTTTTTTTTTTGTTAAATTCCCTTAAATTGATTATCATAACAAGGGTGTTACATGTTCGATGTTATTTCCCTACTAGAAAAATTGTGTAGATATCTATGTTCTTCTTCAATCGTTGCAATCCTCTAACCATTTTCCATTAGATTTTTTATACGAAGAACACAAAATTGATGTTCATATATATTCATTGCCAAACATTTATAGATTTTGTGTCCTTAACAATGAGGTCTTGGTTATCGTGTGGCACAAAATCTAACTAAAGCATCATAATTATAATATATTCTCGTGAAACTATCTTGGACTATATGTTTTCATCCCTAATGAGGCACAACTTCCGATTGCTTATGTAGAAAAAATAAACTTTTAGATTGCGATTGAATAGATGGTTGAATGAGAGAATATTTTTCTTCATCATGGTACATACAATACATTGATAAGTGTGTAATGTTTATTTCCAAGAATCCTCCTTATATCTCTAATACCATGAACTTTGTAGGATCCCCTAATGGAATTGCGTTTTTGGTAGGATATGAAATGATAGTAGAAAACCAATCCTTTCATTTTGTTATATTTCTAGATGAGATTGAGTCTACATATTAGATAGAAATTTGTGCAGAGGTTTCTTCCACTGATTGTGTGTCGAACAAGACATCCTCATCAAAATTTTCATCTTCATCAATGACATTGCCTTGATGTTGTTGTTTCTACTTGTTTCAATTGTTTTTGGTATATTTTCCCAAATTTTCTTGATAGGATAGTCGTTTACAAAAATACATTCTAGGTTCCCATGGTGATGGTTAGTCCATGAGAACAATTCCCAAAGGTGTAGCGATTAGTCCAACCCCCCCTCGAATGTAATTTTGGGGAATAAAACCTCGGTCAAGGCTCTAATACTAAATAATAGAAACTAGAAATCAATATGCAAGACTCAAAACTAATTTATGAGTTAATTAAATTAAATTACGATGTATAAAAGCATTAAACATCTTATTACAATGAGTTACAACAAATGATCACAGTAGTTCAATCTCTATTTACATTTTATTCTCTATAAAAGATTTAACTTTTAAAGAGCAAGAATGAAGAACCATCCTAACAAAAATTAGTGGAAGGACAAGGTGGAGCGTCAAATTTAACTACTTGTAATAATAATACATTTCACAATCACAAAGTGGACCCGTCAAATTTAACTTATCGATGTTCATCCACAAGAATATTGTACACTTGTAGATGTGGTACGTGTGAAGTATGGACCACGACAAAGAGAAAGAGAAAGACTAGATTGAGAGGTTTATTACTTAGTCAAAGGAAGCATTTCAATTCATTGCACTCCATTAAGCCCGCGTGTGTATAAGACTCGCCATTTTCCACATTTAGGACGCAAGATTCACTACCTACACTTAATAACAAGGAAAATACGTTGAACTTAATTGGAAATGGCACTTGTGGGGCATATTCCACAATAATCAATTAATGTTTGGGGCTAGAGCTTTCTTATTACGCTTCTATTTTCAAGAGATAACCACTTTCTAAATCAAACATGTCATCAATTTAACAAATCAATCTTTTTAATTGATTAAGTAGGGTCAATGTTTTTTTAAACACAAATTATATATTGTCTATTGTCAATGAATTCGTTCCTTTTCTTTTGTTTTTATTAAAAAATAATCCATAATTAAATGTTTTGTATAGAGCATATTCACTTATGTCTAAGAGTTATGTGTAGATTTTATGGAAGCCTTGGATTTGACTAAAATGAAAAATAATGTCATGTCGTGCTCTTTTTTTATCATCGTAGTTTAATTTTTTCTGTAGTTTAGTTTAATATGCAAACACAAGAATATGATTGTGACGTATATCGCCATAGTCACTTCTAGGGTCCTTATCTCTATCTTAGCCTCTACATACTATGCCTACACACTTATCGGTTTAGATACAAAACCATGTGCAAGCTCTCTCTCAGCTAGACATTGGGGCCTTCATGTTAACTTACTTGACTCTCATCCCACTCATGATGTAGTACAATAATGTGGTAGGTTTATATTTTTGGTTTTGCAAGATGTTGAACAAGATGGATAGGTTGCACTAGATCTGTCGTTGAGGGATCCATCCTCTTAGGTTTTTATGCCTCCTTAGAATGATCTACCACCTCCATCTCCACTTCCTGGTATTGTTGCATGTGCATTAGTCTCTTCGTTTTTGTTTGTTTAGTTTGTTCTAAGACCAGTACAAATATCTTATATACAGTTTTTGTTTTTAGAAATGTGAGATAAATATTAATCTCAAGGCTCTTAATATCAAGTTGATTAATAAGTTTATTTCATTCCTTTCATATTTGACAAAAATAAAGGACTCCGAACTCTATCATATGATTAAGATAAAACTTTTTCTTATTACCTTCTCAAATTTTAAAAAAGTATTGAATGATAATAAATAGATGTTGCATTTGACGTGGAGAAAAAAAATTGTATTGTCACAATATTATTTCTCATCCATTGATATATAATGATCACATTATAAACCGCTATATAAATCATTATAATTTTGAAATGTGAATACCAAACTAAAATCTTTTTATTGTAAATCATTTATGTATGTTAAATTTCTTTTAAAGCATGTGCTTATATATGTGTCTATATTTATGTATAGAGTTAATTAGCAGCTTCAACCGATAGAAAATCTGCCCAAAATAATGAGAAATAAAGACTTGTTCCATGCATGAACTATTTTTCTTAGCTAATTTTGCAAGATAATATGCAATAACGTATGCAACACTTCGTGCCGTACCACGCGACAAACACATATTCCGCCAATTATCTCACCGGCGGGCCAAATTACAATGGAAGACTCTTTGTTACATTACATTGATTATTCGACATTTTACAGAAGTTTAGTTTGCCAAAATTCTGTGATGCAGCGAGAAAATTGTTTGCAGCGCAGTGAGGAGCAAAAGCAAAGACGCTCCAATGAGGGAAGCTGTTCTCCATGGCCTTGAACAATGGTCGTTTGCGAATTCAGCGACCATCACCTTAATCTTACTATGGTAATGGTTGTGGGCGTCCTCTCTGACTTTGGAAAACGGATCGCTGTAGCTTCTGGTGATGCCTTTGCTAATACTGTTGAACATCTCCGCCACTTCACTGTTGCTTCCCAAGTAGCTCTTGATAATTCCAGCTTTCTTGAGCACATAAACATCTTTTTCTGAATCAATTAGCTCACACATGAGCCCCACGTACCTTGATATTACACACATGTCATCTGCCTCACATATTTCTAAAGCCATCAGGTTTCGCAACACGGTTTCTATGCTGCTAGAGATTCTGATTCTGGGAAGATAAAACGTGTTCTTCTTGATCCCAATCTTCTCGAACTTCCCCTCCACCCTTTTGAAATTGATCCCAGCACGGCTCAATTCGGAGGCCGAAGGTATTAAAATCTCTTTTTTGCGAGGAGCCATACTAGAATTAAATTTACAGATGGTTTCTTCATCCGGAAAGGAGGAATATATGACTAACATACGGAATAAATCCAAAAGATGGTTAACCGTGTGCCCTTCTGGAATTCCCCTTTGTAGCCAAGAGGCTGTCCTCTCTTTAAAAGGGTAGAACAACCTTGTTAGACGGGCACCGTCCAGCAAGATGCAGAGCTCATTGCTTGCGTCTCTTTCATCTTTTGCAAACTCCAACTGCAAAATCTCGAGCAGCACGAAGAAGGGAATTTGATTTTCTAGCATCAAAATGTCACTTATTACTGGATATGCGGTATATTCAATGATATTACGATTAAAAAAACTGCGATCCGAATTCGTGCCAGAACTCAAGGCTCTGAGGATCTTCAAAATAAAACAAGCATCCAAAGTGAGAATCCAGGCGAGAGTTTCATCATCGAATAGGATTTCCTGTTGGTAGCATTCTCTAACGTTGGGAACCAGAGCCATGATCGGCGCAATCACTTGGTCTTCGAATTCAGAATTAGTTGCACCGGGAGAACGAAATCTGCGAAACATTGTGTCTACAGCATGGATTTTATGAGTAAGCATGGGAGAAAGCGTGGTGTTACCGTGATGAAGTGGCCCTATTGAAACCATTTGGGGAACATACGCATTCTGTTTAAGGTGGAGAAGGAAATCAGGGACTGTATAGATGGACACATCCTTAGGGCCGCTATCCACACGCTCACTATGAAAACGGGCCTTAACATCGATAAGCCACTGTTGAGCCATGGCAGATCCCCCAATTTGATTTGGAGCACGGGAGGCTTAGTTATCAGAAAATCTGATGAAATTCTCTTGGGAACCGATGCTGCAAAGCCCTAATGCCTGCAAAATCACACGGCCACAACAAATTGTGAAATATCAAGACTTCCTTGCAACAAAGTTTGCCGCTTTGTATATGACACAGACGACATTTAAAGGACTAAAATCAAGATCCCAGTCTCCCAGCTGCGTCCGTTCCGTGTAAAACAATTGCAATGTTGTGGAAAAATCGTAGAAATTGGTTCTTGCTCACGAGGAACATGCCTGGAAACGCGTAGCGGTCTTCTAACCCGCTTCAATGGTGAAGACCATTGAAGCGATCACAGCCGCTAATGTCAGATAGCTCAGGGCATACGGTCAAGATTTCTTGTTTTCTATGTTGAATCTTTGGTGATAAGACCTTATTGTGTTATGTAACGCGTTTTGGAGCTCTCATTGGCTTTGAAAGCACCTTGTAAAGTTATTTGTAAAATATTTGGGTTTCTCTTTTCAACTGCAAATATGGTAAACATGGCCATGATGGTGAAACAAGTTTAGTAAAGGATTGTAAATCCTCTCTCTTAAACTTGTGTGGTGGAATATTTTTGTTTTCTAATCCAGAACTCATGGCTAATATCTTTGATATCCTCAACTGATGGTTGACATTGGGGAAATGATAAAAATAAAATAAAGGTTGGAATACATATTGTTAATTGGTTGGTAACATGTTATGCATGATTTATTTCTAACTATTATTTTTTGAGAAGCAATGGAATTCATATCAACATTTTATGTTGACTCAAATCCTAATAGGGTTTTGCGGGTGTTAGTGGAAATATGAAGAAGTGAAGCTTTTCTATTTCAATATTCTTTTGTGAAAAGAAGAGGGTATTAATGAAAATCATGTCATTAATGGTTTTGTTCTGTTTTGTAACATTAATGTTGCTTATGATAGCGGAAAGTAATAATTAAATTAGTATATGTGATTTAGATTTGGGTGCAAATGCTGAAAAATTGGTTCTCTATACAACTGTTTGAGTTGATTTGTTGTCCCTTTATGGGCCTAACGAAAAAGATGGAATAATATTTGTTTGATTTTATTCTAAAATTCATCTTGAAGTTTTGTATATATTTGTATTATGGGTACTGGTATAAAGTTTATGAACCCGTGTTATATATATATATATATATATATATATATATATATATATAAGGAGACAATTAAGTATTATTATAGGATGAATCTGTATAGATTCTCAAAATAGGACTTATCCTTATTTGTACAAGTTTAGTAATAACTGTTGAAGAGATATAAGTATAGGATTTGTTTGATTGATAAGTCTCATTTTGGGCATCTAGTTATAGTATTAAAAGAGGTTGCTTGAAAGATTCTCATGGTTTTTGGTAGTAGGCTTGTAAGACTTATCCTAAGGAAAGTAACCTTAATTTTCTAACATACTAAAAATATACATAGTTATAGTACTTGTTACTCTGGTCTTAAAGAGCACTAGACTAATATTGAGCTCCCAAATTAAGAGGATATATTAGTAACCAACAAGCAGATTTCGCTGACAAGAATTATAACATGTTTTGGTTATATGTTAGTCTGTTATGATCAATGGAAAATGGAAAGTGAATATAGTCCCCTATTTTACTCTATGGAAGAGTTGATCTTATGTTACTTGATAACACGAAAGGGTCAATACAATTAAATTTATATACAATATCTGAACTGATATGTGTATATTTCTATTGTGTTATATCTGAAGTGATTAAGACTTAAGATTTCTCTTTATAAAATTTAAGCGAAAATTGATCAGATATAAATGGTAGGCACTGGAGGTTTAATTTCCCAGCATTGTGGATGGTTAAACGAAGAGCTTGTATTACTTATGCAGTAATTATAAAAAGATTTTGGTGGTTTTTCCCACATATGGTTTTGGATGGTCTCAAATTTCTAAATGGAAACATGTTGATAAATTTTATCTTATTTTCATAAAGCAATACTTTGGTAATGATATGGAATAAGCATTAGAAGATAAATGTTTGTTAAAAAATGAAATCTTGTATATAAATTATTATGGGTCTTCTTGGAATCACTACGTGGAAATATAGAAATATTACCCTTATCTTATTAAGAGAACATTAATGGTTAGTATGCTAAATAAACATTAAATTATATTGCTAGAAATATGGTGGTGCTAGTTTTGAATCTTAAATGAAATAGTAATGGAAAATTATAGCAATAGACAACATGATGTTAAATTGACAACTCATTAGATGGAACAATGTTGTTCACATCATTATAAATAAAAATGAAAGATGAAATGAATTAATAATTACAAGTTGAAATAAAGTTGTAGTAATTTTATAAGAAAGATTAATTGGTCAAGTACTTGCAAGGAAAAACCATGGACATGTAAGGAATGAAAAATTTAAGATTAAGTCTCCCTAGTGTCTTCATGAAGGAATGTTTAATGAAATGATATATAATCATATAAATGAATATTGTATCTATAACACCTATGGCCGATCGTTGACAATAGTTATGAAGTTGAGGGAATTAATTAAGTTAATCTGCATAGTCACATAATCACGAACTTACTATTATATTTACACCACCAAGCATATTATTTTATATTTGGATGTTGTGTAAGAAAAATATTCACTAATGACCCCTCCCCTAGTCCTGTCGCTAGTTAGTCTATCATCGTCGTCATTTGTCTTACACATTCATCAGTCTTTTACACAATTTTTGTCATTTTTTAGGGACTCTCAGTGTTGTTACTTGGTCATTTTTCTTCTCTAGTATTTGAATAGGGTGCCCAGGGTAGTACTACGGCACCAATGGGCACCTCGATCCTTAAGTTTAGGTGTCATGGTACCAGAAACACTTAGATCTAATTTATCTATTCGAGGTTGGTCTTTTTCATTTTCCCTCTCATTCCCCTAGGTACTAGTCGGTATGTCAGGTCAGTAGTGTCAAAATTTGAGCAAGATATCCCTATATAAACATATCATACTGGCTAATCTATGGGAGAACTATCTACTATCAAGAGATAGCTATCTACTGAGGCAACAAACTGCATTTGGGAATCATTTACATATGCATCACACAAGCAATGGGGGAAAGGGTTATATTCATTATATTCCATCCACCATTTGCATCTTACATCTAGTTATTTCCCACTTTCTCATGTTGTTGACGCTAGGTCATCCTAGGCACAAAATTACACAAACAAACACACAAAACTAAATTGGGTCTAGAATGTAGTGCAACACTTAGTTGTAAGTTTACCATTATGGCAGTTAAGGTCATTCTGACCCCTTCATATGCATATTTTTTTTTTTAGGAATTTGATGCTTTGTATGGGGTTTTGCATGTAGATCTTTATCACATATTCATGAAGACATAAGTGAAGGTATTGCAGGAACAATGTGAAAAAAATAATGATATGGTGAAGATCTAGTGACATTATCAAGTTCACATTCTGAGGTTTTCTGCAGACTAGAGAGCCAATTCTATAGACTAGGGCATCCATAGGCACCCTGGTCCTCTTCCATGGCCCCGGTCCAGTTGGATTTTCAATTGTTGTAATTTCCTGGGTCGTTCCATCACACTCTTCTTCGTTCGCACACCAACCTATTCAATTCTAGCACACAATGAGGTAAGTCATTTTCAAGTTAGTACCCTATCCATCCTATTTTAATTATTTTATTTCATTTTAATATCAACTAAAATCATTTAGCATTTATATTACATTTCATATCAGTTATTTCATTATTATTACTACTTTATATTAACTTAAAATAATAGTAAAACTCTTTATTTTAGTTAATAATTTTTGTGAACCCGTACTATGAAATATCTTTCCCTAGGATCCAATCAAACTCTAATGGCTAAGTATAGTTCCTCACTCATCATATCTCATTTTAGTGTTAACCCTAGCTATGATGAGACTACCATCAATGAGATGAAGGCTCTATATAGTACTCCTATTACTACACCCGATCACATCCAACAATAACTTCTAGGTGGCCAACAATATGTGCCTACTCATTTTAAAGATTATCCTATACATATTAGTATTGTTGAGGATCCAATAGCCTTTACTCATTGTACACCATGCTATATGACTACTTGTGATCCTCCTTATGATCTTTCACATGAAAATTAAGATGATTCTCTTATTGATTACTTGTTTGGCATTGACAATCACTCACATATACATACTGATTCTTCTTCTACTCTGGCCACTGATATAGTTCCTTCTTAGGATTACACTGCTTCCAACATTTCTTCTCATGATACATCTCATACTACATGTTATGTTGATGATCATATTGGTAGAATCCTTAGCAACATTCTCATTTCTGAATCTCTATATGATACTGATAGCTATGGTTATCCTTCTTTTCATACTGTTGAGTGTGAATATCTTACTCCATTATTGCCTTCTCCTAAGATTGTATCTATCACTATGCATGAGTCACCACCATCAATCACTTCTTCTCTTGCTAGTTCAACTCCTCTTATTACAACACCTACGTCTTCTAGTCTATCTTCTTCTATAGATTTTCCTCATATTAAGGATGTTTTTAATGATATTCCTACCATTTTGTGGACATTCCATCTATATCTACTCCTATAGCTTCCTCAACACCTACTCCTAGTGTTTCTATAGCGTTAGAATCTCTGACATCAGCTCTTGATATTCCTATGATCACTCACAATGGAAAATTACAATTTTTTAATACATTCTTTCCATCTCCCACCATTTCTTCATAGGATATCATCTCTTTCATGCATGTCATAGGTCAGTTACAATCCCAAGTTCAATCCCTTACTTTAGAAAGTAGGGCTTACTATGCTTCTATTGACAACAATTCATTACATGGTAATCCTATCCCTGAGAAGTTTCATAATTCTACAATCCCTCATAACTTTATCATGCCTACTTTCACATGTTTTGATGGTACTAGTGACCCTCACTCTCATCTTCTACATTATCATATGTCTATGGCCTCTTATCTAATGATTTCTTATTGGTCATTTATTGCTAAAGGCATTTATCTATAGTACACTCATCTCCCCTTTGGGTCCTTTAATACTTTGTATGACATGGAGGATGCTTTCCTTCATCGGTTTATAATCAACAACGACCCTACAGTTACTTATAACCACTTGCCTACTCTACATCAAGGCTCATATAAACCTATCAAGGTTTATATTTTACGATTCAATGCTTGTATGCATCATCTAGTATTCCAATCTATAGATCTTGTTAAGAAATTCATCTTCTATCATCGTTTAATTCCTCCACTCAAGAAAATATTTCAGTATGATACCTGTGAGTCATTTATTTTTCTATACTATAAAGTTACCAGCCTAGAACAAGATCTTCTCTCAACACACATCATCGATCCTTTACATATCTCTACTACTATTGGCTCATCTAGTTCTCCTCCAATATCTTGGGTGGAACATCCTACATAATCTCCATCTTTACCTCACAACAAAAGCAAACAAGCTCAATCCATTCCACCAAAAAAACATACTCCTTCTCTGGCTTCGCGACAGGCTACTTCAATTGCCATTCCACCTAGGTTGCGGAAGCCTTTACATTTCTCTCATCACACTTGACCACATGATGTGATGCTTGCTTTTACTTACTGAGTGATTAATTCACCCACCATCCAACCAACATCATCTACACCACCAATTACAGCGTCAACGTGACCAACCTTATTGTAATTATCATTACATAAATGGCCATATGGACAATGAATATCTTTCCCTTCATAATAGATTACAACAACTAGAGGATAAGGGAATCATCACATCTAGTTCTCGATCACATGATAAATCCATCTCTCCTCTACCTCACAATAAGATTTCTACCACACTTGAGTCATCTCCTATATCTGGTGCTCAGACCATGGTACATTCACCACACTTTGTTACTCATGTGCGCTCTCCTCCGTGTCCATACACCGTTGCATTATCACATCCATTACATCAAGTTTATTTGTCTCGTTTATCACATTCATGCCATCCACCGCATCATGCTACTCCTTCACATTGTTTTCCACAACACTCTACTTTTACGCATCCGATCATAGCTCCATATGATATTCAATTCAGTTTATACACTCATATGGCTTCCATCCCACATGCTTCCACCACTTTGTGCCACCTTGGTTTTTGGTAGGTGATTACTATCACCTACGCCCGATGACGCACTTGTGCTCTTACGGTTCTTACAAGAATATTAGGGGTTTACTTTAAGAACCTTTCATCATGCACTCTATTATTCATCTAACACGCCAAATCATTTTTCAATGATGCACTATTTCTTTGAGTGATTCATTCATTACTACTAATGGATCTTAATGAAAATAAACCTAATCATCCACACAATGGGGGGCAATGTTAATTCCCCCCACTTATCACAATAACATATTACACTTACATTACATTATCACAATACACATTCATCACAACATGTTAGTTCGATAATCACACATCATCTCTTTTTACATTCATTCTACTTTCATTCAATAAATATTAACAATATACAAACATAGTACATACATTACGATGATAATCATCATTAACACATACGTCATAAATCACATTACAACATCGATACACCAAAAAATAAGATCATTATGTATCAATCACATGTGTCCATACTTATTTAAATAGTACAATCACCACTAGGGGGTAACTCCCCTATATCATATACAATAATGCTAATCACACCTCATCATCACTATCGCTCTCAGGTACTGTGAGAGCCCTAGAACTAGATGCCTCATCACTAACTTGTCGCTGTTATTTGTAGCCTTGATACCTCTCTAATTTCTTACACAATAAGGTGTTTATCCTTATACTACTCATATAACTTCCACTATAAATCCATATATTGAACAAGTACATCTTGCATTAGGGGAACACCACCTATTGCCTCTTTAGCCAATCAATTCTCCTTACATGCCTCATCTCTCTCGGATAACAATATATTACCTGTGGTTTCTGCTACGATCACTAGCTCAAATAAATAGGCATGCTTTCCTACAATCTCATCCACTCACTCAAGTATACCTCCACCAAGTAATAGTGTAGTAGTTCCTATCCCACCTCTTTGGTCATCATGAGTAAATTTGTATAGATATCTATACAAATGGTCCAACACACACTGCACCCATGCATATCTAGTGCTCTTCTGCTCTATATGCCAATATATATTGTAAAACTTATACAAGATGCCTACACCAGCTCCCTCCACTGCTATAGATGAAGCAATAACAACTGCTATGAACTTCCTCAAGCATGGAACACTAGACCTCAAAATAGCATCCAAACTAATATGGGCCCTCGACAGATACTCGAGTCGTAATAAAATACCATCTCACCACTCGCATCTGCCTCTCGAAATCCTCTAATGGAATCACTTGTACTCTCTCTCTAACAACTGTAAACCACAATATACGATACACATCATCTAAAGTCATAGTCATCTCCCTCGTAGGCAACAAAAATGTGTAAGTATCTACACAACATCTCTCACATAGTATAATAAATATAGGCATATTATGGAGCACATCTCCCGTATATGCTATGTTTCATAGGCTGACACAATCCTTCATATCCCACTCATCATTTGATAGACCCAATCTAAGAAATGTACTCATGTGACGCCCACTGTGGAACTACCTCGAGTGAATATCCCTCTGCGCATCACAAAAGGATAACAAACACAACGTTAGAACACTAAAAAATCCAAAAACACTCGTTTATCACATTATTATACATTGCACATATGATTTTCACCATTTTAGGCCACATACACACTTTTTGGACCAAGAAGCCAAGATGCAGGATGGGATGCCTAGGAGCAGGACACTAGTGCCTAGATCTGGGCGCTCCTGTCCTAAGGGTCACTAGCACCCTCACCACTATTGTCCAAGTCTAAAACATCGAGAAAATTAAAATTCTCAAATTTGCAAGAATTAATTATAAATGAATAATACAAGATACATTAAAAAAAAAACAATGCACTTACCAACTCCCAAGTCTTGTGGGATACTACAATGGTTGACACCATCTCAAACTGACTAGGACACGTTGCTATCACTTGCAGAATTTTCACTCGCTTTCTGCTTAATATCACAATTGCATAAACAAAAAATGAATTGACTAAACACTTTTTCACTTCACTAATTATAGTTACTTTTTCATATACACTACTAATAGTCATTATTTCACGCTTATTCACACAACTAATACACACCACACCATTTTTGTCATATCTTAAGTGTTTCTACTCTGATTTACACCCCGTTTGCAGAACTATTTTTAGAATTATGGATACCACCATACCATACACATTACTCACACATTATATCTCATTGAATTTGGCTTCCATCTAATTCATACACATTTTTGTGTTTTCTATCACTTTTCTAACTATTTCACGTTTACTTTTTTCTTAACATTTCTTGTTATCGTCACTTCCCATTTCCCCAAAAGGGGGCATATAATTAGGGTCATCCTATAATTCCCCCTATATTACCATGTGTTTAAATCACTACTGATGTGATAATTCGAAAACATTTACTAGGTCACCACGTGACATTTCACCATTAATCCCCCCTAATGACCTAATATGGAGGTAAAAAAACATAAAAAAATTATCTATATGAAATTTCATCACTTCCCCCTAATGACCTAAGCTGGGGGAAACAAGTGATTAAAAATCCTTCCATGCGATCAATCATTGGTTTCTGTTGATTTCCCCTAATGAACTAATCTGGGGGCAACTAGCATAAAATATCTCTATGATAAATAATTTGAATTAATTAATCAATTAAAATCATATCAATCACAAAAAATTTAATACAATTTTCCTCCCATATGACCTAACTTGGGAGTTATGTGTGGCCTCCTAGAAGACTTGATTTAGGAGATTATATTCATTGCTTTCTCAAATGACCTAACTTGGGAAGCTATTCTACATTTTGTATTTTATTCCAGATGACTTAACTTGGAAGCCATCACATTGCGGTGAAACTTATGGAGTGGGGGTAAGAATGAATTTCCTATACCACTCATAAATGGGTCAACTGTTTGATCAAAATTACTTGGATCCATAAACCACAAATATTTGATCTCAGTCAGTCTGTATCAGCTAGATCTTTAGGATGTAGTTAGAGATTAGAGAATAACACACTTTTCTCCCTACACTCTTCCTCTAGTGGCAGGATGCCCAAATCATCTAGTTGATTATTCATAAATGCACACGTTCAGGTTGGGAATTGATCACTCCCTACCCCATCTCATCGTTATCCTACAATGTTCAAATTCATCTAACATTTTCTATCATCACTCTCATTTAGTACACTTCATCACGACATTACACTTTGTACTACATTACATGGATAATTACGTTGATCCATGGTTAGACACACTATATGGTTCTTTGTCATAGTTTTTTATACCACATCTGCATGTTCTACTATTACATGGGCTTCTATGGATTTATCTCATGTATGCATCTCTATCTACTTTATGTTACCGAGCCTTCGCTCACCAACATAAAGTGGGGAGAAATTTAGTCATAAATTCACACACTTAGTATTACATTTATACCACCAAGTATATTATATTATATATGGATCTCACGTAAGAAAAGTATTCACTAATGACCCATCCCCTAGACCCATCATTGGTTATTTGGCCATCATCATCATTTGTCTTTCATAGTCCTCATTGGTTTACATAGTTTTGTTCACCTTTCAAGGAGTCTTAGGTGTCATTATTTGGTCATTTAACATCTCTGGTATTTAACAAGGGCATCTAGAGTAGTACCGGGGTGCCCATGGGTTCCCTGGTCCTGACAACAATTAGATCTAATTTATTTGTTCAAGTTCAATATTTATCATTTTCCCTCTCATTCCCCTAGGTACTAGTCAACATATCGGCTCATTAGTTTATAAATTTGGGTAAGATATCCCTAAATAAACATAACATAATCAATATTCTATCGGAAAACTATCTACTGAGGAAAAGGACTACATTTGGGCACCATTTACATCTGCATCACACAAGCATAGATGTAAAAGGCTGTATTCATTCTATTCCATGCACCATTTGCATCTTACATCTAGTTTTTCCCCCTACTTTTGCATCATTGGTGTTAGGGCTCCCTAGGCACACAATTACACACACAAGTACACAAAACTATATTAGGTATAGAAGAAAGTGTAGTGTTTAGTTATAATTCCACCATTATTGCAGCTAAGGTTAGACTGACCCCTTCATATGCATCTTTCTTTTTTAGGAATTTGATGCTTTGTATGGGGTTTTACTTTTAGATCTTCATCATAGATTCATAGTGACATAAGGGAAGGTATTGCAACAAACATGTGACAAATATAAATATAGTGTGAAGATCTAGCGATAGTGTTAGATTTAGATTATGAGATTTTCTACATACTAGAGCACCCATACTGTAGACCAAGGAACCCATAGGTGCCCCAGTTCTCTTCGAGGAGCCTCAGTCCAATTAGATCTTCACTTGATGAAATAACCTAGGTCATGCCATCACACTCTACTTCATCCATACATTAGCTTTTTCAAGTCCATCACACTGGGAGGTAAGTCATTTTTAGGTTAGTACCCTATCCCTCATATCAAATAAAATCATTTAGCATTTATATTACACTTCATATCTTATATTTTATTATTGTTACTACTTTAGATTAAATTAAATTAATAGTAAAATTCTATATTTTAGTTAATCAATCTGAAAAATGAGGAAAAGACTTTTCTTTCAGTATTTGGTGTCCTCCTCGCTCCAAAGAATCAATATTCCAAAATTTAATTATGAGACAAATAGGAATAATTAAGTTATGGATAATATAACTCTTTACAAACTTGAGTTCAATAAAACAAAAGAAATTAATTGTTATGCACTGTTGCATAGTGACAACCTTAGATATAAACAAAATTCATCTTTATGAAGATATCTTTATATACCTTAGAAAGACTTATAATAGTTAAATCTAAATAATTGCAAAACTATTTTTTGTATCAACTTAATAAATGTTAAATTATTAAATTTACGAGAAGTACCATGATTCATCATGACAGGACCTAACACAATTATTATGGAATTAAATGAGGCTTGTTGGATTACAATAAAATTAAAAGGTAACTATATGCCTCGCCAACTGGGTAAGAATGAGGTATGAATATAATAACGAGAATTGAAGAAATGTTGATAACCTGTAATATTGAGTAGTGATGCTTCTTTTCCTTGGAACTTGTTAGTTGAATTGTTGGTGATACTAGATACATTAGTTTCAGTGATTAAATTGTATGACCCTTATGGTGGAAATAAAGTATGAATATCATTACCTAAGACTTGATATGGATCTAATTGTGGAAAAAAATAGAAATAATGAATTAACTAAATTAGAATGAAAAAATAATCATCACTAAATTATCTTGTCAATAAAAGCAAAAGAGAATATCTAGTGTTTATGTAAGTGAATTTTACATTAATGAATTATTGATAAGTTAATGATGCACTTACATCAAGCCCATAACAAGATTATGAGGCGGAATGAACTACAATCTGCATGAATGTATATGTAGTACTTGTATTTCTATAGGGAAAAAAAGCAGATGTATTTTTTAGGAACTTGAGGATGGGTCACTACATTGGAAATTAGAAAACAAAAAGTCCTAAGGATTATTTTATATGAGAAACCATCTTCTTTTGTATTTTGTTTTCTCTCTCTGGGGCTCAAAAATTTACACTAAACACATCCTTGGAAATATTGTAGTTTTTAGAAATCAAAAATTCAAGGCGGGGGATAGTAAATGATCACATAATTATTCTTTGCATGTGAACCCTTGATCATACATGAAGCCAAGATTAATAGTTTTTATAGCTATTCTGCATACAATTTGTAACTGCTACATACTTTTAAGTACTCCACCTAACAGACAAATTGGAATAATTTTTTTATTGAAAATGTAAGTTAGAACATTAAAATATGATATATTCTATACTTTCATTTACATATAAAACTATGATTAATAAATAGAATGTTAGATGTAAAGTATAATTTTTATAATATATATTTATATATATTATATTAGGATTTAAAGTGTCAATATATTATTATTAGTTCAATCATTTCATTTCACACCTTATTGGTATCTGCTCATATTTCTCCCATATTTCACACCCTACACCTTTTTACAATTTACATATCAGGATCCTTAAATGGAATGGGTAGAGGGGCTCTTGAAGATGGAAGTGGTCGTAGGGCTTGGGGTAGCCCCTATTCCCTTGCCAAACTTGCATATTCCTACAAAATGGAGGTGTTTGGTGAATTTTTTGCATAGTCTTCGTAACACAGTACTCGATCCTTCCATGAGGTAGCCCAGAAGGGTTTTAGTAAATAAACCTTCAAACACATGTCGTGTGCAACTAAGAACCCCTGCGTAACTTTTGGAGAGGACGTGATTGAAGCTGACTAGTACTTTCAGGATCATAGCTTGATATGAAAATTTAGTGGATTTTTGCCTACTCTTCCTGATCTTCACACTTGCATCTCTAATAACTAGCTCCCATTTCTTAAAGGTAAGTTGTACCTCTTTCCTTCTGCCAAATGAATATTTATTCTTATTTTTATTAAGATTTATGATTGGAAAAACATACCAGGATAATAATGGGCTTTCCAATCTCACTTATTGGCTATGAAACCTTGGTTTCCTTAGTTTCACCCATTAGTTGAATTTTTTTCAATTAAACTATAAAATAGTAAATTACGAGCAGACAACATTGCATTTATATGCAAAATGTCTTATAACAGATAATATTGCATAATGTTTTGAGATGGAGATCGTTGGGAAAAACATTTATAACATTTATATATAAAATTTACCACACGAAATCATTACAAAAAGAATTTGGGCACTCTATTGTGTTCACTTCCTCCTTTTTTTGCTCATCCATCTCAAATGACAAGTGTATTGCATGAAAAACATTAATTCGGATGGGTATTTATATGTTTAAATGTTTGAGTATGTTTATATTTGACGGATGATTACACGTTTCGATGCTTTTATGTGTTAAACAATATATATTTTTAATATGACCACCTCTTTTAGCTTGAATATTTAAACTATAACCATCCATTTTATATATACAAATTATATTGATATGAGTAAATATATATTGAAAAAATATTCAAATAAATAAAAAACCACTTTTATTACTCTTTAATATGTATATTATTCAAAATGTGAATACCAAACTACCATCTTTTAATTATAAACTATTAATGTACTATTTATATGCATTAACTCTCTCTCTCTCTCTCTCTCTCTCTCTCTCTCTTTATATATATATATATATAGGATGATTACACGTTTCGATGCTTTTATGTGTTAAACAATATATATTTTTAATATGACCACCTCTTTTAGCTTGAATATTTAAACTATAACCATCCATTTTATATATACAAATTATATTGATATGAGTAAATATATATTGAAAAAATATTCAAATAAATAAAAAACCACTTTTATTACTCTTTAATATGTATATTATTCAAAATGTGAATACCAAACTACCATCTTTTAATTATAAACTATTAATGTACTATTTATATGCATTAACTCTCTCTCTCTCTCTCTCTCTCTCTCTCTTTATATATATATATATATATATATATATATATATATATATATATATATATATATATATAAGACTAGTTCCACACATGAATTCAGGGATAAGATTTGACGTTCACTCTTACCCACCAACTAAAAATTGAAGGATGGATTAATATTTTTAAATATCTCCTTACATTTTTGAAAAATTGAAAACTACACAATATTCTACTATTATCAATGATCTTTAGAGCTATAATATCTCCTAAAATATTTAAACATTACCAGAATATTAACAGCATTTAAGAGATCATAATAATAAAATCCGTCTTTGAATTTACCATGGAAAAAACTAACAGCAACGAAGCATGACTGTTAATATTTTGAAGAGAATAACATATAATAGAAGATGTTGAACTTGCATAAAAATTGGAGAAGAGATGCATATGGTAGAACCTGTCCATTAGGTGGCATGAAAAGATGATATTTGACTCCTGTACCAAATGTTTTTTACGTTGTGGTTTGTATTTTATAATATTATTTTCTACCAAACTGTCATCAATAACATTTAAGATTTTTCAAAAACCCTAACAATGCAACCCATAACCCTAACTTATACATATTATAGGGAAGCAAAAAATATTGAATACTACTTGAATATAAATAAAATCATGACCTAGAACATGGATAGAACTACTAAGGGAATATATACCCCTAACTTATACATATTACAGGGAATCACAAAATACTAAATACTACTTGAATATAAAAAAAAATATGACCTAGAAGATGGATAGAACTACTAAGAGCATATATATGATAAGACTTGGATCACGGATGACCAAGAAAAAATTAGAGTTGAGAGGAAAATAAATAATAAGCCTAACTACATCCAACATAGCCAGAACTTAACCTAGAAGAGCTTGAATTCCACAGAAGTGCAGATATGAAAAACTTATCATGGTCATTTACTATCCATAAAATGATGGACAAATTCTTACTCTCTAAAAATCCTAAGAGATAAAAAATAAAATTACAAGGAAAGTTTCAAATCGTGTAAGAAGTAGTACACATGAAGGAAGAGGTCTAAAAGTGGCCCATCAAGAAATAAATAAAGTAGCTGATAGGAATTCTTGGCATGGTAAAGACCAATTACATATATACTCTTTTGAATGACTAGTTAGAGGAATTAATTTAGGTAAAAATAATGGCACAAGAATAATCATAAGGTTTTGAGTTGAAAATAAAAAAGTGTGGCTTTAATAGTGAGTTATTATCCTTGAATGGGAATGACATCTGTAATATCTTAGTTAATATTTTTGTAGAGGTGAATATCGTCACCAAGGATGCGTGGACACACATGGGAAGAACACTAATGGGACCTAGCCGAATTACCTTGTTTATGGCTACTAAAACAAGGTCATTCCACTTGGTGCACTCAAGAGTTTATGCTTGGACATTGTGGGCACGAAATCCACAATAGATTTTGAGGTGATTGAACATGTTAAATTCAATAATTGTTCTTTCCTTTTATAAAGTTCATGGTGCTTCCAAAATAATATGGACATGTGTTTCAATAAATTTTACACGAGTTTTGAGAATGGTTAACACAAGGTAGTGATCCTGATACATCTAACCTAAGGATCCCCCTTTTTTGAGATAATAGATTTTGAAGAGGATATAAATTACACATACAAGCTTATGATGCAATTAGGAAAATGCATCCAATGAGATAAGGAAGGATGCCTTTAATGAGAAAGAAGAACTTCATCATTTGAGACTAAAAACAATTTACTTGTAAAATGTAGGTTAAGGAATCGTGTGAGTTCACTGGCATTTGATGCACTAAAATAAAGATAAATCCCATAGGATCATAAAGGACAAGAGATCGCAGAAACACTAAAAAGATCACTAATATAGGCTGTGCGCGATGCAGATATAGAAACCAATCATAATTATAGGAGTAATGTTCCTATGATCAAAATATTATTAAGTATCAACAAAAATAGAGTTACAATCTTCTAAAGTATGATGAAACAACTTGAATTTAGACATATATGGTGGAATTATAATCATGTATTACAAGAGAATAAGAAAGAGTAAACTTTCTTATCTACATCCTTAAAAGTAGAGCCACAAGATGGTGGGTGATACACCACCCCTCATTATCCAAACAATATAGCATTATAGATACCTTCTTAACACACTTTAGAAGGATAAAAATCAAAGTAAACCTGTTATCTCAATTTTTTCCGCGACAAAATTGATCAAACATGACCACGTGTAGGAAGAATTCCAAGGGACGGTCTGTCGTACAAGCCCGCATTTCAAATCCAACAAACAGGTTGTATACGGGCTCTAAAATGGAGGAGCAGGGTCGGGGAAGGAGAAAATAGTGTCAAAGAAAACCATAGGCTCAAAGGAGAGAAATAGAAAAAGACTCAAAGGTTTCATGCTTCACAAATGATTCAGAGTGAGCCAAACTTGGCTAAATATGAAATAATCAGAGGAAGTTGCCAAGTGTCTCAATGACACATCTTCAACAGTAAAATTTGAATCAAAGACTTAAACAAGTGCCAAGCCTCCACATGTCCAGAGCCCCAAAAGTTGCACCAGCCATTAAAAAGTCTAAGAGTCAGCGGAGGATGCCAAGTGTCTCAATGGCACACATTCAAAAGTGGGACCCTGAGTAGAGACTCAAATGAGCCTGAGGCTTCTACGTGTCTAGGGTTTGAAAAAGGCATCGGCCAAAATTGGCTAAGTATTAAAAAATTGTGGAAGGTGCCAAGTGTTAGCGCGGTGCTACTTCAAAAGTAAAATTTGGAGCAGGTTTCCAAACAAGTGCCAAGTCTCCATGTGTCTTGGGTTAGACATATGGCCCTGCCGAACAAAAGAAATTAGCCAAAACATAAGGAAATAGAACAAAGCCATGAAAGGTGCCACGTGTCTCTTCGACACAACTTCAAAAGGTAAATCAAAAAGTGGTCCACAAACTAATGCCCCGCTCGCCACTAGGCCATGTTGAAAAGTCAAAGTGGGAAGGCGGGTCGTTGGAGGCAATTAAATTTTTTTTGGCTCAAGAGACATAAAGTATGGAAATGATCTGTGCTTCTGCTAATTCCCATGGAGCCATGTGTCAAACCTCAATTGCATTACCCAAATAGAAAATGCAGACCGACAGGCCCGAAGATGGTTTTTTAACAAAATGAATTGAAGGGCTACGGGGCTTTTTTGCATTTTGTATTTTTCGGTTCCAAAGGGCGCAAAGTAAATTTTGGGCCCGCGGACCCATTCTGCTAATTGGTTTTTTCCTTTTTTGTATGGACCCGACTCAAACATTCAAATGGACATATCTGTTGATCTAGTACCCGAAATCCAATAAATTTGGCACCATTGGAAAGGTCTCGACCTCGTCTTCACCATGGAAACCTGAAACTTTAATTTCAAGGAGATTTGGTGGGTAAAAAATAGGGAAACGTCTTCATGCCATTAATATGTAATCCGATTGTCCCCAACTACTAGATCAAATTTGATTCGATCTTGCATTCTCCCTTCTTCAACACGGTGAACAATAATAGAGTGGTGGACTCAACAGATTGTGGGTGGATTTGCATCGGCATTGATGGACGGTATTTGAGCTTCAAGTCAATTTTCCCACCTCTTTTCTTCTTCCCTCTTCACTGCATCTACAAAAGAAGGAGTTGGGCTCATTTTAAAGGGTTGGACATTTCTATTTTACACCCTCCCTTCTCCTCTTGTCTGTAGACAAGTTCGTGGAGTCCAAACCTCCCATTCAAGTTGTAATACAAAGTGTTTTGCCTCTTGGGTAGCTGTAATGTACTGTATCAACTATGGAGCAATAATATATGTTTGTGGATTATTCTCAACCCTCTCATGTGTTCATTGTTATCTTTTGATCTCTCATTGTAATTTGGTTATCTGTGCATGGTGGTTATATTACATTTTTATGGTCTATGTTAAATTGTAAAACATCTGTTCAACATTCCTTTCGTGCATCACCTTGTTAGGCTAGGTTTATTTCTTTTGCATCTTCTCAACACTATCCTCTTGGCAAGATAGAGTAGGTTTAGAGTAGATCCTTATAAATTTATTTGTGTGCACCTGAATAGAGGAATAGGAACCAACCTTCATCTAGAGAGCTCTCTTGATTTCAATTTCTTACACTTTGAGAGATGCTCCATGTTATACTATGAAACAAAGAGTCTTAACCCATTTGGTTGCAAACATTCATGGGTGCTGTGATTTTGCACTAACAGTTTTGGCATGCTTGGTGGGACCAAGAAGTCTCGATCTTTATTCTAGCAAGATTGATGTGAACTTATTGTAATTTTTGTAGCTTTTAAGAAGCTCTGAAATTACACATCTGACAACTCTAAAAGATCAAAATCCACTAGTTTTAGTAGCCAAGGCTTGGCAGATTCATGAGAAGAATCCAAACTAGATTAAGAACTAGAGAAGAAGGATTATTTGTCTATCTACACTTATCCCCAGGTAGAAGGATAATAGGGAGAAGAACCCAGAGGTCTTCATCTCCACCAAACAGAACCTTGTCAACACCTCCTCTTAGTAGGTCGTTCATTCAATCAATAAGGGTTCTTAGGCCAATCATAATGGCACAACCACCCATCCCCTATGTTGACTTCACTGGTAGTAGCCCACTCACCCTCAATGTAAAAAATCCAGTCCCAATTTCAGCATTAGAAAGCATACCATATTTCATTGAAGATAACCATACTTCTCCTAGTGATCACATTCAATACATTGCAAATGTTTGCGTAATTCATGAGATCACTGAGATGGAAATTTTAGTTAAATTGGTAGCCTCTTCACTCAAGGGTAAAACTTCGCAATGGTAGGAGTCTAACAACAGGATCTATTCAGACTTGGGACCATCTATGTAGAGCTCTTCATAATCAGAGTTCAGTTGAAGCTTACACCTAATCCTCTAGCACTTAAAAGGAACTACAAGAGGTTATAAAACAATTACAGAATCTAGGGAATGAGCTAGTGACCATCAAGAGGTAACAAACTCATAGTTCTAGGCCATATCTGCCTCAAAATCAATATCAATGTGTTTCAATAATGCACTAAACCAAGCCTTGATGGTATAAAACATTGGTGTGTCCGAAGAGCCCAGTCAAGAAGAAAATCAACAACAAGAAACCCAGAAAGGGGCACCTCCAAGTGAGACCATGCTTGGCAATTGGCAAGCTAAAGATTTCTATGGGATGAATCAAAAACCTTTTCAAAGTGTAGCTAAAAATACACGGTCCAAGAAAAGGAATATTGGAGAGGGACAGTTAGCAAACTTGGGTAATCCTCAACCCTCTATTGTTCCACAAGGTATTGGCACTCAGAGTGCAACGTCCAATGTGCAGAATCAGCCCAAGCCACCTTCTAGACCCACTCAGACACCGATTCTAATGACCCATGTGCAAGAAAATAATATGCCAAGGAAGGTGAAGCAAAAAGATAGCTCATCCCAATTTTACATCATTAAACAAATGTGAATATTTCAATGTGGGAGTCATTAGCTATCCCAGGATAGAGGGACTTGTTGCAGGCTGCTATTGATAATTCGTCAACCTCAAATCAACCCCCTAACCAACAAGATAAAGTGCTTACCAATGCTGCTCAGTCTGAAGGAAACCATGGAGGACAACAACGTAAGAATATGAAGCCCACTCTATTCTATGTTTCATTAATCATTGGGGACAAATTGGTAAATAATTACATGATTGATTTGTGGGCAAGTATCTCTGTAATGCCAAAGCAAATATCCTATTAGCTGGGTCTTCAATACGAAGTCATCTCCAAGGGCTTAGTGCAATTGGATGGGACAGCGGTAACAATGGTTGGAGTCATAAAGGATTTGAGCCTCACACTGCATGCATGCCCCAATGTGACTATATTGAAAAATGTATCAGTCATAGACTTGCCGCCACATTTTGCATTGTGTTTGTTGAGAGACTTCACTGCTAAAATTGGAGGCTATTTGTCTATTGATTAGTCACACATGATTTTTAGAACAAGGTATGTGGCCAAGGCTATGATTAGATATAAGCCCATTGCAGATTACCATATTGAGCCTCATGTACCCAGCCCAATCAATGTAAACTATTCAGCTTTTGATCAGGAAGACCTCCCAAACACTTGTGGGACAAATACCAAGGTTGGGTGTATTCCGGACTTGACTCTCAATGAATGGGTGAACAAGAGGCATAATTCTGACCCTTATAAGGAAATGGAGGAATCTGAGCTAGGATTCTACCATTTGCATGGAGATAATCATCCTCTTCCTAACATCACTAAGCCAGATCACAATGCTGATAATGAGGCATGTAAATTATTTTTTGATGGCTCAAGAAGTAGACAAAGAGTCGGAAAAGGATCTATGTTGGTTTCACCTCAACGTAAAAAATATTACTCATCCTTCCCTTTTCAATTTTCTTTCTCAAATAACACATCAGAGTAGGAGGCCTTGATCCATGGACTGCATTAGGCAAGGAAAAGAGGGATCAGAAACTTGCAAGTGTTTGGAAATAGTGAGATGGTTGTGAATCACATCCGAGGACAAAATGCTGTCAAAATGATCTGTTAAAGAACTACAAGAACCTAGTATGGGACCTCATCATGCATTTCAAAGCATTCGACATTAATTCCATTCTAAGGAAGAAGAATGAAGCAGCAGACTAACTGACAGCGATTGGGGCAGCATTTGATGTTGTAGAGAGTATCAAGAGTGAAAAATCTCAGCCCCATATAAAAGTGGTTGTAAGACCAGATGCCCTTGATAATAACACAAGTTGGCAAGTCTTCGATAATGATTAACAAATTGTCAAATTTCTACAAGATGAAGATGAGTTCTTCACTGGAAACCAAGATAAATTGGAACAATGTTATGGTGACCAATTGGTGTAGTTGAGAACCAATAAACTACCAAAGCGTCTTGTAACTTTGGAGTCAATCTTCAACCCAAATGATCAATTCTGAAAGGAGAAAGAAAATATCCAAGTAAAGGGTGAAGATTCAGAGCCCATTTCCATAGACGAAGGAAAAACATTGTGGATTGGCAATGTAAGTATTCAACAAGAAAATTCTGAATTCATTCAACTTTATCAAGAATTCCCATAAGTCTTTTCCTAGACTTATAAATATTTAAGAGGTTTCAACCCAAAGTTGACGCAAAATACTATCGAGCTGGATCAATAATCAAAGCCTTTCATATAGAAGAAAATGCCAGTAAAACCTCACATTGAGCCTCTCATGAGAAAAGAGTTAATCAATCTAATTGAGGCCAACATCATATTCCCTATCAAGCATTCAAGTTGGGTTGCAAACTTGTTTCCTATGAGGAAAATAAGTGGAGAGATCAGATTGTGTGTATACTTTCATGATCTGAACATAGTATCACTCAAGGATCACTACCCACTTCCATTGATGGAGAAAATATTGCAGGTTATAGCTAGCTCTAAGAGGTTTTCATTACTAGATGGATACTTAGGATATAATCAGATAATGGTGAAAAATGAGGATCAATTCAAGACATCCTTCACCACCAAATGGGGTACATAAGCTTATAAGAAGATGCCATATGGACTGTCAAATTACGGAGCAACATTTTAGCAAGCTATAGACATGGCATTCAAAGGCTTGATCAACAATATGGTTTGTGTGTATTTATATGACATCACTATCTTCTTAAAGAATGTAGCAGACCATCTCTTCCACCTTAGATAGGTATTTGAGAGGTGTAGATGGTTCAGAGTGTCATTAAACCCAAAGAAGTGTGTTTTCTTGGCACATGAGGGAAAATTTTTGGGCTACATTGTCTCAAGAGAAGGGTTAACAATTGATCCTGAAAGGGTTGAAGCCATCTGAACACTTCCATTGCCACAAGACAAAAAATATCTCCAAAGATTCTTGGGGAGAATAAAATTTATTCGCAGGTTTGTCCCTGATTTTTTCACTCATGTGAATCCTCTAACAATGACGTTAAAGAAGACTCTTGGATTCAGATGGACAACAGAAGGAAAAGAGAGTTTTGAGGCAATCAAGCTCACAATATCACAAACCCCAACTCTTGTTAACCCAAACTTCTTAAAAAAATTCATGTTGTATCTTTTGGACGATCTAAAACAGTCTTGGGTATCTTGGTTAAGCCCAACAGAGAAGGTTTAGAATAACCAATAGCCTTCTTTAGCCAAAGGTTGGAGGATTATGAGGTAAAGTACTCTTTCATTAAGAAGCTGGTGCTTGTTGTCATTAGGAGTTTGAAAAAGTTCAGACACTTAGTCTTGAACAATAAGATTCAACTGCTAGTATCCCTTGCTAGTGTCAAGGATTTTAATGAGAAGAGAGTAGGTTGGATTACTTGGGTAATGGAATATGAAATTGAGATCAAAGTGACCAAACTGGTTCATGGTAAGGGTCTTTGTGAGAAGCTCGCTTCCTAGCAACAAGCTAAGTCAGTGGATGAAGAAGAGGTTGTCCTATTACTACAAAATGATCAAGAGTAGCCAGCTAATGATGTAACTGTTCCATGTTGGACCCAAGCATTGGTGTATTATCTCCAAACAGGTTTTTTTCCATCCATAATGGAAAAAATCAAAGAGGGGATACTTTAGGCTACACGCCATCCCATATGTACTTATTGATGGTGTTTTTTTCAAAAAGGATATCAATAGTGTCCTATTGAGGTGCATTGGAACATGCCAAATTGAAAGGGTATTACATGAGTTCAATGATGGAGAAGCAGGAGGCCACTTTTCTCCTCGAGTAACAAATCTCAAAATCATGAAAGTTGGTTATTATTGGCCTACAATGTTTAGGAATTATTACTCATGGGTCAAGAAGTGCCAAAAGTTTGCATTCTTCACAAGGAAGGAAAAGTTAGCAGCCTTGCCCCTTTGTCCAATCTCAGTAGATCAGTCATTCATGCAATGGGGACTAGACTTTTTTAGAGTGATTAACCCAAATTCAAGCTAGGGATACAAGTGAATACTTACAGCAATAGACTATTTCACCAAGTGGACTGAAGTAGTGGCACTTAAAGAGGCAAATGAATCCAACGTCTTGGATTTCTATGAAGGAATAGCCACCAAGTTTGGAGTCCCTACCACTATTATATCAGATAATGCATTAGCATTCCTTGGTACAAGGATCACTGAATGGGCTGCAAAAAATGGTGTATACCTCAGTACTTCATCAAACTATTACCCCCAAGGTAATGGCCAAGAAGATTCCATAAATAAGAACCTACTAAGGATTATCATAAGGACCCTTGATGAAAATAAGAGAAATTGGCATACAAAGCTCAAATCAGCCCTATGGGCTTATAGGATCACATCCAAAAGGTCCGCTTGTAACTCCCCATACAAGCTTGTATATGGAAAAGAGGCAGTATTGCCCATATCATTAGAGCTGCCCACTTTTGAGCTCATGAAATAGTTGGAGCTAGATGAGTTTGAACCTATGGAAATCAAGTATGTATAACTGATGGAAGTAGGAGAGGCAAGAGAGCATGCAATATAGGTAATGGAGAAAGATCAAGCATCGATCAAGGAGACCTTTGATAAGAAAGCAAGAAAAAGGACCTTTCAAAAGGGGGACTTAGTTCTGAAGTGGGATGTAGATCAAGAAAAACTAGGAAATTATTACAAGTTTGATTCCATTTGGAGTGGCCCCTACATGGTCACAAGATGTATGAGTATAAATTTGTTACGGCTGGCTAAGTTGGATGTCAAAGAATTGAAGATCCCAGTCAATGAGATCTACTTCAAACACTGCTACTAAAAAGAAAAACCTCCTAGCCCTTGTAAAATATTAGCCTAGGTTTTTAATTTCCCTAAGTGCGTATGCACATTTTTTTTTGTAACATAGGTTTTATTTCCCTAAGTGTTGTGGCACATGTTTTTATTGCTCTAGGTTTGTATCGTTATACAGTTCGATGCGCCTCTAGGTGACTGCACCAGGACCTTTAGCATTTGCAATAGGGAGACCTGTAGTTTCTATAACTGTTTCTTATTTTAAAATAAAATATAAGGATAAAATGCAACTAAAATCATGTCTTGAAGGGTCCATTTCCAGAACAATGAGGCAGGTTCTAGGTCACCTAGTGTAAACGTCAGATTCAAGCTTCAAGTTCAAATCAGATCAGGATATCAATTATGACTTCATGCCAAATGGATGCTTCAAGGTAGCTGATCTCTTCATCTGCCAAGCAGACATCCCTGCAAGTTGCCAAATTGTTATCTCAATTTTTCCCTATGAAAAATTGATCAAACACAACCCTATGCAAGAAGAAATCCAAGGGATGGTCCGTCATAAGAGACCACATTTCAAATCCAACAAATCGGTTTCAGACGGGCTCTAAAATGGAGGAACAAGGTCGGGGAAAGAGAAAACAATGTCAAAGAAAACCAGAGGCTCAAAGGTTTCAAACTTCACAAATGATTTAGAGTGAGCCAACATTGGCTAAGTATGGAAGAATCAGTTGAAGCTACCAAGTGTCTCAACAGAGCATCTTCAAAAGTAAACTTTGTAGTGGAGACTCAAACAAGTGCCAAGCCTCCACGTGTCCAAATCCCAAAAAGATGCACCAGTAGTTGAAAAGTTTAAGAGTTAACGGAGGGTGCCAAGTGTCTCAACGATGCACATTCAAAAGAGGGACCTTGAGCAAATACTCAAATGAGCGTGAGGAGTCCACATGTCTAGGGTTTGAAAAATGCATCTTCCCAAATTGGCCAATTATCAAAGACTCAAGGAAGGTGCCAAGTGTCAGCGTGGCGCTACTTCAAAAGTAAAATTTGGAGTGGGTTTCCAAACAAGTGCCAAGTCTCCATGTGTCCGATGTTAGACATATGGCCCCGCCAAACAAAAGGACTTAGCCAAAACATAAGGAAACGTAAAAAAGCCATGGAAGGTGCCACGTGTCTCTTTAGCACAACTTCAAAAGATAAATCGGAAATTGGTCCACAAACTAGCGCCCGCTCACTACGTGGCCATGTTGAAAAGTCAAAGTGGGAAGGCGGGTCGTCGGAGGAAATTAAATTTGTTTTGGCTTAAAAGACATAAAGTATGGAAATGAACCTCACTTTTCCTAATGCTCAAGGAGCCACGTGTCAAACCTCAATTGTGTGTGGGAAGGCAGGCCTGGGGAGGACTTTTTATCCAAATGGAAAATGCGGACCAACAGGCCAGAAGATGGTTTTTTGACAAAATGAATTATGAGGCTGCGGGGTTTTTTCACATTTTGTATTTTTTGGTGCCAAAGGGCGCAAAGTAAATTTCAGGCCTCCAAACCCATTCTGCTAACTGGATTTCACATTTTTTGTATGAACTTGACTCAAACATTCAAATGGACATATCTTTCAATCCAGTGCCTGAAATCCAACAAATTTTGCACCATTGGAAACATCTCGACCTCGTCTTCGCCATGGAAACTTGAAACTTTAATTTCAAGGAGGTTTGGTTTGTAAAAATATTGAAACATATTTATGCCATTAATATGTGATCTGATTGTCCCCAACAACTAGATGAGATTTGGTTTGATCCATCGTTCTCCCTTCTTCAACACGTTGAATAGACATGAGCGGCGGACTCGACAAATTATGGGTGGATTTGTAGAGGCATTGATGGCCGGTAGTTGAGCTTCAAGTCAAATTTCCTACCTCTTTTCTTCTTCCCTCTTCGCTAAATCTATGAAAGAATGATTTGATCTCATTATAAAGGGTTGGACATTTCTATTTTGTACCCTCCCTTCTCCTCTAGTTTGTAGATGAGTTCTTGGAGTCCAAACCTCCCATTCAAGTATTAATGCAAAGTCTTTTGCCTCTTGGCTAACTGTAATGTACTATATCAGCTATGGAGCAATATTATATGTCTGTGGAATATTGTCAATGCTCTCATGTGTTCATTGTTATCTTCTGATCTCTCATTGCAGTTTGGTTATCTATTCATGGTGGTTATATTGCATTTTTATGGTTTGTGTTCAATTGCAAAATAGGTGTTTAACATTCCTTTAGTGCATCACCTTATTAGCTTAGGTTTATTTCTTTTGCATCTTCTCAACCCTTTCCCCTTGGTAATATAGAGTAGGTTTAGAGTAGGTTCTCTGCAATTTATTTATGTGCACCAGAACAGAGGAATAAGAATCGACCTTCATCTAAAGAGCTCTCTAGATTTCAAAGTCCCACACTTTTAGAGATGATCCATGTTATACTATCACACTGAGATTCTCAACCCATCTGGTTGTAGACATTCAGGGGTGATTTGATTTTGCACTAACAAAACCTACTAATTTTTGTATGTAATCACATGTCCCATCTCCAATGTGCATAATTTTGAGGCAATATGGGTATGTAACCCTTAGGAATTACTAATATACCTATGGGTTCATGCATTTTATAGCATATTGATAGCATGAGAATTTTCGTTGTATGTTATGAGTGATACATTAGGTTAGGATTTGGTGAAAATGGACTTTGCACAAAATTTCTAGTTCTAATTCACCACACGAGAATTGTATGAAACTTTAAGTTTAATGAAAAAGAAAATATTATAGAAAGACATTGTTATGGAATAAAGAGTGGTTCAAATATTTGATAAGGAATATTACAAACTTGAATATACTTTCATAAAAATAGCCTACCCAAGATAGAGTGGATATTATGGTCATTAATAGATGGATTCTAATATAGAAAAAGGTAAGGAACTGATTAAGTTTGATGACCAAGTTAACTTCCAACATTAATTGCAAAATTCAAAATAAAACTTTCCAAAGTGACTATCGATTTAAAAAATTAAAAAATAAGAGGGAAAGAGTGCACTTAGCTGATTGTATATGGATCTAGAAAAGATTAGGTAGTCCAAGTGTAGGAACAAGTTAATCTAGAACTAGAAACGCTTCATTGTTGATACTGTAACCTAAAAACGAGCCTTGTTAAATCCATAAAACTATGTCCAAAGCATCCATATGGTTCTAACCCTTTTGTACGGTCTTGGACTTGCTTGAAATTTGGGTCTTCAAATTCCTAAGTGCTTCACCTTCCTTAAAATATATTTCATTGTATTTTTGTCTTTTTTGCTCACCTTTAGAATGGCTCTATAAACTTTTCTCAAACCTTAGAACCCTTGGAGTGTAAGGAGTTCCTGCAAAACAAATTTATGTGGGTTGTGGCCACTCTTATGCACCACTAACATTGTTACTACTCTAAAGAGGTCTCAAACTACTTATGTTTCTTCTAGTATGTGATATTTAATTAAGTGCAATTAGACTTAACAATCATGCTTTGAAAGTGATTCACTTGATTTTCACACTTTCTCTGGGAAGGGTCAATTTTACTGGTTGTAGGATAGATATGGAGACTCCTAAATCTAGAATAAGACTTCGTATCTATAGAGGGTGGTTCCCTCAGGGATGTGCATGAGTTATATCATAGTTTTGGGAGCTTGGAGTTCCTTTTGTGATTTCTTTTACATTAGGAGTACTTAAAGTTCCTAGGTTTTATGCTTCTAGACCACAACAGTGAGTCTATGTATAGGTCATAATTTCTCAAGACCTCAAAGAAACCATTAACATTGAGGTGAGGGAATCCTAGTTCACTAAATGTTGATCTACATTAACCTCCCCAACACATATTATTATTTCCAATCTATTGTCTATAGATTTGGGATTTCCCTTTATTAGCTGAGAATAACTAAAAAAATTCAAAGCCAAATGTTGTGCCTTCTTAGGTCTCTAGAAAATGTGGTTGGAATCAGAAAAATCACTTACAATCCCCTATTATCTACCCTTCTCTTGACACTTCTAAATTCATTAAACCATGAAATAGTCAATTACCAGTTGCAAAAACTGATCCTAATCCTATTAGATATTCTATCTTAAAGATTTATATGGATTATTATCACCTTCTTAGGAGATAATGTCCACTACTCCACCATAGCATTCTCCTCCTTCTGAGGCACCAAAGAGTTAATAAGTTTTCAAAATTTTATACAATATAAGGGTGGGTTTTCAAAATTCTGTCTCAACAATTAGGGTCACTTTCTCCACATAAAATGGGAACTCAATTCTCTCAAAGCCCTCCTTTCCACCACAAGTAAGCTAAGATAACACCTTTCAATAGAAAAAATCCCAATCTAGTGGATTTTTACTTTCTAAATAGCAATGTCTTAGCAAGAATAGTTATGATGTCCTTTCAAACCTGAATTAAAAGGATGTGTCTCTATATGCTCATATTCAATGAATTTATTTTCATCGAATGTTAGGGGTTTAAGAGTATCCAATCACAAGTATAATGTGCAAGATTTTAAGAAGTAATTTCTAGAGATGTACATTTTTATAGGAAGTTAAGGTAGAAATATTTATTTTATTCATGATCAGTTAAGATTTATAGCCAAATAGTATTCCTTTAACAATTCATCACAAGGTTCACCGTGGAGGAATTATGAAATTTATCACTGCTAAATGGAAACTTAATTATGTTAATCATGGATGTGACTTGCAAAATCACTTCTTATCAACCATAGATGTAGTTGTATCATCCATTGACCTATAATTACAATGCTTAGTTGAAGGGAGCTCACAATATTAGAGAGATCTAAAATGACATCTACTAGTAATAGGCATAAAATGAAAGAAAGACGAAGTGAGCCCTAGAATGATAAGTAATGAATGAAAATCCTATAAGCATGGAGGTCGAGCTGGGTTCACGAAAATGATTAACTAAAATTAACTAAAATGTGGATTAATAGTCGTTAACATAATCTAGAACAACATGTAAATAAATTAAATAAATGTAATAAATGACTATAGAAAATGACCCAAACATCTAATCTAATGAAAGTAGAAACCCTAATATGCAAGAGAAGTATGGAAATGACTTAGCTAGTATAAGGAGCTCTTTAGGACTATGTCATAGAATAAAAATAATAATCTAAAAGCAGGAATAAATGTGCATAGGTCTTGGAAAGGACAAATTTGGACTAGGAACCTGGAGAAGGACTGGGGTGCCAGTGGTCATCTTGGTATATAGTATGTGTGCTTTGGTCTATGTAGGTGGTCCAGATCTGATTTTTACATGTTCAGAAGGTGGTCTGAAACCGTCAATGTATGTTATATTAGATTCACTACACTGCTCTAGGTGTCATTGATAACAAAAGATGATAAAAATACCTGTAAGAAATCATAAGAAGTATCAACACCCTAAAAAATAAGAATACAAATGAATGGGTTAGAATGACCTCGGTTACAACAAGAATGTGCTTACTAATTGAGTTTTGCATTACATTTCGGACACAACTATAGTTGTGGTGTGTGTGTGTGAATCATGTGCCCTAGGTGCTCTTATTCTAGACACACTTTGTGAAGTAACGAGGAATAAATAGATGTAAAAATTTAGTGGAATGGTGGATGGAATAGAATAGAATCCCCTCCTATGATTTTGGGATGTAGATTAACCAACCTTTTCCTTTATGGTGAAGCTAAATGTATGCAAATGATCTACAAATGCTTTGGATGAATGCAACCCTAGGTGGATGATAGTAGTGAATAGTTATTTCTTCCTCATTATGGTCTCATAGCTTTATATTTATTGGGTTCTCTTGATCTATTTTCATAATTAACTGTGAAATGGATGACCACCAAAAAGATAAGAAGCTGAAACAACTAGACAGTTCCCAAAAGGTGGTAGGAAAGTTAAAAAAGGATCGGGTCACCCTTGGTGGGATAAGGGCATCCACAGGCACCCCAGTTAAAGCTAAAATAAAGAGAAATAACAAAATTTGAATGGGCACGTGGGTGTAAGAGGTTAGGAATGACAAAATAAAATTTAGTAAGATGGCCTAAAGATGAGGGTTAATTAGTAATTTCTTCACTCAAAAAACTTCTAAATAATAGTATGAGAACTAGACTAAATACTGTCTAAAGTGCATGATATTGTGTCTACAAAAATCTTTCCTTGTTCATTTCCATGCTTTTTCCACTTTATTTTATCATTCTACAAGTGTTTTCCTTATATTTTGAATTTAAGACACACAATGGCAGTGGCCGTTACACAACTACCGCGGTAGTTACACAGCCGCCTAGGTGGTTTTGTAACCACCAATTTTCCCCAATATTATTTGAAGTATGTACATCTTGGATACTATTATTATAATATGGAAAGGTATGGAATGGTCTTGACAGTCACAACAAAAATTCCTATTTGTTAAATTTTTGTTTCAATAATCTTATGGAATGATTAAATGAAACCTCATTTTAGCCATGTTCAAAGTGATAGGAGTTGGGCCTAATTTAATCAGCATTGTGTACATTTTTTATTGATGCCTATACCTATCTCTCCATCAATGATGTTCACTTTAAGCCTTTTGGGAATTTTGGATCTATTCCCCAAGGTTGATATTTATAGAGGGGGGAAGGACTAAGACTTTAAGGGTATCTATTTACATCAAGGAGTTGAACTCAACTACAGAATAATGTAGCTTCAAGATTCAAGAAAGAACTCAACCATAGAGACAATGTGCATGTATTAAATGAAAAATGTCTCAATCCCCATACTCATAGATCAAGTAGGAAATTTGTACATATAGGGTAGTGATGAGTAGCTCCCATGTTGAGATGATGATGCCTCCATGATGGAGAAGAGGAGTTACTTTCTGAAAGGAGAATGTAACTCCTATGACACGCACGTACACATTATGGAATCTATCATAACTAATATGAAACATAGATCCATGTTAAACTAAGTGAGATGACTCACAAGTGAGGTGGAAATATACCTCACAGCAACACCACCTTCATCGTAACTTAGGATGAGACAAGACAAGTAAAAAAAAAAACAAAGAATGAAAAATAGGTCCCGAAAACTAATTCTAATAAGGTACCCATGAAAAAAAAGGATCTCAAACTATGGAGAAAAACCCAATGGGAAAATAATACACAAAAATAGATGGAAAACACACTCTCTAATATAAGAAAGATGCCAAAAATGGGTCCTAGTCACTGAGGAGCTTGATAAGGTACCCATGTACAAAAGTGGATCTTGATCAATGCATAATTATTTTTCCTTATAAGCTCTCTCAATCATAATGGATTTCTTGTGATAGAATACTAACTACCAAAGATATTTTGGGGGATTTTCTTAAATGGATAATGATAAGGCCCCAGGGAATGATGGTCTCCATTGTGAATTTTATCAAAAAAAAATTTCTTGTGGTTAGTAATGACCTTTTTCAAATCTATTGGAGGCCTTTCATTCCAATTCACTTGGTTATGACATCAACCTAACGAACATCATATTCATTCCCAAGATGAGGCATCCAAAACTCATTTCCAATTTGTGTTCAATTGTTACACTCGATGTAAATGATATAAAATCATTACCAAAGCCATGGATTTACAATTATTAGTGCAAAAAAAATAGAGTTTATTTGAAGTATGTACATCTTGGATAATATTATTATAGTATGGAAAGGTATGGAATGGTCTTGACAGTCACAAAAAAAATTCCTATTTATTAAATTTTATTCTCAATAAGCTTATGGCATGATTGAATGAAACTTCATTTTAGCCATGTTCAAAGTGATAGGTGTTGGGCCTAATTTAATCAGCATTGTGTACATTTTTTATTGATGCATATACCTATCTCTCCATCAATGATGCTCACTTTAAGCCTTTTGGGATTTTTGGATCTATTCCCCAAGGTTGATATTTATAGAGGGGGGAAGGACTAAGACTTTAAGGGAATCTATTTACATCAAGGAGTTGAACTCAACTACAGAATGGTGTAGCTTCAAGATTCAAGAAAGAACTCAACCATGGAGACAATGTGCATGTATTAAATGAAAAATGTCTCAATCACCATACTCATAGATCAAGTAGGAAATGTGTACATATAGGGGAGTGATGAGTAGCTCCCATGTAGAGATAATGATGCCTCTATGATGGAGAAGAGGAGTTACTTTCCGAAAGGGGAATGTAACTCCTATGACACACATGTACACATTATGGAATCTATCATAACTAATATGAAACCTAGATCCATGTTAACCTAAGTGAGATGACTCATAAGTGAGGTGGAAATATACCTTACACCAACACCCCCTTCATTGTAACTTAGGATGAGACAAGACAAGTAAAAAACACACAAAGAATGAAAAATGGGTCTCGAAAACTAATCCTAATAAGGTACCCATGAACAAAAAGGATCTCAAACTATGGAGGAAAACCCAATGGGAAAATCATCCACAACAAGAGATGGAAAACAAATTCTCTAATATAAGAAAGATGCCAGAAATGGGTCCCAATCACTGAGGAGCTTGATAAGGTACCCATTTACGAAAGGGAAATATCTTGGAAAGAAGAAGAAAATAGAAGAAGAGGGAAACGAGAGGAACACAGAAGATGCCATAGACGAATATGAACTCTACAACTCTAGGAAGTCTCCCAAAAGATTTTCGATGATGTTGTACTCTACTTCTAGACTAAAGAAGAGCCACCCACATTGAACTAAATGTTTTCCCTTAAAAAGGACATAAATGGAGTGTTGGAAGTCCACCCACTTCATGAACGAAATTGAAGGAAGTAACACAAATAACTCTAGGTATAACAATGGAGTGCTAAGGAATCGAAGGTAATACCACAATGTGTAGAAATATTAGACTGTAGAAGAGGAACACCCATAGAAAGGATTTCCAGGTGATGTGAGGGAAACACAATAACCCCCATAATAGAAAGAGGATCCACAAGCAAGGGTGGATTAATGAAGGTATCATAAATAGTGGAAGTGATAAGAGTCCTATAAGGGGTACTCCTAATAAAGGAGATGATGGAATCCACATAAACACCTGGAGAAGGATGAGGAACTTGTAGTGCATCATAAATGGGCTCTAAAAAAGATGATTTTTGGAAAAATACTCTTCCCAATGAGGGGGCTCAAAAAATAGGAGAGTGATGTCATACATGTATAATTCATCTATACGTGAAGGAAGAGGAGTTCAAATGGCCTCACACATTCAAATTGGAAAGGAGGATGGTGAAATGACTATATGAGGCTGAGAATTACACTACTCAATGTCTAATGGGAAGGGAGGAGTGTTAAAATACTCTGAAAAGGTGAGAAAATTAGGAGAAGGGTCCTTAGTAGAACTCTCATCATTATAACTAGAAGTATAATCCTCATCATCAGAAGTGAAATAAAGTGAGTTTGTGTCAACAGAATGGTCAACACATGAAGTAGTAGGAGAATACTACTTTTGAGAGATGATGGTAGGCCAAGGTGAAGCAACTTGGCACTCAATGGAAGTAAATAGTGTAGGGAGAGTGTCATCAACTAAGAAATCAATATGTGAGGGAACACAAAGGGAAATGGTCACATCTATCTCATAGAAAGGGTCTCTAGATGCACTCAATTTTACAAGTACTACATTTTCAAAAAAAGTTAAAAATCCCCAATGATGAGTTAATATCTTTTCTAATGGTGTTCGAGTCCAATTTACCATTTACAACATATTTTTATAGCCTAGAATGTGATTAACTAAAATGAACTAAAATGTGGAATAATAATAGTTAATATAATCTAGAACAACATGTAAATATAGTAAATAAATGTAGTAAGTGACTATGGAAAATGACCCAAGTGACTAATCTAATGAAAGTAGAAACCCTAATATGCAAGATAAGTATGAAAATGACTTAGTTGGTTTGAGGAGCTCATTGTACTGTGTTGTAGAATAAACAAAATAATCTAGAAACACGAACAAATTTGTAGGTATCCTAAAAAGGAAAGATCTAGACCGATTCTCTGGACTGGGGAATCTTGAAAAGGACTAGGGTGCCAATGGGTGGCCTAGTTTGTTGTATGGGCACTCTAGTCTATGTAGGAGGTCCAAAACTAAGTTTTATAAGTTTAGAAGGTGGTCCAAAACCCTCGATATGTGTCGCATTAGACTCGTTGCACTACTCTAGGTGTCACTAATAATCTTAGTTGATAGAAAGACCTGAAATAAATTATAATAAGTATCAAAACCATAAAAAAAGAATAATGCAAATGAATGGGTCAAAAAGACATCAGTTACCACATTTACACATTTACATCATCATCATCCATACATGCATTCATAAAATCATATTAAAAATCAATGTAGTTTTTACACATCTAAGACCATAGATGAAATCATTCATGAACAAGTAAAACCTTACACAAGATATCCGAGCCAAATGAAACATGTGTGTGTGTGTGTGTGTGTGTGTGTGTGTGTGATAAAAAGTTTTGCATACAATATCGTCACCTTCTAGGTGTGCTCAAAATGATCGCAACAAGAAAAAAAGTCCAAAAAAATTGATATATGTGATAAAAAATATAACAACGCAATAAATCCCTTGGCCTATACCTCTCTATGCAATCCGAATGAAGGAGGAGGATCCTATGATGTGTGTGGGATCCTTCATGATCAGAATGATGAGATTAATTGTGAGATGGGGCTGGTAATCTACCGATAGTAGTCTCATTGTGAGAATGGCCTCGCCATCATCTCCTCTCAGCTAACTAATACTTAACAAGATTGATCCTCATCAAGGTTAAAATCTCTATAGTTCGCTAGACTAGTAAAAATATAGTAGTGTGGCATCTTTCCATCTGTGTTTTTCCCACATCTGTAAGAAACTCCTCTTGTGTCTTCCCCATAGGAAGTAGCAAGGTTTCGACCAACATATTTCTAATAAAGTATCTCCAACATTTAGCAGTGTCTTCCACTAACTGATGTCGCCATCCAGGTGGGGCCATAAATGTCCATCTTGAGGCTCTGATAGCCACAATTGATGTAATTCCAACACCCCTCTGATAGGAGGCTATGCACTCATACACCCAACACATCACTAAATTAGTATGACTAAGGGCCTTGCCCTCTAGTCGAATAACCCTATAGAGATTTTGGTATGTGTCCCCCAGATGTCAGCACACCATGTATATATGTGACCACGCTTCTCTATGCTCTGAATGATGGGATCTCATTAGTAAAATAGCTTGTCCACGCCCTTTTCTCCCACCAAGCGTGAAGCCAAGATACTAATAATTTCCTTACATAAGGCACAGATAGGGGTAGAGGCATCAAATAATAATCTCATCCCCTACTTGGCACCAGTGTGTCGTGATAATACATCTCCCATATAGGTATCCCACTGCCGAGATATTGTCACTGATCCTACACTCTGAAAACTCAATATCCTACATGTAACAGAACATTGAGAATCCTATGAACACCCTCCAATGTGATGGTCCACTCTCCTCGGACCCCAGGAAAATATAAAGTGTTTCGGTCTGCGTCCCAATAGCTCAATAAGTCACACAACAGGTGACTTGCTAGTGCGACTAATTGATTCTATGATAATCTCCATATCCTCTCTATATGCAATAAGTCACTCTCAGCCGAAGACAATAAATCCAAGATATGAGGAATCCAATCACACTCTCTTTCCCGACTCCATCTGATGTATGAACTCTATATATACCAAAATACCAAAAAGAGCACGTCAGAAACATCTCATACATAATAAGCTCATCAAAAACATCATAAAAAAACACAAAAACCAAAAAAAAATTATGCTTGGTCAACTTTAGTCCCTTCCTTGAGAATTACGCAACAACCCCTCTATGTAAATCAATAATTACACAATCGCTGCAGTGGTGGCATAATCGCTGCCTTGATAGAGTGGTGCTCTTATCCAAAAAAGGACATGTCATACCATACGACCCACAAAGTCCAAAAAAGATTTAAAATGACCATTTTTGATAAAACAAAATCCAAATACACCTAGGTGCCCCCTTTTGAACATGCTGATTATAGAATTATTGAAAATTACTGCCCCTAGGATGAATTTTAGAATTTTCACATTAAAGGTTGAAATTAAACAAATGTAGATAACTCATTTGTCTTTGAATTGCTTCTCCTCTCGATGGTGGGGAAACCATCACATCAGAATGCTCTTTGATTTGACTTTACTTACGCGTGAAACCATCACAGTTAATCTAGAGCTCTAAAATCTCTTAGTGGGTGAGTGAAAATGATTTCTAGAAATAATGATTTTGGTTATATATAGCATGTTTTAACTCTATTTTTTAGTGTGTGTGTGTGTGTTTTGCAGGGCTAGAGTGCTGACATAAATATATTTCTATCCCCACATATATGGTATGTCCTCTGGTTGTTTTATTTTAGCATATTTTGTTGATTCTACATTATATTTGCACTTGATTCTCATTTACTTCTTGCATGTGACGAGAAGCTTGGTTGGTCATCTTTTTAACTCATAGGTGTGTCAAGTATAATTTCTAATTCCCCATTTTTTGGAACAACATACTTGAACTCTATGTTTTATGCCTCTTCATGGATAAAGGGCTTCTCTGAGGGGGCAATATGTCTGTAACCATTTTTACACATGCTACATTATCGAAAATGGTTCAAAATCCCCAATGATGGGTTAATATCCTTTCTAATGGTGTTCGAGTCCAATTTCCCATTGGCAGTATATATTTGTAGCCTATAAGGCTTTCCTTGTTCATTTCCATGTTTTTCCCTCTTTCCTTTATCATTTTGTAAGACTTTTCCTTAGCTTTTAAATTTAAGTCATGCAATCATCATGACAGTTACACAACCACCGGTCTTCCCTAAGCAGTAGTTGTGTAACTGCCCCGATAGTTGTGCAACTACCCCTCTATGCAGAAAAGTGGTCCTATGCACTTTTTCCTGAGGCTTTTCCAGTGTGTTCTGAATGTGTGTCAACTTCTTCAAACTTGATTTTAGCACACATTTCTTAACCAATTTGGCTATTCTTGAGATCATTTAATGAGTACCAACTTATCCTTCCCTTCATGTTGATTAATTATGAGTTAACTAACCACCATGGAGGTTGCACAATCACCCTTCTGCACATATCGGCAGTCACATGCATTTTTTCCTAAGCCTTTTTCTAGTAGGTTTTGAACGTATGTTAACTTCTTCAAACTTTATTTTAGCACATGTTTCTTAACCAATTCAGCTATTCTTGAGCTCATTTGATGATTACTAACTTCTTCTTCCCTTCATGTTGATTAATTACGAGTTAAATAACCCTTCTTTGAGAGAGGTGGCATTTCTTGGTTGCCAAATGGCTTAGACCATTTCGCTTCGTTTTCCCTATAAGATCCAAGATTCTACCTGGAGCATTGGTTGGAGATTATTTTTTTTAATTACACTATTATGTTTCCCATAACCCTACTAGTAAACACACAAGCAAGATCAATACTATTTCCTTGTTATTATTTTTACCTACGTTGCTACCAGATCACTTGTAAACCATTCTAGCTCCAGTGTTTCTTCATCATTTCTTCCACAGAAACAAACATAGTTCCCTAGACTTGTATGAACACCAAGTTGGAAAGAAGCTGATGAGATAACAAACAAAAACTAGTTTTGGCATTGTCACAGATCTATAATTTCCAGGTTGGGGATGCATTTGAATTCTTAAATCTTTCTTTGTTTTAATATATATTACTCCACATTTTGTTAGAGTATAATAGTTTTTGTACTTTTCATTTATTCACAAAAAGATTCTACTTAAAGTTTCTTCCCTACTTGTCCCTATTGGTTTGTATGGGAAGTCTTCTAGAAAAATCTCATGCATTAGTTTAGTATCAATTGTAATTTCATTTCAGCTTATAAGTTTTCATTATATCCTGTTGTTTCTATTGGGGAAGTTTTAGGGGAAGAAGAGCTTATAAGAAGCTTTAATTTATTCCCATGGCTTTGAGGTAAGAAAATATGGAGTAGTAATTCATAGATACAAATTGGAAAATATTTTATTTTATTAAAATAGATTAGATCCACTTTGCACAAGGAAATAGCCACACCAGGTTATTCACTTGTTTAGTTATTAATATTATTGTAGAGGCAATTTTAGTTTCTTAGTATTTCTTATGTAAATTTATTTTATTTGTTTCCAGAAAGCATAAAAAATCCAAGAAAAAATAGATTAGTTCAATTAGTTTGTTTTATTTGTTGCATTTCCATTATTTAATTAAAAAACAAAAACATTAGAATAGATTTTCTTTATTTATTAAATTAGTCATTTCCTTTTTTAATTATCTACTAGCTACATGTAGGTTTAATTAACTCAAGGAAAGTAATTGAATCATTTTTACTTAAATTCAATTGTTTCTATTTGTTAATTACGAACAAATTTTAATTAGTGGGAATTAACACATCTGCCCACGTATCCATAGTTGGCTTAGGATTGACCTTTGCCTCTTGCAGTTTCTTTGTGATATTGTTGGTTTCTTTGATTTATTAGTTCACATATCCCACATGACCATTTAGGGTACTCAACAACTAAGAGACCAAGTGTATGATCCCTAATTCCCACAACCAAACACATCTCACCTATTTACAGGACATTGACACAGACCTCAAAATCCTAGTTTTCTGGTCCACACAACTTCCACCTGCCATCATCTCATAGCTGGAAACCCTAAACACTGAAGTAGACAGTACTTATGAGTTCTAAAAAAATCAACCTAGGAAAAAATAGCTTTCACAATCCACTCATTTATCCTATCCACATGTTTCATTCTCGTGTTTCCATGACCTTTTCATGAAGAGGTAAACACAATATAGTTCACATGCCTTCTAAAATCCATTGCAAGAATTTTCCATGAGCTAGATATTGACCACCATTTACATGTTACCATCATCTTATATTGTTCCATCTCACCCACACAGGTAATAATTATTTTTTCTTCCTTAGACCAACATAGTCTATTAGCTCCTGTTCATGACATTAGATTACCTTGATCTTTCCTTATTCACATTCTTCCCATTCACCTTATATAGCTTCTATGTAGCCTATCTATTCTTTCCACATTTATTGTCCTGGCACAACCTCGAGAGGTTGAGTGCGCTTGAAAGTCACATGTTGATTTTTAGTCGTATAGTCTCCAATGGAACATGAGTGTGACAACTAAATGGAAACATGAACATGGTCAAAAATGTGCTCTGTAGTAGTAACATTAGTGTGAGTGGTATCAAAATAAAGGTACTGATGTGGAAGGTCAACAAGAAACTCCCAGGAAGAAATAAGAATAGAGGAACACTCAACAATGAAAGGGATGTGAGAAGGGGAAAATCTATGGTGGCACATGAGTGGTCTAGGGAAGCATCGATCTTAGATGGTGAAGTGCTGTCATCATGCATTTCTCGAATAATGGACCAGGAAGTGAAAGGAAACGTAGTGGTGTTTGAACAAATGATGCATATCCCTAGAAACACTAAGATTGAAAATGTCATAGACGTCATTAGTGCAGTTAAACCACCCATCCTTCTTGCAGAGGCTTGAGAGGCCTTAGGAACAAGACCATGGAGGTAGGGAAACAAACCATGCATAGTGTAATGTATGATGATGCCTTCTTTCCATATTGAATAGTTAAAAATCAAGCATAAAAACAAAATTATGGAACTCCATAGTGCAGAAAAACCCCCAAAAGATCCCAGATGGCAATTTAAAACTTAGTGTAAAAAGTACAAGCCCAAACAAGTAGTGCAATGACCCCCTAAAATGTGACACTTTATAAAGTAGCGTGTTTACAAAAAACGAGATTAAATTATGTAGTGTGTGAGAAATCATGCAATTTAGATTAAATAAGAACTCAAAACTAAGAAACTGGTCTAAATTATAGAAAAAAATGATTCCTTTGATGGAAAAATCCAATAACCCCTGTAAATGGATTAAAAATGTGACTAAAACATGAGCAAAGAGGGTTGTATGTGTACTTGTTAGCAATGGCATCAAATTTTAGATAGGGTTTATTTTCTTGCAAGGTGGGATTATCCTCCTACCAACCCCATACCTTGCCCTATGTCTTCGACGCTCATAAGAAGGGAATACATTAACAAGTAAAATGTATCCAAATATTACAATGGTGAGAAATATTTTTTTTCACTTTAAAACATTAAAAAAGAGATTGTTGTGACCAAGATGAGTTTGTTTGAGTGTTAATGCATCGAGTTGGAGGTTGTTGGCTCGCCAGGGTGTGCTGGGGTGGCTCGTCAAGTCAATAAACTGAGTTAATGGGTGTAACATGTCTGAGTTGAGATGGCTCGTGTAGCCAAGTTTTCATGATTACTTAACTGAACTGGTGGATGCATATACATGCACGTGTAGGTATATACACCAAATTTTGGTATCGCTCCTCCCCTCCACCCTTCTTTCGCTCTCGTTCATATTGGTTTCCCATTCAAATTCCCCTTTTCCTCTTAAATTCAAATTATCCTATTATTTCATATTTCCCACCTCTAACCATGCATTATTCATTTTATTAATTAATCATCCATAATTAATTCTAATCCTCATCTCATTATTTTTATTTCCCTAAACCACTCTAATTATCCCTAACCATCATTAATCCCCATCTAATTCGTTTCACATCCCTAAGTCTCTCATTTCTCATCCCTAAATCCCTTAATTTGCTATCCCTAGGCCCTCATTTAGTAAATTCACTTATCTAAGACCTTTATTTACTCAGTCTAACCTCATACCTACCTTTTTATCCTTTATATGCAACCCTAGCTCATATCTATCCATCTAAACCCTAATCCCACTTCATTTGGAGCTCTTTACCTTAAGTTAGGCATCATACCATTTCCCTAATGGACAACTCCCCGTAATAGGAGGGGAACCACCCAAGTCACCTTCGAACCTATAAATATGCCCTTTCCCTCTCATTTCTCAAGGACGGAACATCGTGATTTTTAAGTTATGTTGCGATCTTGTTCCCATTATTGTATATTAATGTAACTATCTTACACATCCTGAATTCTTGTTATCTCAATTTTTCCCCCAAAAGAATTGATCAAACACGACCCTATACAGGAAGAAATCCAAAGGATGGTTTCATCGTACGAGCCCACATTTTAAATCCAACAAATAGGTTGCAGAAGGGCCCAAAATGGCTAAGTACCAAAGAATCAGTAGAATCCTCCACATGCCTCATTGGTGCATCTCCAAAAAGTAAAATCCAAAAGGTAGACTGAAACAAGTGTGGGGATTCCACGTGTCTAGGGACCAAAAGGAGAGCGGGCCCAAATCGGTTAAGTATAAGAGTGTAAGTAGAAGGCACCATTTGTCTTAATGACGCATATTGAAAGGAGTGGCCCAAAGTAGAGACTCAAATGAGCTCAAGGCTTCTAGGTGTCAACCTGAAACATCTTTAAAGGTAAATCTAAAATTGGGTCCTTAGACAAACGCCAAGCCTCCACGTGTCCAGGGTAAAACTTTTGTCCCCACCAAGCAAAAGGACTTTGCCAAAAAACACAAGGAAACTAAGAAAACCAAGGAAGGCACAAAATTTCTCTTCTGCGCACCTCCAAAGATTGAAACCTAAAGCGGTCCCCAAACTAGCGGCAGTGCAACATATGGCCATGTTGAGAAGTCAACGTGGGAAGACAGGCCATCAGAGGAAGTTTGAACTTTTTTCCCCAAGAAGGCATAAAGTGAAAAAATGAGCCACACCTCTACGTGATGCCAGAGCAGCCACGTGTCAAACCTCAATTGTGTGTGGGAAGGTGGGCCTATGGAGGAATTTTTTCCCAAATGGAAAATTCGGACCGGTGGGCCTGAAGATGATTTTTTAGCAAAATGAATTGCGAGGCTGTAGGGAAGTTTTTGCATTTTGTATTTTTTGGTGCTGAAAGGAGCAAAGTAAATTTTAGGCCCGTGGACCCATTCTACTAACTGGTTTTTTCCATTTCTTTATGGACCCAACTCAAAACATTCAAATGGACATATCTTTCAACCCAATGCCCAAAATGTAATAAATTTGGAACCATTGGAAATGTCTTGAACTCGTCTACGCCATGGAAACCTAAAAATTTAATATTGAGGAGGTTAGGTGGGTGAAAATCATGGAAATGTCTTCATCCCATTAATATGAAATCTGAATTTCCGCAACAACCATGTCAGATTTGATTCGATCCGTCATTATCCCTTCTTCAACACACTGAGAAAATAAAGAGCGGCAGACTTGACAGATAGTGGGCAGATTTACAACAACATTAATGGCTAGTAGCTAAGCTCCAAAATAAATTTTCCTGCCTCGTTTCTTCCTCCCCTTCACTACATCTATAAAGAAAGGATCTAGGCTCATTGTAAATGGTTGGAATTTTTTTTTTGTGCCCTCTCTTCTCCTCTAGTCTGCAGACAAGTTCGTGGAGTCCAAACCTCCCATTCAAAGTTGTAACACAAATTTTTGCCTCCTAGCTAACTGTAATGTACTGTATCAACTGTAGAGTAATAATATATGTCTGTGGATTATTCTCAACCCTCTCATGTGTTCATTTTTATCTTTTGATCTCTTGTTATTGTTTGGTCATCTGTGTATGGTAGTTGTATTGCATTTCTATGGTTTGTGTTAAAGGTTCAAAACAAGTTTTTAACATTCCTTTGGTACATCAGCTTGTTAGCTTAGGTTTATTTTCTCACATCTTCTCAACAATGTCCCCTTAGTAATATAGAGTAGGTTTAGAGTAGATCCTCTGCAATTTATTTGTGTGCACTTGAACAGAGGAATAGGAACCGGGCTTCATCTAGAGAGCTCTCTCAATTTGAAATTCCCACACTTTAAGAGATGCTCCATGTTATGCTATCACACTGAGAGTCTCAACCCAATAAGTTGCAGACATTCATGGGTGTTGTGATTTGTCACTAACAGTTTTGACACGACCAGTGGGACCAAGAAGTCTTCATCTTTATTCCAACAATCTTGATGTGCACTTGTTGTAATTTTTTACCTTTTAAGAAGCTTTGAAATTACACATATGGTGACTTCGTTGGATCAGAGTCCACTAGTTTTAGCATCCTAGGCTTGGAAAATTCATGAGAAGAATCTAGACCAGATCAAAAACCTAAGAAGAAGGGTTATTTATCTATCTACACTTATTCCCAAATAGAGGGAGAATGGGAAGAAGAGATCAAAGGTCTCCATCTCCACCAAACAGAGCCTTATCAACACCTCCTCCTGGTAGGTTTTTCATTCAATCAACAAGGGTTCTCATTTCAATAATAATAGCACAACCACCCAACCCCTATGTCAATTTCATTGGTAGTAACCCACTCTCCCTCAATGCACAAAATCTAGTCCCAGTTGTAGCATTAAAGAGCATCTCATATTTCACTGGAGAGAACCAAACTTCTCCTAGTGATCACATTCAAGACATTGCAAATGTCTACGCAATTCATGAGATCATTGAGATGGACATTGCAGTCAAAATTTTAGCCTCTTCACTCAAGGGTAAATCTTCACAATGGTTCAGAAGTCTAATAACAGGCTCTATTTAGACTTAGGACCATCTATGCAGAGCTCTTGATAATCAATTTGGAGAGAAGGGAGATAATCTATCCTTGTTGGAGACTCTGACAACAATTAAGAGGGCCCCTAACGAGCAATTGACATATTTCAACCTCATATTTCAAAGGAGATGGGAGAGGATTCCATTGGCCGTGAGGCCCATAGATGAAGGTTCTTTATATACTTTCTTAGAGCTTTAAATTATGATATTTTCTTAATGATTCAATCAATGGGAGGCACAACCTTACCTGCAGCCTATAACATTTCTATTAGAGCTGAAAAATTGTTTAATTCAGGCTGATAAAATTACTCCTAGGCCACCTATGCCTCTATATCCAGAACTAGGAGTCCCAAGCACTATTCAAACACCCACATTAGATCCCATACCCACTCCAAGGAATCAGAGTTCGGCTGAAGCTTCCACCTCATCCTCTAACACTCCAAAAGAGTTACAAGAAGTTATAAAACAATTGCAGAACCTAGGGAATGAGCTAGTGACCATCAAGAGGAAACAAGCTCGGAGTTCTAGGCCATATCATCCTCAAGCTCAGTATCAAGCTAGGATCACATACCAGTAAAATAGATCACCAGCTCAGGTTGTAAATTAAAATCAAAACCAAGGACAACCTCAACCTACTAGGCCTTACCGACTATTTGATCCGAACACAGCTTCATCATCAAGGGACTTGGTTCTAACAAATAACAATATGGCACACGAATATGATTGGTGTTTCCCATGAGTCAGCCCCAGAACCAGTCAATGTGTTTTAATGGTGCACTAAACTAGGCCTTGATGGTACAAAACATTGGTGTGTCCCAAGAGCCCAGTCAAGAATAAAATCTGTAGCAAGAAACCCAAAAAGAGGCACGTCTAAGTGAGACCATACTTTTTAATTGACAAGCTAAAGATTTCTAAGGGATGAATAAAACACCTTCTCAAAGTGTATCTGCCAATACAAAATCCAATAAAAGTAATATTATAGAGGGACGGTTATCAAACTCTGGTAATCCTCAACCCTCTACTATTCCATAAGGTATTGGAAATCAAAGTACAAGTCACAATGTGTAGAGTCAACCAAAGCCACCTTTTAGACCGCCTTAGAAACCAGTTGTAACAACCCATGTGCAAGAGAAGAGTTTACTAGGGAAGGGTCAACAAAAATATATCTCATCCCCATTTAACATCATTGAACAAATAAAGAAAATAAATGTGAATATTTCAATGTGGGATCCATTGGCTATCCCGGGGCAGAGAGATCTATTACAGGCTACTATGGCCAATTGGTCGACCTCAAATCATCCCCCCAACCAACAAGAGAAAGTTCTTACCATGGAGGAAAACAAGGTAAGAATCTAAATCCCACTCCATTAAATGTTTTATTGATCATCAGGGGAAAATTGGTACATAATTACATGATTGACTCTGGGGCAAGTAGCTCTGTAATGCCGAAGTGAATAGCTGATTAGTTGGGTATTCAATATGAAGTCATCTCCAAGGGTGTAGTGCAACTGGATGGGAAAGAGGTAACAATGGTTGGATTCATAAAGTATTTGAGCCTCACACTACACACATGCCCCAATGTGAGTGTAGTGCAAAATGTATCAGTCATAGACTTATTTCCACATTTTGCATTGTGTTTATCGAGAGACTTCACTACTAATATTGGAGGTTATTTGTCTACTGATTGGTCACACATGATTTTTAGAACAAGATATGCAGCCAAGGATATGATAATATCTAATCCCATTGCAGATTACCATATTGAGCTTCATATACCTAGCCCAATCAATGTGAAGTATTCAACTTTTGATCAAGAATACCTCCCAAGCACTTGTGAGGTAGATACCAAGGTTGGGCGTATTCCAGACTTGACTCTCGATGATTGGATGAACAAGAGGCATGCTTTTGACCCCTACAAGGAAATGGAGGAATTTGAGCGAGGAGTCTACTATTTTCATGAGGAGAATCATCCTCTTCCTAACATCATTAATCCAGACCACAAGGATGATAATGAGGTATAGCTGTTATTATTTGATGGTTCAAGGAGTAGACAAGGAGCCGGAGGAGGAGTTATGATTATGTCACCTCAAGGTATGAAATATTACTATGCCTTCCATTTCCAATTTTCTTGCTCAATCAGCACAACAGAGTACGAGGCCTTGATCCATGGACTAATTTGGGAAAGAAAAATAGGGATCAAGAATCTATAAGTGTTTGGAAATAGTGAGCTGGTTATGAATCAAGTATTAGGATGAAATGCTATCAAAATTTATCTGTTAAAGAACTACAAGATTTGGGTATGGGACCTCATCGAGGATTTTGAAGCATTCGGAATCAATTCCATCCCATGGAAGAAGAATGAAGCAACAAACAGATTGACAATGATTATGGAAACATTTGATTTTGTAGAGAGTATCAAGAGTGAAAAATCTCATCCCCATATCAAAGTGGTTAGAAGACCAACTTTCCCTGATAATAACACAATTTGGCAGGTCTTCGACAATGATCAACAAATTTTCAACTTTCTACAAGAAGAAGTTAAGTTCTCTACCAAAAACAAAGACAAGATGGAAGAAAGCTATGGTGACCAAGTGGTGCAACTGAGAACCAACAAATTACCAAAAGGTCTTATGACTTTGGAGTCAATGTTCAACCCAAATGATCAATTCTGGAAGGAGAAACCAATTATCCAAGTACAGGGTGAAGATTCAGAGCCCATTTCCATATAAGAAGGAAAAACATTGCTGATTGGCAAGGTAAGTACTCAACAAGAAAAATATGAATTCATTCAACTTTGTTAAGAATTCCCAGATGTCTTTTCCTAGACTTACAAAGATTTAAGAGGTTTCAACCCAACGTTGGCACAACATACTATAGAGCTGGATCCAAAATCCAAGCCTTTCAAATAGAAGAAAAGGCCAGTAAACCCTCACATTGAGCCCCTCATGAGAAAAGAGTTAAACAAGCTAATTGAGGCTAGCATCATCTTCCCTATCAAGTATTCAAGTTGGGTTGCAAACTTGGTGCCTGTGAGGAAAAGAAGTGGAGAAATCAAACTGTTTGTGGAATTTCATGATCTAAACAACGCATCACTTAAAGATAACTACCCACTTCCATCGATGGAGCAAATATTGGAGGTTGTAGCTAGCTCTGAGAGGTTTTCATTGATAGATGGATACTCAAGATATAATCAGATAAGGGTAAAATAGGAGGATCAATTCAAGACACCCTTCACCACTAAATGGGGTACATATGCCTATAAGAAGATGCCATTTGGACTGTTAAATGTCGGAGCAACATTTCAGCAAGCTATGGACATGGCATTTAAAGGCTTGATCAACAACATGGTTCTAGTGTATCTAAATGACATCACTGTCTTCTCAAATAATGTTGCAGACCATCTCTTCCACCTTAGACATGTATTTCAGAGGTGTAGAAGGTTCAGAGTGTCATTAAACCCAAAGAAGTGTGTATTCTTGGCACATGAGGGGAAATTTTTGGGCCACATTATCTCAAGAGAAGGGTTAACAATTGATCTTGAAAGGGTTGAAGCCATATGAACACTACCATTGCCATAACACAATAATTCTCTACAAAGCTTCTTGGGGAGGATAAACTTTGTTCGCAAGTTTGTGCCTTTTTTTACCACTCTTGTAAAGCCTTTAACAATGATGTTAAAGAAGATTCTTACATTCCAATGGACAATAGAAGGAAAAGAGAGTTTTGAGGCCATCAAGCTCGCAATATCACAGGCTCTAACTCTTGTTAACCCATAATTTTCTAAAGACTTCATGATGTATGCTTTTGGAGGATCAGACATGGTCTTATCTATCTTAGTTTAGACCAACAAGGAAGATTTAGAACAGCCCATAGCCTTCTTCAACCAAAGCTTTGAGGATTACGAGGTAAAGTACTCTTTCATTGAGAATCAGGTCCTTGCTATCATCAAGATTTTTAAGAAGTTTAGACACATAGTATCCCATGTTGGTGTTAAGGATTTTCTCTTGAATAAGGACTTGAAAGAGAAGAGAGCAGGTTGGATCACTTGGGTAATGAAATATTAAATTGAGATCAATGTTACCAAATTGGTTCATGGTAAGGGTCTATGTGAGCATCTCACCTCTAAAAAACAAGTTGAGTCAGTAGATGAAGAAGAGGTTGTCTTGTTACTACAGAATGATCAAGAGCAGCCAGTTAATGATGCACTTGTTCCATATTGGACCCAAACCCTAGTGCACTATCTTTAAATAGGTTTGTGCCCTCCAGAATGGAACAAAGCAAAAAGGATATACTTTAGGATACAAGCCATCCCATATGTACTTATCGATGGGTTTTTGTTCAAGAAGGATATCAATAGTTTCCTAGTGAGGTGCATTGGGACAAGCCAAATTGCAAGGGTATTCCGTATTGCATGAGTTCCATGATGTAGAAGTAGGAGTCCACTTTTCTCCTCGAGCCACAACTCTCAAAATCATGAAATTTGGTTATTATTAGCCTATAGTGTTTAGGGACTGCTACTCATGGGTCAAGAACTACCAAAAGTGTCCATTCTTCAAAGGGAAGGAAAAGTTAGCAGCCCTTGCCCCTTCGTCCAATCTCAGTGGATCAACCATTCATGCAATGGGGACTAGAATTCATTGGGGTGATTAACCCAAATTTAAGCCATGGACACAAGTGGATACTTACAACAACAAACTATTTCGCCAAGTGGACTGAAGTAGTGGAATTTAAGGAGGCAAATGAATCTAGCATCTTGGATTTCTATGAAGGAATAGCTACCAGGTTTGGAGTCCCTGCTACTATTATATCAGATAATGCATTAGAATTCCTTGGTATAAGAATCATTGAATGAGCTGTAAAAATTGGTGTATACCTCAGCACTTAATCAAACTATTACCCTTAAGGTAAAGGCCAAACAGAGTCCACTAACAAGAACCTATTAAGGATTATCAGAAAGAATCTTGTTGAAAATCAGAGAATTTGGAATATAAAGCTCAAATCAACTCTATGGGATGATAGGATAACATCCAAGAGGTCCACAGGTAACTCCCCATACAAGCTTGTATATGGAAAAGAGGCAATATTGCCCATATTATTGAAGCTTCTAACTTTGGAGCTCATGAAATAGTTGGTGCTAGCCAAGTTTGAACCTATCAAAATCATGTATGTACAGCTGATGGAAGTAAGAGAAGCGAGAGAGCATACAATGTAGAGCATGGAAAAGGATCAAGTACTGATCAAGAAGGGATTTGATAAGAAAGTAAGAATGAGGACCTTTCACGAAGGGTACTTAGTTCTAAAGTGGGATGTAGATTGGGAAAAGTCAGGGAAGCATTCCAAGTTTGATGCCATTTAGAGTGGCCCCTACATGGTCACAAGATGTATGAGTAGCAATGCCTTTCGGGTGGCTAAGTTGGATGGAAAAGAATTGTAGATCCCAGTTAATGGGATCTACCTCAAAAACTATTACTAAAAGGAAAAAATTCCTCTCCCTTGTAAAATATTAGCCTAGTTTTTTAATTTCCCTAAGTGCATATGCGCATTGTTTTGTTGTAGCGTAGGTTTTATTTCCCTAAGTGTTGTGGCATAGGTTTTTGTCACTCAAGGTTTTCATCATTATACAATTCGATGTGCCTCCAAGTGAATACACCAAGCCCTTCATAATTTGCAACAGAGAGACCCATAGTTGTCTTAATAGTTACTTATTTTAAAATAGAACAAATACAGAGAAACTAAAATAAGGTATCGAAGGGTCTATTTCTAGAACAACGGGGTAGGCTCAAGATCACCTAGTGTAAACCTCAGATTCAAGCTTCAAGTTCGGATCAGATCAGGCTACCAATTATGACTCCATGCCCAATGGATATAATAAGAAAAATAGTGTATTCATCTAACAGGCAGACATCCCTGCAAGTTGCCAAATTGTTATCTCAATTTTTCCCTTGGGAAAATTGATCAAACACGACCCTATGTAGGAAGAAATCCAAGGGAAATTTTTGTCGTACAATCCCACATTTCAAATCCAACAAACAGGTTACAGATGGGCTCTAAAATGGAGGAGTAGGGTTGGGGAAGGACCAAATAGTGTCACAGAAAACCAGAGGCTTAAAGGAGAGAAACAGAGGAACGTTCAAAGTTCGCGGGTTTTACAAATGATTCAGAATGATCCCAAAATGGCTAAGTACCAAAGAATCAGTGGTATCCTCCACGTGCCTCATAAGTGCATCTCCAAAAAGTGAAATCCAAAAGGTAGACTCAAACAAGCGCAGGGCTTCCACATGTCTAGGGATGAAAAAGAGAGCGGGCCCAAATCGGTTAACTATAAGAGTGTAAGCGGAAGGCACCACGTGTCTTAATGGCACACATTCAAAGGCATGGTCCAAAGTGGAGACTCAAATGAGTGCAAGGATTCCACGTGTCAACCCGACACATATTCAAAGGTAAATTTAAAATCGGGTCCTTATAAAAACACCAAGCCTCCAAGTGTCTATGGTCAGACTTATGGCCCTGCCAAGAAAAAGGAGTTAGTAGAAAAACACAAGGAAATTGAGAAAGCCGTGGAAGGACCATGTGTCTCTTCGATGCACCTCAAAATATTGAATCCAAAATCCTTCCTCAAACTAGTGCCAACTTGACATGTAGCCATGTTGAAAAGTCAAAGTGAGAAGATGGGTTGTCAGAAGCAGTTCGAATGTTTTTACCTGAGAAGGCGTAAAGTGAATAAATGAGCTACACCTTCGCGTGATGCCCAACGAGCCATCTGTCAAACCTAAATTTTGTGCGGGAAGGTGGGCCTGGGGAGGACTTTTCACCCAAATAAAAAATGTGGACCGACAGACCCAAAGATTTTTTTTTTGGCAAAATGAATTACGAGGCTGCAGGGTAGTTTTCACATTTTTGTATTTTTTGTTGTCAAAAGGAGAAAAGTAAATATCGGGCCCACGGACCCGTTCTACTAATTGTTTTTTTCCAAATTTGTATGGACCCAACTTGAAACATTCAAATGCACATATCTTTCAACCCAGTGCCCGAAACGCAACAACTTTGGCACCATTGGAAAGGTCTTGACCTCGTCTATGCCATGGAAACCTAAAAATTTAATTTCGATGAGGTTAGTTGGGTGAAAATAAGGGAAACGTATTCATGCCATTAATATGTAATCCAATTGTCCCCAAAAACCAGATCATATTTGGTTCAATCCTCTGTTCTCCCTTCTTTAACATGCTGAGAAAATATAGATTGGTAGACTCGACAGATTGTGGGTGGATCTGCAGCAACATTAATGGCTAGTAGCTGAGCTCCAAAATAAATTTTCCCACCTCGTTTCTTCATCCCCCTTCACTGCATCTATAAAGGAAGGAGCTAGGCTCATTGTTAAAGGTTGGACATTTTTTGTTTCGTGCCCTCCCTTCTCCCTTGGTCTACAGATGAGTTTGTGGAGTCCAAACCTCCCATTCGAAGTTGTAACACAAATTTTTACCTCCTGGCTAACTGTAATGTACTGTATCAACTCTGGAGCAATAATATATGTCTGTGGATGATTCTCAACCCTCTCATGTGTTCATTGTTATCTTATGATCTCTCATTGTATTTTGGTCATTTGTACATGGTAGTTGTATTGCATTTATATGGTCTGTGTTAAAGTTGCAAAACAAGTGTTTAACATTCCTTTCGTGCATCACCTTGTTAGCTTAGGTTTATTTTCTCCAATCTTCTCAACCCTTTCCCCTTGGTAAGATAGAGTAGGTTTAGAGTAGATCCTCTGTAATTTATTTGTGTGTACCTGAACAGAGGAATAGGAACCAACCTTCATTCAAAGAACTCTCTTAATTTCAAAGTCCCACACTTTGAGAGATGTTCCATGTTATGCTATCACACTGAGAGTCTCAACCCAATAGGTTACACAAATTTATGGGTGATGTGATTTTGCACTAACAATTCTTATTGGAGATTTTTTTCATCTACTTTGGTGATTTAGGGAGATTTATCTTTCTTTGTCATATCATTTTCTTCCATTTTCATATTGTTGCATTTTTTATCACTAACACCCTCTGCAGGTTTAAGTATCTTCAAGGAATCTATGTCACTCTGTTTAGAACTTCAATTATATTTGTAGGCATCCATTTCACTTTCATCCATACCCTAACAAGTCTCGGTCACCACCGATTCTATCTAATAGTTTTCAATCCAGACCACCATCCATTTTGTTTTAGTCATCCAGACCTTCAACAATATTTTTTCTGATGTCATCCTATCTTTGTAACTCAGATATTTCCTGTTTTACACTATGTCATTCTAGATTTGTTCTGTCAAGCACCAGCTGCCATTGAATTGCCCCTACTCGACATCAATCCATATCTTTTTTCCACACCCCCTTGCGAATATGTTCAATATGTTCTGTAGGTTTTTGTGTCTACTCTAGATTTTTTATTAGGTACAATTCACATCAAATCCATACATACATGAGCTCAAAAATATATTTTTGGTGTAGGTTTCCTTAATCAAAACCCAATTTTTGTTAACTGGCACACTTTTTCCTTAGGTCACCATCGAACCTTTTCATGTTTTCTTTATTTTGTCATATTTGATTGAGATATAGTTTTTTATCATCTTAGATCTACTTTTCATATTTATGTTCCAGATATAACATGCTTTAATCAAATCCATTTGTAGACACTAGTTTTTGGTGTAGCTTCTCTCATTAACCCTACATTCAATCTCCTTCATTACACTTACCCTCTTGATTCCCTTTTTCCCCAAAATTTGAATAAATCTCATTCCCACCAATAATACACATTTCCTTAATCACTCTTAATTAGTTGATTAATTCCCTGTAATTCCTAATAACCATTAATGGCACACATTATTGTTTGACATGGAGCAGGAGTGGGATTTTCTAGAAATTTCAAACAAATGACCTAAGTGGGAATCTCCAATGGGTCAGATGGAGCAGCAGACTAAATGGACACTACACCAGGTAAACAATCATGTGATTGCTGCCCCCAAGAAAAATAAGGAAAAAGATGGGGTTAGAAGCACATGGGCTGAATGTTTGGTCAGAAAAATCTTGGATAAGGTGATTTTGGAGGTGTTGGAACCTTCAAAGGAGAAAGGTGATTTATCCCTTAAAATCCTTGAGACTCTTCTAGCAAGAACTAAATTCTCCATGGAAAGTGCTCTCTTTGCAAAGTGCCTTGGATCTAGACCAAATGTTGACTACTTTAGGGGTTGGGTCAAGAGAAGTTGGGCATCTAATGGAATTTTTGAGGTTTCAGCTTACACTAATGGTTTCTTCCTAGTTTCTTTTCCTAGGAAAGATCAGGTGGCATAGATTCTTCTTGGAGGTCCCTAGTTTATTGGAAAATCTCATATGGTTGTTTAGAAATGGGAACCAGATTTTAACCCATATGTGACGTCTATCTCCGAGTTCCCTATCTAGGTCAACCTTCCATGCTTACCCCTAGATTTTTGGGATCCAGAAGTCCTTTTTGGCATTGCTAAAATACTGGGAAAGTTAATAGCCTTAGATCTGGTCACTAAGGCTAAATCTAGATTAACACATGTGAGATTTTGTGTCAATATGGGTCAAGATGCTCCCTTAGAGAGTAATATATAACTCTTGACTTCCGAAGGGGTTTCGTTGTAGAGATTTTACTATGATCCGTTCCCCTTTTCCTATAGAAAATGTAAATAGGTGGGTCATGACCAAAGAAATTGTTCTCTTAATAAAAAAAAATTGATCCCTTTGTCGTTCCACAAAAGAAAAATAATGAGGCAAAGAAATGGAGGCTAGTTGAGAAAAATGGAAATGTTGTAGAGACAAAGGATCTTCTTATCATCTAGAAGGTAGTCAAAGAATTGATTCCCTCGAGCCATCATAACACCCCCTGCAAGGAACTAGTTGTCTTCGGTTTCCTTGAAGTCAATAACGTTGAAGCTGAAGATGAGAATGAGAATGAAATTAGAAATTCGGTCTTTGAGGAGGGCATTCTTGAAATAGGGGAAGGGGCTAGCCAATTTTCGGAGGGTAACACTTATGCTCTGCAAGTGGCCTGTGGCCCTTCGTTAGATGAAGTTTCTTCCATTGGTCAAAGACAAGAAGAACTATTACCCTTGTCTAATGGCTTCATAATTCTAGCATACTTTGTTGTTGATACTTATGATCTAGCTGGTCTCTCCTAAGACCCCAGTTAGTAAATCTAAACTGGTCACATGAAGTACCTCTAGAGCTGATGTTGGTAAGATATCAACTCCTATGGGCAGGAAAAGTAATAAGGAATTAAGGGAGACTAACTCCAGGAGGGAAGTAGAAGTTGGCATTCAAGGTACTTTGGGGAAGTTGCTTCTCCAAAACAAGAAATGTTAAATGATCCTCCTCTCTTGGAATATTAGGGGTTTGAATAATCCTAGTAAACACATAATTGCTAAGGATCTTAGAGTTAAAGTTAAAGAAAATATTCTCATGCTCCAAGAAACCAAAATGAACTTGGATAGATTTAAAGAGGTGGGGAGCAAAATTTGGAAAGATAGTCATTGGGAAGGATGTAGCTCCTCTGGAGCCTCTGGAGGTGTTGTCACTATGTGGGATCCTAGTTTAATGCATGGAGTTATGATCCTCTCCTCCCCTGGCCACGTGGTTATGAGTTTCATGGAAATCATCTCGAAAAAATCCTGGTATGTTTCTAACATTTATGATCCCAATAAACTCAGTGAAAGATGAACTTTTTGGAAGGATATTTCTAGCTTTAAACAACTAATTAATGATAAAATAATGGAAAGTTGGAGGAGAATTCAATGCCTGCCTTTCCCCTTGTGAAAAGGGAGGGGGTTTGATCTCTTATTCTAAAAGTATGGAAGATTTAGCTGACTTCCTAGCCAATAATAGTCTGTTTGAATTAGATTTGGAGGGATCCAAGTTTACTTGGGTAAACAGAAGGATGGGATCTGATCTCATTCAGATAAGATTGGAAAGAATTGTGGTGAGTCATCTTTATATGATTAATCAAATTTATTCTCTAAAACCTCTTCTTATAATTGGCTCAGATTAAAATCCCATTCTTCTTGATTTGAAAATGAATCATTTGAACAAAGCTAGGCCTTTCAAATTTGAAAAGATGTGGTTAGACCACCTAGATATTTACAAAAAGATTCAAGAATGGTGGCATATACAGGTTTGAGGGGGTTGCTAGTTTCAGATTGTGTTTTAAACTGAAGCACATCAAAAGTAATCTTAAAAGATGGAACAAGGAGGCTTTTGGAAATATTTTCTAGGAAAAAAGCAAAATTGTTGAAGATCTTAAAAATATTGAGGAACTTATAGAGAACATTGGTCTTAATCCCATTCTCAAGGATTAAGAAAAAAAAAATCCTGGTTGATTACCATGGAATTCTAGCTAAAGAAAAGGTGTATTGGAGACAAAAATCTAGGGTCAAATGGCTTAAGGAGGGGGATAGGAATACTAAATTATTCCATTTCTCTACAGCTTCTAGAACTAATATCCTGAAGATTAATGAAATAAGAGGAGAAAATGGGGAGTCCTTTATGGATCGCAGGGACATCAATGCCTCTATAGTAAAATAAGTTAAGGAGCTCTTCAAACAGGAGTAGAGGTCAGAGGAGTTGGTTCAAAATAAAGTGTTAGATATTTTCCATAATGTTATCACCCCTCTTGAAAATAAAGATATTTTAAGGAACCCCTCGGAAGAGGAAATCCATATTGCGGTCTTTGATATGGAACCTGATAAATCTCAAGGACCGGATGGCTTCCCTATTGTTTTCTTTCAAAAATTATCGGAGGTGATTAAATACAAGGTCATTGAAATGGTCCAAGAGTTTTTCAACAATGGTCACCTCTTGAGGAAAATGAATAACACTTTTATTGTCCTAGTGCCATAACTTTTTGCGGTCAAGGAGGTTAAGGATTTCAGACCTATAAGCCTATGTAACACCAACTATAAATCCCGACTAAAATTATAGCTGGGAGGATTCAGATGGTTCTTCATAACTTTATCTCTGGAAATCAGGGGGATTTTGTTCTAGGAAGGAAAATTACTGATAGCATTATTTTGATTCAAGAAGCCATTCAATCCATTGAAAGCTCAGGAATATTGGCTATGTTTCTCAAGTTGGATATACATAAATCGTTTGATAGTATAAAATGGTCTTTCCTTTAGGCCATCCTACTAAAGGTAGGTTTTGATAAATTTCTTGTTAATATGATTATGACATGCATTTCCACCACTAGTTTCTCAGTTCTGGTCAATAGAAAACCGAAATGTTTCTTCCAAGCTGGTAGAGGGTTAAAACAAGGTGATCCTCTGTCACCTTTCCTCTATGTCATAATGGCTGAATTCCTGAGTATAATCTGTCAACTTACCATGGTTTCCAATTACATCTAGGGTGTTAAAGTCTCAAATGGTCTTCCCTCTATCTATCTTAATCAGTTTGTGGATGATAACTTTATGATGGGTAAGGCTTATGTCCAGGAGGCCTCAAATTTTAAGGAGGTTCTTAATGATTATGAATAGGTTTCTGGAAAGATGGTTAACTTCCATAAAAGTGTTGTTTTTTTTTTCATAAATGTGGAGAATCAGGTCCAAGCCAGAGTAGCTCACATGTTGGTTTGTATAATTAAACATTTTCCAGATTCTTATCTGGGTATGCCCCTGATCCATAAGAAGCTTGACCTTGCGGTTTGGAATGATCTGCTAGAAAGAGTTAATAGTAAACTCTCAGCTTGGAAGGGTCTCTTACTCTCTCAGGCTGGTAAGATTCAACTTCTCCAAACCTCCCTTTAATTCATTCCCATTTATGTGATGTGTTTTTTCATGCTCCCTACTAAAATTAAGAAAACCTTAGAGAAAATACATAAAAGGTTCCTCTAGATGAGAGCTGGTGAGAAGTTCAAATTTCCTCTTGTGGCATGGGATAAAGTTACTAAACCTAAGATATGTGGAGGATGTTAGGAAATAAGGGATAAAATATGCAGAATAATCCCACACAGAATCGCAACAGTAGAAACTAATATGCAGAAAATATTACAGATCTCAAATAAAAGTGCAGAATAAAAAAACACAACACAAAGAGACAATATTTAATGTGGTTCACCCAATTTGGGCTACGCCCACAAAGAATCACTTGCTCAAATGTTATTACAAGCCACCACTCTCTTAATACAATACCCAGATCTGTTTGGAGCTATGCCCAACAAACTCTACAGAATTCACAGCCAAATTCAAATCACATCTGCAATGTTTTTACATGCTTCTATCATATGCATAAAACAATATAAAAGACAACTGCTTAAGTAGTTTTACAAAACTGCGGGTATTAAAACCATGGGAAAAGACTGTCCCATAAACCTATGGGTCAAAATATCGACCATATGAGAAAAACATGTTTCCCAGTATATCGAGCACGTTTTAAGGCCCAAAAAATATTTGTTGGGGGATGTGCCCCTGAACCCCGGCGAGGATACATGAAAAGTGTATAGTACTCTTAGTGTACAGTCTTCAACACTTTCACACATGAAAATAGGCTCCACAACCTAACAGAGGATTGGGGCTAAAAAATATTTCTCTTATGAATGAAGATTTAATTGCCAAGCCTGGTTGGAGGATTGCTAGAGAGGAAGGTATTTGGGTGCAAATTATGAAGATGAAATATTTTTGGAATATAGGCAGAATGGAATATTTTTTAACCAAAATAACCTCCTTAGAGGTTCTCTCTTCTAGAATTCCTTTGTTGCCTCTAAAGAAATCTTAACCAAATGTACGATATGGGAAATTGGCAAGGGCTTTAGAATCATTTTTGGTATGATAATTGGCTTGAGGATTCCCCCTTAGCTAACTTGGATTTTTGGAAAGAAGTTGCTTAGTACTAAAAGGAATCTGGAAAATTTTAGATTCGGGACTTTTGGATCTAGTTAGATTCTATCATATGGGAAATCATTAATCCTCCTCTTGATTTAGATTGTGACGTCCAACCTTTCTGAGATCTCAACAATAAACTTAACGATTTCCACATCCCCTTGTTCCTAACCAAGGAGGACTCCATCAAAGGGAAAGAAGAAGAATCTTGAAATTTTTCAGTTAAATCAACCTACATGTCAAATTTCAAGACTGATTTACACAAGGACTATTGGGATAAACTCTGGGTGAAGGATCTCACTCCTAACATTAATATCTTTTTCTTGTTGGCTGCCTAGAATAAAATCCTGACTGTGGACAATATCATGAAAAGGGGAATGAAGATACCTAATAGATATTCTCTCTATAAGAAAGAGGACGAAAATGTCAACCATCTCATCCTTCATTGCTCCTTCTCCCATGAAGTCTTTGTTTCCATTCTGGATCTGTTCAATATCCAATGGATCCTACCCTAGTCGATTGAATATTGTTGCTTTCAGTGGGAGAGCCCTTTCCATTTTCCCATCTTGATCTGGGCTTGGAATATTGCCCTCCCTCATTTTTTGGGGGGTTTATGGCAATATAGGAATGATGGTATCTTAAGTGATCAGAAAGCTCTTCTCTCAAAATTTAGAAGAAAAAATTTGAATGCCATAAAGGAAAACATTAAACTCTTTAAAGGCAAAGTCAAGAAACCCTACCCAAATAGTGAGCAGACAGTTCTTGACAAGTTCGCCCTTGGTCTGGTGGAATTACACATACCTAAAAAGTAGTCAAGTTGGAATAGGCCTAGGTAAAATATTGTTAAGTTAAATTTTGATGGAGATTCAAAAGGGAATCCGAGTCCTAATGGGGGAGGGGGGAATTCGAAGGAACATTGAAAGAGATTGGTTTTATGCCTATGTAGGTCCGTTAGGTTGACAAACAAACAACATGGCGGAAGCTAGAGATCTTCTTTGGGATTTTGTTGGCTAAAGAAAAATGTTTCAAGGATGTCCAAATCGAAGGTGACTCTCTCCTCTTAATTAATGCCCTTAATAATCAAGGTTCCATTAATTGGGAAATTACAAATATCCTCAATGATGTGAAGGAAACTTAAAAAAAAAAATTATAGCATTTCTTATAATCATACCTTACGTCAAGGGAACAAATGTGTGCATAAGATGGCCAATTATGGAATAAATTGTTATGATTATAGAATATGGTGTAATGTTGATAAATTACCCACAGACATTAATGAGACCATCAGTAGAGATAGAGGGCACTAAGTTTTATTATGTTGGCACAAGTGAGCCCTTGTGGCAGCAAAAACATACTTAATTTCTTATTCTCCATGATTTTTGCTAGTGCAAATGGAATTCATTTTTTGAACAGTAGTAACAATCAGAAGAAGTTCAGTCTTGTGAAAATGGGGGGTGATAGGATTAGAGTTGAACATGCTAGCCAAAGCATTGAAGCTTTTAATCAGCCTCTATGGAACAAGCTTAGGATTAGGTGTTTTAGTAATTACATATCCAAATTACATGGTCATGACCCCTCCCTGTCTAAGGATTTTGGAAAAGCTTGGAAAGAGGATAAGTTTGAAGTTAGAGGGATGGAAATTGAGGTTTCTGAGTCCACCATTTCCCTAGCCATGGATATGAAAATAGACGGGCTTAAAAATTTAAAGGACAAAACATGTAGAGAATAGAAAATTGAGTTGTTCTTCGTTGGCAAGGAAAGATACTCTTTCTTTATGGGATGGTATTTCTAAGTCATGTATCCTGGGTATTTAGAGAGAGGTGTGCCTTCAAATCATGAAGTAAATCACTATGGAAGGCACCTACTGAAAAATCAATACTCACCATATGACTCTTAAGAATATGTTTCGCCATAAGGTCATGGTGAGCATCCCCTTCTTTCTATTTATGTCTTAGGACTAACTCTTTGAAGGATTTCTAGCAGGAGAAAGTGGAGATGCCTCTACATGAAGGGCTCATTCTTCTGATGTTTGAAAATAGGAAACCTACTCTATCTTCTTCCATGAAAGAGCAGGCGGATGAGGATGACTTCACTCTCACAAATTGCCTTACTAAGATGAAGGCCGACAAATGAAAAATTGTGGGGGAGGATTCTAGTAAAGAAATGGGTGCGGATGGTCATGGGGAAGTGAGCAATTCAAGAAAAATAAATTGGGATGGTAATTTAAAGGGTTTTGAGAATTTGAGCAAAAAGGTCTAGCACTTAGAAGGGGTGCTTCAGGCGATGGAAGAAACAAATGTTGGTCAAAGGGAAACAATGATGGACGTCATCAGTGCTTCTAAGAAAATTTTTAATGCTCAGGTGAACTCCAAGTAGAAGTTTTTGGAGTTGGAGGACCAGGTCAAAAAGTTATGTGACAGGCTGGAAGGGATGGAGGAGGCCACTAAAAGAAGGAAATTTAACTTGGACATCAGTAGCTCTGAGGATGAGCTGGAGGAAGATATCAATGAAAAAGGTGCTGAGGGTAATGAGATCAAAGATAGTCACGATGGTAGCAGTGGGGGATCTCAAAAAAATTAACTTTTGGTTTCTGGACTGTTGGTAGAATTTTGGTGAACTTCTATTGTTTTGTTGTTTTAGAGACTATTTCTCCTTCTCCTTGGTATTCCCACTTTGGTAAAAATACTGGCTCATAATTGTAAGAGTTAAGCATGTTTAACTCCTTTCTTGGACCTTTTCGTTTCCTTCTTTCTCGTTGTTTTATGTTCTTCATCTTGTAGTGGCCCCTGGGAACCGATCCCTATTTTTACCTTATCTAATAAATTTTTTTTAATGGGATCCATGTAAACCCAATCGATAATTAATATTTTGCATCACCTCACCTAATAATTAATACTCCAATCACCTCATCTAATAATCAATACCCCAAAAGTATTCAATTCATGAATCCCACCAATGAATTTAATAATTATATACCCCAAATTCACTCACATCCAACATCCCACTCATAAACTCAATAATGTAAAATACTCATCATGGGATTCACTATTTCACCTAACCATTTCAATCATTCTCCCCACTCAATATCACATCCTTTTTTTACCTAATTCAAATAATGAGCCCTGCTAAATCAAATCAAATCCATATCAAATTTATTATCACTCAAATCATGTCCCTTATTCAGGGTTACATTTGTAAAAAAGGGTTACCTAGTAGTCCCTCAGTTAACCCCATCTCTAGGATATAAATAAATTTCTTTCCCCCGTATTTCAAATGATAGGAAGGTTTTGAAGAATAAGTAATTTTAAAGTTTTGAAGCTTGAAGTGGGGAAGAAGAATGCGGTTTCCTATCTAACATTTCTGGCACTCCCGGTGGGAGCATAACCAAGATATAGCCATTTTTTTTGTTACTTTGTTCATCTTGTACTGGTGTCGTAAGTATAATGGTTTTCCGGTTTCATTTTTCTTGTCAATTTATATATATATTGTGAATATTTCATTGTTAGACTAACTCATTTACAAGGTTTTAGTACTATCTTTTCCAGTTCGGTATGATCCGTTGTTTAGGTCACCTTGGAGGTAAGTGGTCTTTTTTTGTCAATTGGCTTGTTATGTTGCTATTCATAATTAGTATAAAGTTTATTGTTAGTATTACATATAATGAATGTTTATACAAAAACATATATAATTCAAAATATATATAAGTAAATATTTTTTTTTTAAAAATTATTTCTAAATTTCACAACCTCAATTACTAACCCAACACCCCTATCCTCCCATCCCCCAGCTCGGCCAACTCAGCCGAGCTATTTTCTCACCACTCATCGTTCAAATGCATATCCCAATTTTTTTCACCCCACATCCCTCTTCACCGAGCTAGCTCCTCCCATCTATCTCTCTCTCTTCAAAGCTCCCATCTCCCACTCACTCCCACACTAAGCTATCTTCTTCCCTTGGCCGAGCTCTCATCCCATACCCCTTCCCTCATCGAATCTCTTCCCCAGACCTTGAACATCGACCTCGCTCCCTTCACCCAACTAAATCCTCACATCCCGAGCCCTCGACTCACACACCATTTCTCCACTATGTTCTACCCTTCTCCAAACTCACTCCCCTTCCACGTAGAAATAATTGACCCATCACCAATTACTTGGGCACTCGGCCACACCCCGAATCTCCCCACTCGCAGTTGGTCCTAACCTATCCACTCGAGCTCCTCATCTCCCACACAAACCTCTCCACCAACATCTCCTAACACCAAATTCTTCCCCACGAATCCTTCACGACACCTTATTTTCTCTGTTCCTACAGTCCCAGCCTAATCCGAGCCATCTCCACTCACCTCCCCATCAACCTCCCCACTCAACACTACAAAAATCCCACCATACTTACTACTTCTTCAAACTTACTACTTCTTCCTCACCGAATCAACCAAACTACTCTTCTTCACTCCACATCACCCAACTCCACACAGTGCAACTCCATCCCATTCCAAGCCATCTCCACCTCACTCAATGCATTGCCCCATCCACTATATTCTAGTGAGAAAATGATATGCCTAGACCTTCTAAGGGTGTGTGCACCAGATAATGCAACAATTTACTTGTCTATTAATCACATTCTATTTAAGACATCCCATAGATGATCTGTTGCTAAAATAGAACTAGATGTTATTAAAACTTGACAAAACCATGTATAGATAGTGAATGAATACTCACAATATTTTTATCCTTAATGATTCCACTTGATTATAGCTCAATTTCAAATTCACACAAAGCTTTGTGGGTAGTGACTATAAAGTCGCTTTATAAAAATAGGCTTATAATTCTTTACACCACATTTATAAACAATGCTCATACTACCATAACCAATTATATATTGATCATTTATAGTTTCTATGATTATCATTATGTCATCGTACAAGTGAAGAGCCACGTCCATGTATAGTATGACCAACTATAAGCCATAGAAATGTCCCTAGTTTCCAATCTACCCGGTCGACCATGATTCGAATTTCGACTTTTCTTTTCCTAAAGGGGAGATTTGATTTATTTTGCCATTCCATCACAATGATCTGCCATTTTTGTAAATTGATTTGCATTTTAGATGCAGAGAATATCTAGAGAACTTTGATTGATATTATTCAACAGAAGCAGGTAGATATTTATATGTGAGGGATATAACAATATTCCTCTAAGATTTCAGGGGAGTTACAAATGGAGAGAATAGAATAACAGAATATGATGAGTGTATAACAAAATAACCAATACTAATTAGACGACGCTAAAATTCCCCACCTTATTACATTATTCTTGTAAATGATAACCCCTAAACACTTTGAATTTCACTGTTTCCAAGGGATTTCGTGTGAATATTAGCGACTTATGCTTCTGTAGGAAAGTACTGGAGATGAATATTGTTGCTTCAAGACATGCACCTTGAATGAAGTGATAATCGATCTCAATGTGCTTTGTTTGTTCATGAAAAATTAGGATTTTTCTCAATCTTCAACACACTATAATGTGTCACAGTAGAGAATAGGTGGCTTCTCTTCAGGAATTCCCATGTCATCGAGAAATGTGACGTAACCATATCTCTTCAAACACATCTCCTCGTGCAGCACGATATTCCTACCTCCGTGGATGAAATAGAAACACATATTTTGTCTTCTTGTCTTATCCAAAAGATAGGTCCAAATCTGTGTTGAAAAATATATCCTGTAATTGACTTCCTGTCATAAAAAAATCTGGTGCATTTTGAGTCCAAGTATGACCTCATAAGAAGAATTGATCATTCTTCTTATATTCTAGACCATAATCAATTGTACCTTGAACATATCTCAAAAACATGCTTTGTTACAGTCTATTGAATTTTCTTTGGCTCCTAGATGAACCTAGAAAGATAGCTAACAACATAGTATAAGTTTGGTATGGTATATGTCAAGTAGATGAGCCCTCCAACAAACTGCCTGTAGAGAGTAACATCTACTTGAGGTGAGTCCTAGAATCATGAAAGTTGCAAACCTTTTTCCATGGGAGTGGATATAGGTTTATAGTTTGACATTATGTAATTTTTCACTAGTGTCTTAACATAATTTATCTGGGAGACAAAAATGTGATGCTTATTTTTCCATATCTCCAAGCATAAACATTAATGTCGTAGCCCCAAATCAGTCATGTTGAAGGTTATTTTGAGATCATTCTTCACAATATCAACCTAATCTTCTGAAATTCCAGTGATCAAAATATCTTCCACATACAAAACAAGGATGACAATTTCTCTACCTACCTTCTTTATGTACAAATTGTAATCTGAGAGGCTACGAGTGAAACCATGTTGTAAAAGGTGATCATCTATCTTGATGTACCATGCCCTTAGAGCTTGTTTCACTCCATACATTGATTTTATGAGACAACATAAATTCTAAGTATGCTTTTCATCAAAAAATCCTTCAGGTTGGGTCAAGTACTCTTCTTCTTTCAGATCACCATTAATGAAAGAAATCTTAACGTCCATCTACTGAATTGTTCATCCCTTCTATGCTACTAGTGTGCAAACTACTTCAATGTTTTTGATCTTTGCAATGCGTACAAAGGTTTCTTCATAGTCAATGCCCTCTTTCTGATCATATCCCTTTGCTACAAGACGTGCTTTATGTTTGTCAATGGATCCATCTGCTTTATATTTTGTTTTTAAAAAACCATTTGCAGCCTATGGGTTTCTTCCCTCCAGGAAGATCGACAAGTTCCCATGTCCTATTTTACATGAGTGAGTCATATTCTGTATCCATGGTTTCCTTACCACTGAGGTTGATTGAGTGCTTCATGAACATTATCAGGCTTAGAGCTATTAATCAGTGCACTCATGAGTGCAAAATTTACCTCATTTCTTGTCTGACACCTCATTCTGAATCCTAATGAAGTATTTGTAAGTGATTACATATGAGAGTCTTTGATGGTACTTTGTACCCACTTCAGACGAGAACTCAGTTGCTGATGTGATGAAATTTTCTATTGACATGAAGGTGGATGTGTAATAACATTCTCCAAATCTCCAAGGTTAACATATAGCTCCCCTTGTAGCTCATATTTTCTCTGGGTAGTCTCTTCTTTCTCATCTTCTGACTCAGAGACTAGTTGATGAGAGGTGGTTGGTGATAGTTCTTCTTTCTACACTACTAAGTCAAAGGATGACTCGTCACAAACCATGTCTCGACTCTCATCAATTTTCTTTGTCTCAGGATCCATGAGATGGTAAGCCTTTGAGGTAGTGTTATAACCTAATAGGATATCACGGGAGTGTCTTTGGCTTGATATTCTTTCTCTTCTAAGCTGGGACATGCATATATGTTGTGTAACTAAACACTTGTAAATGAGAAATTAATGGATTTTTACAACTCCATATTTCTTTTGGCATTTTATCTTGTAGAATGTTTATTGATGCCTTGTTAAGAAGATAGACAACTATATGTAATGCTTCAGCCCAATATCGATCCTCCAACTTTACTATTGATAGCATGCAACGAGCCATTTCCATCACTATGTGATTACGTCATTTAATAGTGCCATTTTGTTGGGGCATGTAGGGGAGTAGTCAGGTCTTGCTTAATTCTTTGTTGGTTCAGGAACACCAATAAATTATTTGATGTGACTTCCCCCCCCTTGATTTGAGTGGAGTAGCAAAAGACGTTACTCGGTCTCCTTTGTAACATGTTGATAGAAGATCTTGAAATTATGAAGGGCTTCAATCTTCTTCTTTAGGAAAAACACCCACATCTTTCGAGAGTATTCATCCATGAAGAATTGGAAGTACTGGTATCCTGAAGAGGAAGTAGGAAACATTCTGTTCATATTGGTATGAACTACCTCCAAACGCTTCTTGGAATGGAAGGTGCTCACCTTAAATGGATTTGTGTGTTATTTTTCTGTAAGACAACCAAGGATTATAGGCAATGAATTGGACAACTTGGGAAGTTCACGTACCATTTCTTTTGAACTCAACTAGTGCAAAAATCCAATAGACAAGTGAGCATATCAGTAATGCCAGAGGGTAGTAGATTCTACTATTGAGGGAGATCAAGCTACTTTAGAAGATGAAATAATATCTAAATAAAATAACTGTTATCCAAAATTCACCCCTCAAGGTAATTTTGATAACATGCATCAAATTCTTTAGTCCCAAGAAAATAGATTGATTTAAGGCCTAAAATCATGTTTTTGGAGCCCCTTCGGCTTCTTTCTAAATCCCCCATCCAAGAAGAAAACCCAACGAGTTATAAAAGGTGAAAAATTTGAAAAACCCAAGCTTGGGGCCGAAAAAAATGAAGAAAATCAGCTAAGTCCTAGTCTGCGCAGCAGTTGGGACAGTTGGAACGTCAGGGTGCGAATTGGCCGAAAAGCCGCTAGGCAGTCCGTGGAGTAGTTGGGACGAAAGGACGTGTGGGACGTGAAAAGGCGAACCAGCCGAAAGTGGGAAAATTTGCCAAGTTTTGTTATCGCACGGTTTGGGACAGCTGGGACAAAAGTACGCGGAGGACGCGAACCGGCTGATTCGGCCGAAGCAGGAGTCTTTCATCCGAAATAGTTTGGGACATCCAAGCCAAAGGTACGCGTGGGACGCGAACCGGCTGAAAAGGTGAGAAGGCAGCAAAAGAGGGACAAGGAAGCCCGAATTGGCTGGAGCAGGAGATTTTCATCCAGGACAGTTGGGACAAAAGTACGTGCGGGACGCGAGGGACGCGAAAAGCCGAAGTGGCCGACAGAAAGGAAGAAAAGTCAATGTTTGGTTCGGAAACTTCAAACGGCCATAAATTTTGACTCCAAGCTCCGATTTTCACAAAATTCGGCTCCATTCAATTAATGCTCATTCCCGTTAAATGACAGAAAACGCCTGCCAGACCCAAAATAGTTGCTCGCACTTAGAAGGCCATAACTTTTGCATTTCTCAACGAAATCACACAAAATTGGTACCATTGGAATTGTGGCTCTGAGCCCGATGAACAAAAATCAAGAAACTATAGATTTGGTGAGATATTGATGGAGATTTTTTATAAAATGTGGCCGAGTTCATAACAGTTTTTTATTTGGTGGTTGGGGAGTGCAATTAAGAGGCATAGGTCATCATTCTTTCTCTGCTGCAGCACATGGGACAGTATGGGGAGCCTTTTGTAAGTAATATATAATAATTTTACTCCATTTAATGCCTCTTACAGGTGGTTGAAGGATAGATTTCATGATTTCCATTTTCCCTTCTCTTTTCCTTCTCATTTTTCTATAAATTGGAGTGTTGGGCTCATTGTAAAAGGGAGGTAGTTCTTTGTATCAAATCTCTGTCAAAATTTCTTTGTGAAGCCAATGTGCCACAGGCCCTTGTAGTGGACTCCTTGCATGGTGATCCAGGCCCTTATCTTGTAATAGATTGAACTGTGCATATCATGAAGCAATAAAATATCAGTTTGTGGATGTATCTTCCCCTACTATGTTTTCTTGCATTCTTCTTGCCCCTTTAATCTTTCTACAAGAATATTGTGTCTATTATTATGTTCTTGTAGGGATTCATTATCATTGTGTATGCTTGGAATATGGTTGTGAATGCATTTTGCTAGATTATGGAGAACTGTCATCACCTCTTCTAGTGTGCACTTTTCCTCTTTATTTCACACATTTGGGAGACTACTCTCACACCCTCCTTTTCTGGTGTATCACTGCTTTAGTGTAGGCTTTCATTTTATGCATTCTCTCTCCCTGGTCCCTTGGAAATTTAGATTAGAATAGTTAGTTTCCCCTGCATTAGAGTAGATTGTGGCAGGTAGTTTAGGAGCAAGGACCAGCTTTATCTGGAGGTCTATCTCAAGTAGCAAGTCCCACAACTTGGAGATAGTACCCATGTTATCCAATCACACCATGAGTTCAAGTATATGCACTTGTATAAACACAAGGGTGCTGTGATTTGGTGTTAACAATAACTTATCTTTTAGAAAAGTTCTAGTAATAACCATACCTTGTCTCGAGATCAAGCATGATTTGATGCCATTTTGAAAAATAAATTCTACCTTTAGATGATGATTCAGGAGCTGATTAACTCACAGGAGGTTGGTAGTTAATCCAGGAACATACAATACCTTTGTAAATGTACATTTTGGTGTTCTGAGAAGAATAATGACCTAGCCTATTCCTTCTACAATGTACTCTTTGTCATCTTCTATTTTGAATAGATCTCTAGTGGGTTATTTTGTCAGCATATCGAACAACTTCTTGTCGTCTGACATATGCTTACCAACACCTGAGTCTATCAACTAGACTTTCTGCCTGGGCTGCGAGGTCTATGAGACTAGCATGAGATTATTCCTATAATTGGCTCCATCTAGTGTCTCTTCATCATAGTCATCATCCTGTTGAGTTGTCAGATGTCCCTTCTACTTTCTTCTACAGGGATTTCTTTTCAATTTTTGAAAATCATCACACCCCAAATGTGCTTGTTTGACTCAAAGACCCTTGTTTCAAGCCATTGTACCAGTAGTTGTCAGCGTCACGAGTTTTGGTTCTTTGATATGACACTACCTCTTTGAATTTTGAGATTTCTTCTATTGATGTTGATCTGATTGCTTCTCTAGGGGACCCTTTCGATACTTCTAGCTAGGCTATGGCTTTGAGAAAAAGGGATTTATCTTGCACCTCATCCTGGACTGAATTGATGGCCACTTCTTGTTGTAGCAAGTTCACGAGTTCTTTGATTATCACTTTCCATTTAGATATATTTAGTGTCATAAAAATAACTTAAAACTAATAAGGGAGTGCCCTCAATGTGATTAGAACCAGAATCTTGTCTTCTACCATCTCATTGAGCACTAATAACTTTGTTTGTAGCTCAGTCACCCAATGTACGAACTCCTCAAGTTTCTCATCTGACCCCATAGATAGGGTTTGAAATTTCGAATAAATATGGAGGATCTTAATCTGATTCTTTTCCTCAAAGATGGTTGCTAACTTATCCCAGGCTTCCTTCAGTTTCTCAGCATCCCGAACATGCAGTTTCACATAATCGGTAATACTTTGCATAATCAGCATCAGTGCTTTTGCACTAGCTATCTCATATTTTATGAGCTCAAAAGGGTTAGTAGGAACTATCATGAACCTTGTGACAATGTCCCATAATCCCTCATACTAAAGGATGGTGCACATCTTTGTTTTTCAGGCCGCATAATTCAGACCTTTTAGTAATTGTGCATCAAATAGAAGCAACTTTGGAGCAGACATTATAATAAAAATAATTTTCTTAATATTAATTTTAAAGAATTATTACAAGTGTTCACTCATTGTTGAGAGAATCAACCTATGAGATGTTCTCGATACTCACGTGTTGAGAGACGATGAAACTTCCTAGGGAATTCTTCTTCATCTTCACATTCTAATTCATGCCGGCTTCAAGCTCTTCTCTAACATTCTTTGCTTGGAAGTTGACGTCGAATAAAAAATATTCTAGGAGTCCTTTTTGAACCAGTTCTCCGAATACAATATTACTGGTGTTTTAAATCTCATTAAACAAGGAAAAATAGAACCCAGAGCTTTATTGAGCTTCTTGATGGTGTTCTACGGCTTCCGAGTCTTTGTTTTGGCTTCCGGAAGTCCCTTCGTTTTCTATTATGCTTGACATATGATGAATATTCATGGGACACTCTTATTTGGTTTGTTCGTGGCTTCTTTCACTGCTTGTCATTGACTCGTCCATGTTGGCGATGTTGGTGCTTATTGACTAGCTTCACCATGTGAATGCTTACTAACTTGGTGCTGCACTTCACATGTATAGATGATGCTTCCACGTTGTTGCTTTGATTGTTCTAACACGGGTCTAAAACTTTAAGCAAAGATACTCCAACCATATTAAATGTTGCCACGTCCAAGAAAGAGTAATCAAAATAATGATAGATCTACAACTAGCAATCGCACATGAGTAGTACAATGTGAATGCCGAAAGGGAAGAATAGAGAAAACCAAAACTAGAGTAGAGTAATAAATAAAGAAGTGGAGTTGGCTAGTCAAAGCTATAAGAGTTGTTGGTAATTGGAAAGAAGCTCAAAAATACATTAATATTGAAAACTTTGTTAGAAGGGGTATATGATATTTGAGTGAATGTGAGTGATAAGACGATTTGGAAAATATAGCGAGCCGATGCAAAGACCAAATAGAGGATCAAGCGATTTGAAAAGTGAAGAAATGCATTGTTTTTTATTGTCGGCTTGCAAGAGGAAACATTGCAAGAATTGATATTTACAAAGAAATGAGAGCATATCAACCATGAGTTCTGAATGTATGTGTTGGAGTATGTAGATGACCATATCCTTGATAAACCATAGATGAAGGCTAGGGAATCAAAAGATGTTGTTGTACAATAAGAGAAGAGAAAAAGAAAGATTCACAGTGTAAAAAAGGTAGATTATATTTTAGAAATGAAGTCAAATTGTTTCTATTTGTATTCATGGTTTGAATTTGACATCGAGTTAGATGTTTTGTATGATTCTGACCATAAAATAGTTACAAATACATTATTTGATTGTCTCATACAACTTAAATATTTAAAACATGGCCATCATTTTTAAAATAGAGTTACATGTAAAATGTATTAACATACAACATGTTGAGAATTGAAGATTGTTGATTGCGGAGGGAGGAAGGGGATGATTTTTTTAAAGGGGGGAACTGGTGGAGATAACCTGGGTGTGCATCTTCATTTCTGTAGACTAGAAGTAGACGAGCATAAGCCATTATTGAGTATTTTCCATAAGAAGAAAGAGGTAAAAGGTAAATATATGTAAGGGAGGGGACTCTAGAGATAATTGTAAATAGAAGACCATGTTTCTTGGTGTTTCCAATTTGAATTAGGAAATCAAAGTATTATGACCACTGAGGTGTGTAAATGACCCAAGGTTGTCACATAGGCCGAGCTACATTAGAGCCAAATATCTCTCACCACCGATCCATGTCATAAATGAGCATAGCCAAAAGAGAAGAATTTTACATTGGCGGGCATGCAAATTTATATATTTCAAGTACCTATTTTTACATTGATTTAGAATGTTCATCAATCCTCCTTAGTAGAATCTGATATAGAACAACTAAGAATCTCGTTATCTTTTGTTACTTCACAATATATCCTACTAAATCAAACATGTTACAATAATCAACTCATTAGCTGGGCCAGACCAAAAAAACACTAGATCCTTGCAGAAAACACATCACCTCATTTTGTGGATCGTCATATTCCTTCAAACAAGCTGCAACAATCAACCTTGAGTCATATATTTGAATTTTTCACAATTTGAACTAACATAGAGATCCACAAGTAGTGATCTAAAACAACAACAAACACGAGATCCTTGATCAAAACACTTCATCCTAGTCTGCCAATGGGTATGATTGTCAGATGCCTTTAAGCATGCTACAAACATCAACCTTGTGTCATATATTGACTTTTTCACAATTTCAAATAACATATAAGTCCACAAGTAGTGATCTAGAAAATATCTTCTCAGGAAAAGCAATAGAAAAACTTGACTCAAGTTTTGGAATCAGAAAAATATCAAAACACAAGAATCATGTAATGGGGTTTTCAATAAAAGTGAAACCTTGCTTAAGGTTCTATACAATGGATAGGAAAACAAGAGACTGTACATAAATGTAAGATGTAAAAGCACTTCAAATGCCATTGTAGATACACAAAAATATGGGTGTATCTCATGGACAAACAATTCTTATCTGCCAACACCCACAAGCGCTGGTTCGTCTGATTTTTGTGTGGATTTTGTAGGAGGCACTGCATCTTCAAGATTTCTGCCAACACCAACAGGTGTCAAATCCTCTTGTTTTTTATCGGTTCCAACAATTTTTTTATTTTATTTTTTTCCCATCGTTTCCAACATGTGTTGGCTTCTTGAAGGACAAACATTTGTTATTTGACAAAGCATGTAGTTGAGGTTCTCCAAATCCTAAAGGAGGTCCAAGGCTGCACCTTATTGATCATGTGGTTGCCATACATATGATATATGAATATCATGTCAACATGAATATGAACACAACTTGAAATTTGAAAAATGTACTAGGATCCATGTTCAATTTTTCAAAACATACAATATAATTAAGATTTTACATTTCATTGTTCATGTGGCTGCCATACATATGATATAGGAATACAAACAAATCTAGAATATATCATCTAGATTTTCCTCAAAATCAAGTTCTTTTGTGGTGATTAGGGTGTTTTATTTTATTAATTTTATTTTTAGGGTTTGGTTTTAGTGATTAGAAAAGTAAAGAAAATGAATTAAAACCTTTAAAAGACGTATTTATGAAGGGATATGCCACGGATACATGTGGATCCATGACGTATCTAGGAGGTACCCACACGTATATGTGGCGTATCCATATTTGTATCCATACATATCCGTATCGGATACGTATATGACAAGATTCATGGGGGTCAAGGCATACCCTGGCAACGTAGTTGGAAATGATGAGTAAACTAGGTAGTTACAACAATAAACTTGACTTACAGTCACATTAGTACAATTGAAGCTACAAACACGTTCCTATGCCCCTCTATAGAATCAAAAAAATGGTAGAACATGGATATTCAAGCTATAACACAGAGATTTATTTTCTTTATAGTTCAACTTCACAAATTCCACATCACTATGCATCTCCTCTAATTGACAAATATGTAAAACCGATCTAGTGATAAGAATTTTTAGCTCAGAAATAAACTATCAAATTCCATTTAATATAACTGCTACTCAAGACATAACAGAACATTTATTGGGGGATAAAATTTTGCAAGCCTTGTAAAAAGAAGGAAGCTTGAAAAAAACTCCACACTTTTCATTGCAATAAATGTGATTGCATATTATGGAAAACTAATGGAAGTAAATGGTCATTAGGTCCTTGATCAAGTAGAACTTTGCTTGAAGTAAATGGACTTGAACTTTGCTTTCTATGTCGACTGATACATGTAGTGCTGGTAATATAATAAGACCAAAATCAATTCAATTATATCAATTTGCTTGCATTGTCGCATGTATCCTCTAAAAATGCATTCATGTGGAATTAGGCCAATTGTTAGCTGACTGATGCAGTGACACCCAGTTTGTTGAAACTTAGCAGTGGCTCTCGGTAAACTCCAATCTTTCAAAACATTATGTGAGAAATCTGTGTGTATGATACTGACAAATATTTTGTAGAGATGCAACACAATAATATGATAATTACTATGTTGAAGGTCACAATTTGCCAGCAAATGAATCCATGATAAGGTCGGCTGTGTGCTAGCCCATGCTTATTTAAATGCCACATTTCAAACTCAACTGCAGAGTAATTCTAACACACACATTTATCCATACACACATTTGTAAAATAATGCAAAATCGTGTCAAAATCAGGTTTAGCTTCCAATCTTTGTCTTGTTGTCACATGGGCTATTTCATCTAATTCTTAATATTATTGCTCAGAAAAGAGAATGAAATATATGGCTTTGTGAAGTCAATGTTATTTTCAAAATAATTGTGGTCTCTTGCTCTATCTAGTCTTGAATTGTCTCTCTTCCACAGTCCACCTGGTGAATAGTAAGTGTACAAATAGTGACTCAGCAGAACAAACCAAAATTATTAAGCATTCACGGAAATAAGAAGAGCCGAATCAAAGGTTGGGAGCACCCTAGGCAATAGTTTGAGTGGGCACCCTCCTCAAAAATTTATTTAATATTTTTTTCCATGAAGTAAATAAATAAATTTTGTCTATATTTTTGTATTTTTAAGTTTACATCATGGTCATAATAAAATAATAATAAAAATATATTATTAAATTATCATGGAAGGATGAAAAATATTTTGTGGATGGGAAAAAATAATTGTAGGAGATGCTCAGAATGTAAAAAATACAATATTTTAAACAAGGCTTCTTACAAGTCCGATTTAGCCATATCAAGTAGGTGACAAGAACTCTACCCTGAAATAAAACACCATTTTTTTCAAAGAAACAAAAACATTTATGTAGCTCCCATGGTTTTGTGAAGAGTTGTATTTGGACTAGGCCTACAAATTCCTTCATAACAAAATAATAGAAATTTTTCCCAAAAAATTAAGAATAGAAAATTAAATACTTTTTCCCTTTAATTATACTCACCTCTACTAGATACACGAGCAACATTATAAAAAATATATTAACCTTTTTCTAGAACAAATTACATGCCTACATAATTTGCAGCTACATTAGATAATGGTAACAATACCAAAAAATTCATGTGCTTATAAATATGTGATATTTTCTTTTACTTGCAAAAATATTACAAAACTTTTTTACGTGTATGCATGAAATTTATGTTACTATACAATAATATCTATAAATGGGTTGATCAATATTAATTCTTTAGATAAATTATTTTAAAGTTAAGTTCTAAAATTAACCGACAAAAAGGAAATTTTTAGATTCAGGTGCCCCCTAACTACTGGCGCCCTAGACAACTGCCTAATTTGCCTAAGGCTTATTCCCCCTCTGGAAATAAGAGATTTATTGTTAATTTATGTATTCTTTAATAAAATTTTAAATGAGGACTTCGGAGATTTGTTCTGCACCTGGACATCAATTAGAAATCATTTCTATTTCAACTGTGTTTCATATTTGGTTTAGGAAAATTACAAGAACATGCTTCAGTGAGAGGTTGTTAGCAAAATTTCATTGTTTACAGATCATTTGTAATTGACAAATATTTTAGTGTATATATTGTTGAAGCTTATCTACCTCCAATGGAATCATTTTAATGCAAAACAATTTCTCAGCTTCATCGTTCACAGCTGCAACCATTTTCGAAAATGGTCTTGTGTCTGCGATTCCAAAGCATTCGATGCAGCAATCTTTTTCAGATCCATCTGTGGCGGAGCACCATATGCAAGCCCAAGAATCCATCGAAATCATCACAAGGGAATCTATAATTCTATTTCCACCAGCAGCAATCCACATAAGATTTTGAACAGCAATTCTACAGTAAATTGTACGCGATGAAATACACTGACCTCTGATCTGTTTGCATGCTTTTATGGAAAGCAAAAGCAGCAGCAAAGTGAAACAAATTATTTTGATTGTTGAAGCCGCCATTGCTATTCTGTTTTGCCATTTATTGTAAAACAAAGATTCGATTTTTATTCTCAATCTCATGTTTCGTTGCAGGTTTATGTTTTCCCTTTATAAAACATACGAATGTCAATTAATATCAGGAAAAATGATGAAATATTTTATCTTCCGCAAAAGAAAACATTACAGGACAAAAATAACATCCAAAACGTTCAAACAACAGTCAAATCCTACACAATCTCAGAAACATCCGCAAGAACCTTTCCCATAAGGGGAACGCCTTCGAAATAAAGAAAAAACAAATTGCCACGTCCAAGCTCTAAAGGCTTTCAAATTACCTCCATAAATCTGACCACTCTTTTAAATTAAAAACCATCATTTTGAACTGTGTGCAGCTCGCGTGGAAAAAAAAGAAATGTCAATCAAACAGTTTTCTACGTCCACACAGGCAGAAGGAATTCCAGTAGCCACGTCCAAGGAGAAAAAAAACACGTCTCACAACAATTTTCTTTTAAATCTAATTCATTTTAGACGTCTATCTCTCTCCGCCTCGGAAAGAATAAAATAAAATGCCAATGTCCACGTATGGACAAAATAAAGCTGTTGGTTTTGCTTCCCAGAAAAAAGAGTCCCACGTTTCCAAAGAGAGTGCAGGTCTAAAATGGAGCGAAATGCCTTGTCCCAGCAGTATATATACCAACGATTGGAATAAGGTCGCTGTCAAGAAGGAAGGATTTTTTGAACACATAAATGATGGATCGCTTGAGTTTCTCACTCGTATAATATGCTCCACGGATCGTTAAACTCCCACGTTACGCTCTGATAACAGATAAATGAATTATTTTTTTTGAGTTCCTCCCAAACATATTATTCATGCAGATGTAATATATCATATATACACTGTGATCCCTCCACCTGAAACAACACTTATCCCGAGATTCATTAAGGGAGTTAGCCACAGAGATAGAATAGTTGAATATGACTCCATATAAAACATACAACTAGCTTATTCCTCCCTTCACTAAGACCAACTTATCCCTACACAACAATGATGAATCCACTCTTCTCACACTATTTGCACACATTGGCGCATACAATCAGTGACAACAAGATTATGCCAAATTGGTTCCAAAAGAGCGGGTGTATAATATAATGATATAACCTTTTTCTAAGGGAAAGATAAGATAGAATTCTTTATCCACCATGTACCATAGATTCCATGGTATGGGTCAAGCTTATTGAAGCCTTATCGATGTTTCGTCTTGCGATTAGGGAGAAACACACATTTCTCACTGAGCCCTCGAGCTCTTTCTACCACCCCTCACGAGCTCTCCCAGCGAGAAACAACTCACCCCAGAGTCCTTGCATTTATGCCACCTTATTTATAATCTCATTTTATTAATCCCTAGCTCATCATATTTGTTAGAACCTAGTTCTTTTTTTATTTAAGTTGCTCTTTCTTTAGTTTTTTTCTGAGTTGGTAACAATTAGTGTTTAGTTTGTTAATTTGGTTAGCGGTTTAATTAGTTTTTATTTAGAAATTCGGCTACTTTTGTTCATCAACTAGTTCATTTAATTGCTAATATTTTACAATATTGATGTTTAATGAATATTTGCTTAAGTTGTGCCTAATGATTTACATTATGCTTGTTTCCGTCCATAAGTGCTTAATCGACAAATTGATCATTTAAATATTTTTCGCAACACAATTTTTATTAATTATTTAGAATAATTATTTTTAATATTTCTCTAATTAAATGTCTTTTCAGCACACAAAGTCATTAGGATCATTGTACCATATTTTATCTTGTCAAGCGCATGCATTAATTGTTTTATTTGCTTTTACAGGTGGACTCTACCATGTTTCGACTACAACATTACGTTGTCGAAGACAATTATTAAAACATAAACACATCATAAATCCTTTTCATTAATTCCTTCTGCAATTATGAATGGTGCAACTGGACGTTCTTGGTCACATATTATCACTTTCACATATGCCATTATAACGTGTAATCAAATAATGGGGGAAGGCGTTCTCCAGTTATTCATCGTTTTTCCCTTTTTTCTCTTTTCTACATTGCAATTTATCTTTCCTGCGAGTGTCCTCATCAAAAGTTCACACTTCGTTTTGGTTTAAAAAGAACCTTTCTTTTTATGCATCCTTCCTAATCAGATAGTTTAAATAGGGGAATTAACCTCTTGTATCTCACTTATCACACACTACCTAAAACTTCATGAATAAAATCAACACATTCAAACATTCCTCTCAACTGGTTCACTGATTGGGATTTGACCACCCAATAAGAAACTATTTCAGACATTTTCTAGCCACAACTACTGGAAACTAGCCTTAGAATATCATTCCTTAGGCACCCTTGTTATTCAATTTTCCTTTCACATCCTCTAATTAATCATGAAGATAAAAAACTTATTGCTTGATTTTTTTTGTTAACAAATTTCATAAACATATGTTTCTCTATTTCATGCCTGTGGTCAATCTTTCTCAACACGAAACAAAATGACAATCCACTCCATCTAATGACGTCACTTCCCCTAATGATCTCTCCCAAAAGGATTCTACACTTGAGACCACACCTTCAATTACCCATCCCTCTATCTCCTTGGCCTCACTTCATGAGGACTGTGTCATCCTTAATCATTCCTATCTTGAAACCAATTCTCATAGCTCTCACCAATCAAATCTTCCTAGGCTAACTACACCCCATCTCCATCTCCTTTAGAAACTCTTGGGCCTCCTCCTAACCCCATTTATGAATTCATATGCCGTAAATCTCCCACAATCTCCCAATCCTATCAATCTCGTCAATTGGTGAATTCTATTCCATCCACGTTAGTTCATGTCAACTCTATTCCATTTGCTAATAGTATGCCTATTCAATGACCTCAACCTCTTAACACGTACATTTCTACCCATCCAATGCTTTGACCATATCAATCTTGTAACACTCATATACCCATTTTTCATTTACCAAAACAACCTACCCAACTTCAACAATCACATCACGTCCCTATTTCTCAACACCAATCATTGTAACAACATATCCCATCTCAACCAATGACATATATTAATCCTTATCAAATGATTCCACAAACACCCCATCCACAAATCAATCAAGTGACCTATGAAATAGTTTCTCAAACACCCACACATCCATAAATTAATCAACCACCTCCCTAAACGATTCCATAAACACCTCATCCATTTATCAATCAACCTCCCTATCAAATGGTTTCTTAAACACCCACACATCCACAAATTAATCAACCACCTCCCCAGACAACTCCACAAACACCCCATCCAAAAATAAATCAACCGCCCTATCAAATGGTTTCTCAAACACCCGCACATCAACAAATTAATCAACCACCTTATCAAATGACTCCCCAAACACCTACACATCCAAAAAATTATCAATAACTTAATACTTATCAAGCTACTTTTCATATCATACAACCAATCCAATCCAAACCTAACATCACGTCAAATGATTCTATTCATTCTCTTATGAATAGGCTAGCTAGTCTAGTAGCCGCTACCTTGGCACCCAGGGATACCTTATCCTACGAACAAATCTGTAACAAACCAATTCATCTGTCGATTCTTATCGAACCTTACCCTTCTCATTGGGAACCTCCCGAGTTTATTAAGTTCAATAACAAGGAATATCCCCAACAACATCTTCGTGTATTTAAACACGCATGTTATCTTATTGCCCATGATCAAGATCTAGTTCTTGGCTTTTTCCCCATGTCCTTGTTTGGTCCCAAGTTGGACTGGTACAACAATATCCCACAATATTCTTTATTATCCTTTGCCCAACTGACACAACTATTTTTGGAACACTTTTGAATTAACATTTCACGTAAAATATCTATCACTGACATATACACCATCCAACAGTTTGACGATGAGTCCATCGCGGACTTTTTTCACACGATGGCATGGCATTATAAACCAATTATCCTTTTCTCTTCTATAAATTGAACTCGTCGAACTCTTATCACGTTCATGTGTGAAAAATATATCATCTACATTACAAATCTAATCATTCCAAACCTTTGATGAAGCCTTCACTATGGCTAAAAAAATTGAAACCTGTGCCATTGATTAGGGTCTTCTTAAACTCATATCAACCAAACCTAAAATTGAATCTACTAAACCATCCATACATAATGACACATTTAAGGGTGCATCCACCACTGTGGTTGTTAATTGCTCATTTACATCTACATCCAACACATGGCCTCAACAATGAGCCCCTCAACCAATAACCAACTATACCCCTTTGGGGGAATCCTATAGTTCTATATTTTACATGTTGATGGCAATTAACTCCATCCAACTTCCTTCCATACAACTCATAGACACCTTACAACCCAAGCATATTAGGTATCATGGAGCCCACTATTGTAAATATCATCAAGTCAAAGGTCATGAAATTGAGAAATGTTGTTCCTTCAAATATCGCATCCAACAACTTATAAGTCAGAGGGATATCCAACTGGACATCTCCACCACTTAACCTAGCAAACCCCTCAACAAAATTACGTAAAATTTTCCTAATCAACCACCAATAAATCGAGTCACCCCCTTTACATCTCAATTATCAAATTATTATACAGTTGACACCATCAATCAAGATCTCATCTCATCACCGACTTCGCATGTTCCTACCTTAGACATTATTCCCACTCCTTATTTGGAACCTATCATTTCCACAACTATCACACCTATATATATTTTTACTCCTTTCCCTATACTTATACCTACTCCTACCCTTCTCACATCCACATAAACTTTGACTATATTACCCACTTCATCCACTTCGATCATGCCCCAATCTATCACATTAGATTCATCCTTAGCACCTGTTTTTGTCCCATTGCTATACACACCTCTCCCTACATCTCTCACATTTTTTCCTTCACCCACATCTACATCAAACAAACCTATCCATACATACACACATACAACATCAACCCCATACAAAAAAAATCAGTCTTACCCCTCGAAACATTACCACCTACTTATACACCTAATATTACTCTTGTATTACCTACCATATCTACTCCACAAGTTACCACATCCACTTCATTGGGTTTGACTACCTCACCTACATCCATTCCACCTTTTACCATTATATCATCCTTAAATTTAATTCCTCCTTCTGCAATTTTTCTGTACCAACCACGCCAACTACCTTTACCACACCCCCATTGAATTTGATTATACATACCACTTCATCCATATCTATCGTGCCCCAACCTATCATATTCAACCCCTTAAAACACATCTATATCAAACATACCCATCACCAAATCTCTGACATCTCCAAATATCCCAATTACGTCTACCTCCCTATCAATCCCAACTACTCTATATATGTCATATTAACAAATCCACTTACACCTGCCTTGACATATTTTTCACCTATACCTATATATTTTCCCATGGTCACATCACCCATTTTATCGCAATATTATTTACGTAATCCCTCTATCATGCTGACAAAATCCTATCGATTTGAAACTCTATCAATGATACCCCTTGAGAAATTTATAAAACAAACACCCCCGCCTGAGAAAAACCCAAGGGGGATCCATTCTCCCTCTACAAAATCAACTATTTCCACATTGATCAAACCAAAACCTACATAATCCAAATCTATAATAGACCTTATTAATCACATCATACAAACACCTTTCTCTCCATCAATATCCACCCCTACACCACCATGTTCATATCCTCCAGTTGAAATTATTATCATCCCCACAAAAATTAAATCTTATCGATCAAAAATATAATGCTCGTGGTAAACATCCCCAACAGTCTCCTATGCATCCTCATAAAAAGTTAGGTCTTCCCTCTTTTCAACAATACAATGTCACAACATCTATGTGAAGGTCATTCCCTTCATCTAATACACCTTGTAATGATAAAACCCAATCTAATAAATATACCACTCTAAAAATTTATTCATCTTTTAAGAAATATAATTCGCCCCTCCAATCTACGTCCACTTCTTCCCCTAACTCCAAGCCAAAACATTCTATAAAACCCCACAAGAACTACCTTCCCCATGAAACTTTGATTGGATCATAGACAGCCATTTTTTGACATTTAATTCAAATATTTTCCATCATACTTCCTCCCATTAAATATTTTAATTCCCATATTCCAAAGCCATCATGGTTCAATCCCAATTTCATTTGTGTTTATCATCATACCCTAGGCCATGATATTGAACATTGTAAGGCCTTTCATACAGTCATGCAAAAACTTATTGAGAAAGAAGATTTAATCATTCAGGGGGAACATCCTTCTCCATATAAATCTAATCCAATTCATATCCCTTCCGTCGGGATTCCCAAAATTACTCCATCCACATCATTCCTTAACATCTCTTTTGCATATGTGATTCCTCCTAAGGAAGGTCCTTCATTGTTCATCAATATTATTTATCATGTCAATTACCCTCGTGATATCTGACTCTGTATCCAATCCAAAACCAAAACAATCCTATCTAAAATCCTTCGACACCCACTAACTCATCCACATCTAATAATCTTCCTCACTATGGGGACATCCTCCCCTCATCCTTAACATCCTTTCCACATCAATTCATCTCTTATCCATCCATACAACTTCCTTGATTCTGGGGGAGTCCACTTTTGACATCACCTTATTTAATCCCATCCAATCCATCTCATTTAATTAATCTTGTCCAAATCTTCATCTCTTCTTTAAATCCCACTTTTGTGGACATATTCGTCTCTCCCATGAGAGACCATGTTTTTCATTTTAAGTCCACCGTTGTGGCCATACGTGTCCTTCTTGTGGGGTGCCATATTTATTTCACTTCCTTGTTTTTTGAGATCTTACACATCTTTTACCTTATCTGATGCCACCAATCCATCTCATCCAATCTTAAATACAAATTAATATTTTCTTTTTAAATCCCACTTTTGTGGCCATAATCGTCTCTCCCTTGAGGGGCCATGTTTTTCATCTTAAGTCCACCGTTGTGGCCATATGTGTCCCTTCCTTTGGGGCACCATATTTATTTCACTTCCTTAAAGGATAGCACATAATTTTTTTAATCTTTTGTTCATCTATCTTGTGATTATATTCAACTTAGATCCTATTTTGAACATAAATCTAATCAAGACATTACATGGAAAGTTTGCCTTACCTTGAGGCTAAACCAGAAACAAAACCTCTTAATACATTGCACTTATGACCATTCTATTGTTAGAATATCTACTAATGAGTAGACAGTCATATATTTAGATCATTCCTCCATCATTATCCACTTCCATCTATCATTGAAATGATTTCGACTTATGTGGTTTGTTGTCTCTTTCCTAGTCATGACCTTAAATATGGGCACCACGACATTTTCCATAGCATTTTCCTTATGGATAGGTTCTCCCATTTTGGTGAGAACTCTATGATCATTTCATCCATCACCTTCTTGTTTACCTATCAAAACCACACAAAGGGTCCAGGGGTGTCACTTCTACAATCATCGTCCCCTCCTAAGTTGTCTACCTAGATTTACCCAACTCTTCCCCATCAAATGCAGAAAAATGAAAATAAAAAGAGAAGTAATAGATACTCCTATCCCCTTTTGTCTTATTAAAAAATAGACTAATCGCTCAAAGGGAAATTGTTCATACAAAAATAGGTTGATCCCTCGAAGGGAAACTATTATGCATATCTTATCCTACCATTTACAAGAAAAAATAAAAAGTCAAAAAATTTATATGCAAAAGCAAAATGTAGACCATACCCTCGAAGGATGGATAATCTCTTATTAATGCAACAAAGGCTGCTCACATTGATCAACCTTCTATATATCACAACATCCTAAGAAATCTTACCACATTGATCAGCTTTCTCATATACATTGTAGACTTCCCGCATTAATCAATTTGTGGCTTCCCCATTCCTAGAGATGGGGCATAGTTATAAGAACAACCACCTATGGATAACCCTCTTGCTGCATACAAGTTACATCTCTAACCCCTTTTTCATGTCGATATCAACTTTGTGAGCATCTTTCATCCATATTTCCCTCATATTTTGGTATAACTAACTATTATTGGTTATGTGTTAACACATGCTATTGGTTGCAAGTGTAATGCCTTGAGTGGTTTCCTCCTACTGTAGAAAATCCTCCACCATCTCTTCTCTCATCAGAAAAGAATCACCACCTCACACAGCTTTCTGATTTTCCTCTTCCACTTATCATTTCTTCATCATCATCTTCCATGCTAATAATTATTGATGGACTTCTCCTAAAATTCACTCATCCCCATTCTACAACTCCTTGTTCACTCCTTTGAACCTTCTCCATTTTATCTTCCTTCCTTCCCCTGTATACATCGATCATTGTCGTTGTACTTCTCCTAACATCCCCAAATTGATGTTTCCTCTTCTATTCCCCATTCTATCTTCCCTGACATCGTTTTTCTCCACCTCTACCCTTTCTTGTCACTTCTTCCCCACCTCTCCATATTCCCTTCACCCTCTTCAATATATTTACTATATTCATCATACATACTTTGTGTATTGTCTCATATTCCTTGTATCCTCATCTCACACATTTCTTCATCTTTTCCAATGCATGTCATTCCTCCCCTATAGCTTTTATTTATGTGTCTGTTGCTTCCCATTCTTAACTAAATATATCCATCCTGGGTGTCCTTCCTTCTGCATAATTTCATTGTTTTCCTCTCCTCCTTTATGCTCCTCATCTTATTTCACTTCCTCTATATCATCTTCATCCCCTTTTTACTTCGTGTTTCCTTCTTACTTCCCCAATGATAAACTGGCTCTTCAACATTTTACCATCTTTTGTATCATCCCACCATACACATGCATTTCCATGCAGTCTGTTCCATATTCTTTACCTTAGATTTCCTCACCCTAATCTAGTTCCTTTAATCATCTCCTTGTTTGTCCTTCTTCATTTCCTTATTCCCCTATCATCCATTCTACTTTCCCCCATTTTTTTTATGTTCTTCCTCCTCTTTCATTCCTTTTTTCTCCTCCTCCATCTGTGTCCACTCTATTCCATGATCTTGTCTCCTTCATCTTTGACATTTCTTTCTCTTCTCGTAATCAACTACTACTGTTTTCCATTCTCTTTTCTCTTTCTCATTACGTCCTTCAACACATCCCTCACACCTAGAATTCACGATCAATTCCGATGTTTTTGCATTTATGCATCACCTCCGATCCATTTCATTACACCCCATTCTCATATTCCTTTTTGCAGCAATGACCTCTCCACTTTTAGAGAGCTCTATCACATCTTCTATTCTCGTCAGCCCTCTCGCAAGGGCATCATCATATCCATTTATAATAATTTCTTCCCATACTATTTTCATCTTTTAGGATACCATGACAACCATCACCTATCACCTTTTCCCTTGCAAGTTCCTACTCTATTTTTTTCTTGGAAAAATTTGATTGTAATCTTTCCCCCATTTTCATCAATCAATTTTATTTCGACTAATATTTTATTCCTTAGAAGATTTCTCTTCAAAAATATTCACTTCCCCCTCTTGGAGAATTTTATCTCATACTTCTATCCAATCTTCTCTTCATGTCAACCTTTGTGCCCATACATGTTCCCCCTTTGGGGCATTTTATTTTGCCACGCCATCTTCCGCTTTACCTTGTACTGGGGCATCATTATTTTCATCCTCATCTCGTTTGCAGATGCATGATTTTTCGATCGATTCCTCTCATTTTAAGGATTTTGCATATTTTTTTGTGCATACTTAAATGTTTTCCTATGACCAATTGGTCATCATAGTTCGCATCCATACTGCAGTGGTCTTCACCCACTCACTTGTCTGTACCAATACAATTTACCCTTTTTGATGTGGAGACCATTTTTTGGTATAGCTCCTCTCCTTCACCCCTTATTCACTCTCCTTCGTTACACTTACCCTCTCGATTCCTAATTCCCTAAACTTTGAATAAATCCCATTCCCACCGACAATACACATTTCCTTAATCACTCTTAATTATTTTATTAATTCCCTGTAATTCCTTATAATCATCACCTCACCTAATAATCAATACCACAAAAATTATTCAATTCATGAACACCACCCATGAATTGAATAATTATATACACCAAATTCATTCACATCCGACATCCCACTCATAAATTCAATAATTTAAAATAATCCTCATGGGATTCACTATTACACCTACCCATTTTAATCATGTTCCCCACTCAATAGCACATCCTTTTTTTTACAAAATAATTTGAATCATGAGTCCCACTCAATCAAATCAAATCCATATCAAATCTATTATCACTCAAACATATCCCTTAATTAGGGTTCCTTTTTGTAAACCAAGGTTACCTGATAATCCCTCAGTTAACCCCATCTCTAGGCTATAAATACAAGCTTTTCTACCCCTCTTCCGAATGATAGGAAGGTATTGAAGAATAAGAAATTTTCAAGTTTTGAAGCTTGAAGTGGGGAATCATTTTTTAATTTTGTAAACATTATTACAGATCCATCTTATTGGTGTGAGCAGATCTACATCCTTATCCAAGGCTCCTTAAGCCCTCCATACTTTGAGGTTGTTGGTGGCTTTCAATATCGATACATTCACTTGCACAAGAATGAGGCTTCCTTTCCAACACCATTAAATTTTTTTTATATTTCATATTATACTCAAGAGGATTAACATCTATCTAAGAAAATTCACACATCTTGGAACCGACTTAGTCAGGAAACCCTTCATCATGAATGTTAAACCATTTTTCTAGTGTTCTTTGTTGTGTAGTTCATCCAACTTGCAACAATGAGGTCCTCATATTTTACATCTGCATTCTGTCATCCCATCTCAAGGTACCATAAAACCTCCATGTTCTGAGTTACTGGTTTTCTTTTATTACTGCTAAGGTAAAATTACAACACCCCTGAAATCTGCAACCTGATGGGTTGAGACTCTCAGTGTGGGAATTTGAAATCGAGAGAGCTCTCCGGATGAAGGCCGGTTCTTATTCCGTTGTTCAGATGCACACGAATAATTATAGAGGATCTACTCTAAAACCTAATCTATCTTTCCAAGGAGACAGGGTTGAGAAGATGCGAGAAAATAAACCTAAGCTAACAAGGTGATACACCAAACGAATGTTAAGCACCCATTTTTCAATTTAACACAGACCATATAAATGTAATACAACCACCACACATAGATAACCAAACTACAATGAGAGATCAGAAGACAACAATGAACACATGAGAGGGCTGAGAATCATCCACAAACATATATTATTGCTCTAGAGTTGATATAGTACATTACAGTAGCCAAGAAGAAAAATTTTGTATTACAACTTGAATGGGAGGTTTGGGACTCCACGAACTCATCTGCAGACCAGAGGAGAAGGAAAGGCGTAAAACCAAAATTTCCAACCCTTTACAATGAGCCAAGCTTTGACCTTTATAGATGTAATGAAGAGAAGAGGTGGGAAACCTGATTTGGAGCTCAACTACCAGCCATCAATGCCCCTGCAAATCCAACCACAATCTATTGAGTCTGCTACTCTATGTCTATTCGACGTGTTGAAGAAGGGAAGAACAACAAATCAAATCAAATCTGATCTAGTTGTTGAAGCAATCAGATCGCATATTAACAACATAAAGATGTTTCCCTATTTTTCTACCACCTAACCTCCTAAAAATTAAAGTTTCAGGTTTCCATGGTGTAGATGAGGTTAAGACCTTTCCAATGGTGCCATATTTGTTGGATTTCAGGCATTGGATCGAAAGATATATCCATTCGAATGGTTGGGTTGTATCTGTACAAAAATGGCAAAAACTAGTTTAGCAGAATGGGTCCGCGGACCCAAAATGCACTTTACGCCTTTTGCACAAAAATACAAAAACGTAAAAAATAGCCCATAGCCCTGTAATTCACTTTTTCCAAAAAAACATCTTTAGACCCGCTAGTCCGCATTTTACATTTGGGCGAAAAATCCTCCCCAGACCCGTCGACCAACTTCTTGAAAAAATTCTTCCAAGGCCCACCTCCCTGCATGTGATTTAGGCCTGACACATGGCTTCTCCAAGCATTGGTGGAGATGCGGCTTATTTTTACACTTTACACCTTCTCAAGCCAAAAATTTCAAACTACCTCCTACGGACCCGCCTTCCCCACCTTAACTTGAAACATGGCCATGGGTAGAGATGACGCATATTTGGGGACTGCCTTTGGATTTCACTTTTGAAGTTTTGACGAAGAGACATGTGGCTCCTTCCGTGGCTTTGTTCTGTTTCTTTTTGTTTTGGCCAAGTGATTCTTTTTGGTGGGGGCATACGTCTGACCTAAAACTCATGGAAGGTCGACGCGTATTTAGGACCTACTTCCAGAATTTACCTTTTGAATTTGTGCAGAGATGACACATGGGGGATTTTGTTGTCCCTTCCACACTTAGTCAATTTAAGCAGTTGGCTTTGTCCCCCTTTTTGAATTTTAGAAACGTGGAAGCCTTACACTCATCTAAGTCTTTGCTTGAGGCCACGCCTTTGAAATTATGTGGATTGGACATGTGGAGGCCTCCGTAACTTAGCTCTGTTTCTTTTATACTTAGCTGATTTGGTCTTGTTGCCTTTTCTCGGTCCTAGACTACATGACAGGTTGGCATATGTTTAAGTCTCTACTCTTTGAATTTATCCTTATCCTCGTTAGGTTTTGGGACACGTGGAAGCTCCGTGCTCATTTGGAGACCTACTTTTGGATTTTCCTTTGAAGTTGCATGGAAAAGACACGTGGTATCTTCTCCTGGGTCGAAGACTTTTCAACAGCCAATGTAACTTGTTTGGGGGCTCTAGATGCATGGAGGGTTGGCGCTATTTTAGGGGACCACCTTTAGAGTTGATATTTGAAGATGTGTCATTAAGACACAGGCCTTCGCCGGTTCTTCTATACTTAGTTGATTTGGTGGTTCAACTCTCGGTTCTACCCCCCTTTTCTAATTCCTGGCCATGTGGTGAGCCTACGCTCATTTGGGGTCTCCGTTTCAGATTCTATCCTTGGAGTTACACCAAGCTTACACATGGCACCTTCCACGATTCAGTTTATACTTGGTCAGTTTGAGCCTCAAGTTGAATTGTATGTGAAGTCCGAAAACTCGAGCCCCTTGATTCAATCTTCTACTGTCAAGCTCTGATCTCCTTTGATGTTGTTCAACCTCATTTTCTAACCTTGCTCCTCCATTGTAGATTCTTTTATGTACTTTATTGTTGGATTCGAATGTGAGCTCGTAGGATAGAGCTGACCCTTCAAATTTTGTTCTATGCGGGGTCATGTTTGACCAATTTTGCTAGGGGAAAAATTTTGATAACAATTTGGTGACTCACAGGGACATTTGCCTACTAGATGAAGAGACTAATAGCCTTGGAAGTATCCATTGGGCATGGAGTCATGACTGACATCCTGATACTGATCTTTTCCACAAAACCATGAGCCTGATTGCTTGTGCTTGCTGACCCTGCACCTACCCCAATGTCCGCACTCTCAATTTTTTCAAGAGGATCATAGAGATGAGATCCTTATAGTAGAACATTTTTTTGACTTGGCCCTTTCACCTGTCCCTAGAAATAGACTCCCTCAAAAATGATTTTAGTTTCTGTGCATTTATTTCATTTGAGATTAGAAACTATTATAGGTAGCTATGGGTCTCTCTGCTACTAACACTAAAGGGCCTAACGTATTGGTACCTCCAGAGAAATACGAATCAAAACTTATATACAAATACTAAATCATTGCATGCCTCAAATAAGACATGCAACTCTTCTTCTTAAAAAAATCTAAACATAACAAGATGACGTGCATACACACTTAGATGAATAAAAACCTACTGCTACTGTACGATAGAAAAGTGATATGCAAGGATGATAATCGGCAAGTGACTTTCCCCGTACCCGACCTCTCAGAGGTCATACCGAAGACAACTAGATGGTCTGGAATATACACGGGACGTACATAAGCTAGTTAGGTAATCTTATGTTTTTAACACGTAATGGCGGGATCTGCGAATCTAAAGCAAAGAAGGCCCTCCTAACCTAAACCGGTGTGATAGATCGTTCGGTAAGGATAGCTGCTCGAAGGCTCCAATCAATATCGAGCTCTATGCCATTATCCGATCTATGGGTTGTAGAATATGTGGAAGATAGCATGTGGGTGCTCTGTATATGTCTCCCGACAAGGTCATGAAAATGGATGGCTAAATGTGTAATGGACCTTTTAGTGCTCTATAGACGATTCTCTGGTCTAGTCAAGAAACATTTAGCTTGATTAGCTGCTATGTTTAATAATGATAGTTGTGTGATAATGTCTGGTGGGAGTGGAGAGGATCTAAACACTAATGTTCACAAACCAGCGTCAACGTTGGATTGATTTACAGGCTCATTGGGTTATGGGACCTTTGGATCACAATCATAAGTTTGTGGTTGTTGTGGACCTCCTATGGTCATGCGAAGAATCAATCCCTTCTTCTGATCCCGAGTATCCAATAATTCATATGTGTTTTTGGCCTCTATGTTTAGAACTAGAAGTTGCACGATTTTCTCAGAGTATCTAACATGTGTTCTTGCAACTTGGATACGTAAGCTAGCGTCTATATCAATGAGGAGGTCTCTTGTGTCTAGCTGTGGGACTAATGGATCACAACCGAATGTTTGCTCTCTTTCAGGTCCTTCTACAGTCATATGCAGATATCTATCAAGGCAATCTATAATTTGTCTAATTTGACTAGAACGTGTGTGCTTTGTCATCTTCTATGTTTAATCCTCTTAACTGTGAGCTGATTTCTTATAGGTCTGTTGTTGTTCGGAAGACCTGAGTTCTGAGATTTTGGTCTATGTTAGTTATTGCTGCAACAGTATTTGGTTGAGGCACGATTGGCTCAAATACGTATTCTCTAGGCTCCCTAGGTGTCTGTGATTGTCATACAAAAGAAACAATATAAATATAACTAAAGCAAAGTAAACTAATTATGCAAAGTATATCCACAACATATATAAATTCTCTATTTTTGTATTTTTGATAGAATATTTAACAAAATTAAGATAACAACCATTTAATATATCTAGAGAACGACAACTAACCTAATAACAGAAATTAAAAACAAACAAGGTAGCCAAGTATAGCTACTTGTCTGTGCAGTTGTGAATCTATTCTAAATAACTAAATAACTGATCTAATTTAATTGAAATATTTTCGATCCTACCTCAGAAGTGAGGAACGAATCATAGTTTCTCAGAAACTATCGATCCCCATGGCTTCCCCAGCAATATCGAAAATGAACGTAACCAAAATGAATTAATTCACTACTCTATTTGGTATATTTTAACTAGAACTTTGAAAGCTTGAACCTGGATTTTGCATAGAACAGTGGCGAATCCGATTGTGTGTGGCTTTGTCCCCTCAGTGTAGTCTCCTCGTTCCTTCATGCTCACATGAATCCAGAAAAGCGTGTAATGCTAGCATCAATAGAAGTAGGTATTGGAACAATGGCAGCTTTGGATGTAGACTGAATACAATGCGAGTAGGAGAGGGATAACGCAAGAGAACAGAGCTTGGCTTATGCAATTCCTAACGGGATTTATTGCGAGTCATACAACACAAAACATCCAAGAACCTGAAAATATCCTTCTTGACGAATAAAACCTACAACTCTAATGGCTTCAAACTAAAAATGAAATTATCCTACCTTAATTGATTGTATGAAATAATAATAACACTAGAACAAGAAGATCATGTGGCTTCTAAATATCAAAATAAGACTAACTATGCATGCAACAAATGAAAACTATTGAATTCCTAAGCAAGAACTGAAAGACTAAACTATTGAAATGAGAGGATGAGGGGCCTTTTGCTTGTAATCAAACTAGCTATTTATAGAATTCCCATTCACCCAAAGGTAACTCCAACTAGGACTCTTTTACCATTAAACAATGGAGAAACACTATTCCACGGGACATAAAACATTAATGCAAGCCAAGGGCGGTGGAAAAAAGATAGTAAAAGTTGAAAATTTACATGAGTTGTGATCAGAAGAACATGCTGGAAAATGCGTGAAGGACCACCGCCCTGAGCAGGGTGGCAGTTACAGGACCGCCACCCTACTAGGGAGGCGGGTTACAGGACCACCACCCTGCTAGGGCAGAGGTTTCATCACTAAAGGGAAAAAATCTAAGAAATGAAGGGCAGAGGAATAAAACAAAGCACAAGGAACATGAATAAAACATTTGGGATGCTAACATATACATTCACAAGCTTTTCTGGATCCGAACACCTTGTGAGGTGACCTATATCATCATTGGGGCATGTGTAACATCGTTCCGGTGGTATTGTACCCTACAATTTTGGGTACATACATATTGCCCCCTTGGAGAAGTGTTTGAGCCATTAAGTGGTGTAAAATGGTGGGTCCGAGTATGGCGGTCCCAAGATGGGAAGTTAGAAATTAAACCTGACATGCCCGTGTGTCGAAATGTCGTCATCCAAGTTCCCGCTACCTACAAAATGGAAAGAAGACTCAAGTGCAGATAGATAAAACAAATCAAATAAATAAATACTAAATTAGTATGAGATGAGGACTTACCATTTGTGTGGGGATGAGAACTTACCTTCGTTGGCGCTCTAAACCTATGAAAGGGGCACTCGAAAATGCATCAAAACTCTATATATATATATATATATATATAATGGGACCATTTTCCTATTCATTTACACGTGCTGATTTGATAGTTTCTGAGCTCTAGGACCCACGGTGACGGTTTTCAACGAGAGTATAGTCGAAATGTTTGTATCGAGATAGCTCGATCATGCCTCCGCGAGCAGATCCTCGACCCGCAAGATCTTAGGTTAGTTCTTCTTGATTTAATGTTTTTGCACTCAAAATATTAAAATGTTGAAATATTTGTCATGGGGGGTTATTTTTAGAAATGTCAGTTTTAAACATGTTGTTAGGGGGGATTCCTAATGGGTAGGCTCTCGTTTTGTTCAAAATGGTGTTTTAATCCATTTTTGAGCATTTTTAGGGTACGTGACCCGTTTGGAAACACGGGACATGACCACCACCCTGAGCAGGGTGGCGGTTACAGGACCTCCGCCTATTAAAGCGGCAGTTACGGAACTGCCACCCTGCTCAGGGTGGCAGTCCTTTCCAGAATGATAAAATAGCCTTGTTTTTAACTTGTTTTTGCATTTTCTATTTTCCTGTATGCTTTAATGATTTTTCCAATGTGATTCAAACAATAACTTACTCATTTTTGTGTGTTTTTGGGTGTATGCAGAAGTAGGAATATATCAGATGGAGTTGAGAGAGAGTGTGTGACTAGCTTCCAGTAATGTTGGATGCACTTTCTCAGGTTGAGCAGGACATCCTTCAGAGGGCCGGCATATTATGTATATCACGGGTTCCTCATGTCACACCTTCTAGTCACATACTATGTGACTTGTTTTCGTATTGGGATGCTGACCAGAACACTTTCTGATTTCTAGGAGTCAGGGGTGAGTGGACTATCACCCTAGAGGATGTCTGCCACATCTTGGGAGTCCTGATCATCGAGAGATGACCTACACTTAAGACAGCGGGGTCACGGGCTTAGATAGCTCAGTGGGCTACACATATGGGAGACGTAGTTTTCTCCATTGGTTTGAAGAAGGGGATGGGGTTTCATTCCATTCGTAGCTTACCTATCCCTTTGATTTGTCAAGACATTATCGGGATCCTTACCTTGATATTGATCGAGGACAAGGGAGGGGACACCTTACTCTACTGCTGGTCCCCTATTATTTCATAGATTGAGGCACATGGCCGGATTTATGCCTGGGGAGCCGATATACTTGGGACCACCTACCATGACCTATATAGGGTGGTCCGCTTATAGGGATAGTCTTTGAGCCATCCGAACTTGGTTATGAGCTGGATCTATGAGCGTATCATCTCTTATGGGAGAGGAATAGAGGTGGTGGATCCTGGAGCCGTGAGGGTAGCTAGATGGACAGAGATGTCGGTGTTTAGATCACCCCACCAGCCAGTTGCTTCCCTGACTACTGATGATATGGAGGCCACACCTTATCAGGCCATGGCAAGGTTGTGGGGCGAGGAGACTTTCACTTTGATTTCCTACTCTACTACATGGCAGCTTGTGGATAGGATGGGGAAGGTAGAGACACACCCCTTTGATCGAGTGCCTCAGTAGTTTGGCCTTGCTTACATTGATATGCTTCCCCCAGTGGTGCTAGTGTTCAAATCAGTTCGGGAGGCTGAGGGAGGTCCTATAGGCCGGGGTTGGACAATTGTTACTCCTAGCATCCCTATTGTAGCTAGGCAAGTGGTACGTGCTCGAGAGAGAGTCAGTGCTCCTCAGGAACCTTTACTTTGGATTTCCTTCAGTCCTTCCCATAGCAGTGATGACCCTATAGATATAGACTCCAAGTTTGAGGAGTTCACAGAGGGAGAGACGGAGGAGGAGACTGAGGACATGGAGGTCAGCGAGTCGAGTGGAGAGGAGGATAGCAATCCCAAGTGGCATGGCACTCAGGAGATCTTACAGGCTGACAGGGTAAAGCAAAGTGCAGAGAGGGTGACTCTAGTCTTAGAGGAGTTACCCTCTCATGACCTAGGTGGAGAGGATGAGTCGGTAGTAGTACGCTATGTTTCCCAAGACACGGGAGGAGGACATCAGTCATCAGTGGCATCTGTGGCAGGCGCTAATCCTAGGGATCCCTCTTAGAGGCCCGGAGATCCGATTGAGTTGTCACTCTTCTTTTAATATTTTTTTTAGCTAGGATTGCCTTAGTTACTATCTCTCCTTTTGTTCATCTTTGTTTTTATCTTTTTATTATATTCTAATTTGTTTTCTCCTTTTCTTATAGAGACTGTTGATGAGTGGCGAGACTTGATTCACCGGGTATGTACTGATACCCTGATGTTCCCCATGGAGAAGATTTGCGCCGAGCTATCCGTGGATGCAGGGGAGCCTTGAGCAGCTGGTAGGCATAGCGATGTCTTTTTCCCCTGTCTGGCATGTGGCCAAGATGGTGATTTCTCTCCATACTGAGTTAGCCGGGTATATGACTACAATGTGCCTGATGAGGAGCTACTCTCATAGTGAGGCTACAGCTACTTTTCGGGACCGTAAGCCCTCAATGCACTCAGAGCACCGGCGTAGCCAGAGTCATAAACCTGGTCGTGTACCTTCTGAGGGATCTCATAGGGGTTGAGAGGCCACTTGGCTCTTTTTGTAGTGACTCTTGCTAGATTGTTGATACGATCATTTTGTATTTTCCAGGCTCGTTGAGTGTTTTGACCATACCTAGCACATGATGGCATTGTTCATAAAACTTGATTATCTATATATACATCTCTCTTTTGGATCTATATCTCTTTGTACCTAGAGTTTTGTGATTCATTTTCACATGTATACTAGATGTTTATAAAATTTTAGTTTTTATATGCTTTTCAGAATGTATGCAATGGAGAACAAATATCACAAATGTTTTCTTTTTCGTATTTCATGATGTTGATGCATGATGATGCAAATGAACTTGTGATCTTGAACTTTAGCTTTCATAAGCAATTTTCTGGTACTTCATATTGTTTTGAAAAAATGTAATGACAAACTGGTATGATGAGCAGATGCACTTGCCCCACTCCTAACTCCACGCAACTAGTAAGATGCGAGGGCACACCACCGAGAGCTAGAAAGGGCACAAGCTATGAGGTGTGTTGAAATGGTAATGATGGGAGATAGACAAAGAGTTGGTGGAACCAAATTAGGATGCTACAAACCTACCCTACTCAAGTGACTCCATAGTTTAGAATGGGACTTGCTTTGCAGTTTATCTAGACTTAGATCCATAAATGGCCACTTGGTTGAAAAAATCTAGTTTTTAGGGTTTTGAAATCTCTTGGAATTTTGGACATCTGATTCATTTGTTTTTGACTCAATATTTCAAAGGTTTATTTGAACTATTTGCTTATGACCTTCAATGTTTACTGTCAAGAGGAACCCTTACACCTTGCCCCATGCTACTAGTAGGAAGCATGGGCTTATCACCATGGACAAGGCATAGGCGAGTAAGGGAATTCCCATCCTTTCCCAACCCTACGTCACTAGTAAGAGATGCAAGATCATCACCAAAGGTTGGTAGGGCAAGGAAATGTGTAAAAGTAAATTTTTTTGTTTGATCTATATTCGACTTATTTAATTGAGCAAAATGTTAGTATGTTCTTATTTCCAAAGAGATCTATATACGGGATAGATGTGACACCATGAAGCTTCTAGGATAGACCATAGACAAGACACCTATCCTAGGAAGAAACAAAAAGTGAGAACAAGTATGCAAGCCTTGGTATGGCTACCATTAAGACTTTGTCATATCTAGCTTTAATTGATGAAATGATTCTGAAACAGTTGATGATGTTATGAAAATGAAGAAGTATGATTTGAATGCTTTTGCCAATACCATCAGAAGTTTGTAATGAATTGCTTAAGATCAAATCCCTTGATCACCAAGTTTTATGAAACGAGTAACAAAATGAACCTAACTACTTGAAGATGCAATGTAGATATAATTATACAAATAGTGTTGGTTGCTTATGCATTAAATCTTTTAAGATGCAAGGAATTGACTGTTTCGTTGAATTCCTCACCTTACGGTGTACATAAGAGATGCATCATTTCCGTAGTCCTTCATGACTCGATATGGGCCCAACCACTTGGGCTGGAACTTTCTTCCTTTGCCGATTTTCTTATCGATCTGGCTGTCTAGTCTTAGAAGTAGATCCCCTTCATATATTTATCGCTCATAGACCTTTTTGTTATATTGTCGGCACATCCGGTCAGCATAGGCTCTATGTTGTTGTTCGGGATTTAGCCTGGCTTCATCTAGGCTTTCTAGTTGGGAGATGTGTGCCTCTCTATAAGCTTCCTCATCCAAAATCCCTTGTAGTGAGATGTGGAGACTGGGCATTTCAACCTCAAGTGGGAGAATTGCTTCTACTCCGAATACCAATGAGAAATGAGTTGATCCTGTTGGTGTTCTTATTGAGGTTCGGTGGGCCCACAAGGCCAGATATAACTTTAAATGCCAATCTCATTTGTTTTCTTTTACGGTTTTGAGGAGAATAGCTTTCAACGTCTTGTTTGTTGCTTCAGCCTACCCGTTGGCTTGAGGATAGTAAAGAGAGGCTGTATGAAGGTTTATTTTGAACTTGATACATAGCTCACGAACCTCATCGTTCTTAAAGTATGTGCCATTATCTGAGATAATGACTTGCGAGACACCATACCTGCAGATAATTTGGTTCAAAATGAATTTGGAAATCACCGAACGTGGTACGGTGGTGAGAGGTATGGCCTCCACCCATTTGGTATAATACTTCATCACTATGATTATAAAATATGGCCATCGGTCTGATGAGGGAGAGAATTTTCCTATTAAATCTAGATCCCAAGTGGAGAAGGGCCACAGAGTCGCTATTGGTTGTAGGGATTGTGCTGGCATGTAAATCACGTGAGATAATTTTTGACATTTTTGGAACTTACGTATAAATTCCATTGCATCATGTTTGAGAGTGGGCCAAAAATAGCCCATTCAATCTATTTTTCGAGTGGTGGTGTGACCACTAAAGTGGCCCCCACATATCCCACTGTGGGATTCATGAAGAATCCTCTTGGATTCTTCTATGTCGTCACATATTAGAAGCATTCCTTTGAAGGCTCTGCGATAGAGAACTTGGTCTAAAATGACATATTTAGTAGTAATAATGCATAACCACCTTCTTTGTTGTGACATGGCACTTTTCGGGTATGTATGGTCCATGATAAAATTGATGATATCAGTATACCAAGGACATTCAGAGATGGGAGGTCTGGTTTTGATGTAATATATGCATTCATCAAGAAAATATAGATCTACTAGATCGCCTCCATCTAATGGGTTGTCTGCTAACCAATCTGTAATGATTTTTCCCTTAATGGACTTCTGGTTTACAAAATTTAATTCAAATTCACCCATTAAGGTTATAAAGCATCCACCCTTTTTAGACAAGGACCCTTGCGTGAGGAAAGCTTGTAAATGGTCTATTTTTACAATGACCCTTGTTTCTTGATTTAGCATGTAATGTCTTAAGTTTTTGGTTGTAAAGACTATGGCAAGGAATTCTCGTTCTACTTGCATATAACATTTTTCATAATCGAGTAATGTTTGGCTAATGAAATAGATCGCGTGTTCTCGTTTATCATCATCTTCTTGAGCCAACATGCAAGCCAACGAGACATGAGTGGCTCGTGAGTATAGGATCAAAGGGTGGTCTGGCTTGTGAGGCATTAGTGTGGGTGGTAACAATAGGAAGCACTTAACTACTTTGAAAGCCTCATTGGAGTCTTCAGTCCAATCGATACCATAATCTTTCTTGAGTAGATTGTTGATTGGATGAATGGAAAAGCTTAAATCTGGGATGAATCTTCGAATTGCACCGAGCTTTCCAAGAAATGATCTAATGCCAGATTCATCTGATGGTGGGATCATCTCAAGAATAGCCCATATTTTTTTTGGGTCTACATCGATCCCTCATGATGATATAATGTAACCTAGGAGTTTCCCTCCTGTTACACCAAATACACATTTTTCTGTGTTTAGTGTGACTCCGTATTCGATCAAACGTGAAAGAATGATGCAGAGCACTTTCGGGAGATCACAGCGCTTCTTGGCCTTGGCTAACAAGTCGTCTACATAGGATTCCATGATTTTATGAATAAGATCATGCAATATGTATGTCATTGCCCATTGGTATGTAACGCTAGATTTCTTGAGACCGAATGGCATAATAACATAGCAATAAGTTCCCCAATGAGTTATAAACATGGTTTTGGCTTGGTCTTGTTTAGATATTATCCCGAGAACCCATCCATGAGAGAAAAAACCTCAAATCCAGCTATTGCGTCAACGATGACGTCAATGGTTGGTAATGGGAAGTCGTCCTTAGGGCACGCCTTGTTAATGTCTCAGAAGTCTATGCAGATGCGTATCTTCCCATTATTTTTGAGAATGAGGATGATATTAGATACCCACTGAGAGTAATCGATCGGTTTGATGAACCCTACCTAGAGAAGTTTCATTACTTCTTCCTTCACCATGAGAGCTACCTTGGGTTTCATTGGTCTCAATTTTTGTTTAATTGACTTTGCATCTGATTTGGTGACGAGGTTATGTACCGAAATGTGCGGTGTAATTCCCATCATTTCTTTATAATTAAATGCAAAATCCTTTTGATGTTATTTGAGGATTCGAGTGTGTATTTCTATCTCTTATGGAGCTAACAAAGATCCTAGTTTCAATATCTTTGGTTCTTCCTGCATTCCAATGTTAATATTAATCGTTCCTTCGATTAAAGAATCGTGACCTTCTTCAAACTCAGGTAGGGCTGGAGGTAGTTCCAGATCTTCTCCATTCTCTACCACATATATGTCGAGTTCCTTTTGTGGAAGAAGCTCTACCATGGGATTTCCAAAGTAAGAAGATGAATTTGGGATTAAGGACAAATCTACCATGTGATGGGTGAGATGTAACTCTGTATAGGTGCTTAGGTAATCAAGAGTAGCTCTATCACTACCAACTTGACCTAAGATAGTAGATTTATTCTCAGCTATGTGTGTTAGAAGAGGGTTTGTTGATGTTTTCTTTACTAACGGTTCAGTACGAAGGGATACCATGAAACAGGTTTCTTCCAACTCACTGTTTGCAGTGAAACGTGAAGCTGAGGTTGCTATCGAATTTGTGAGAAGGTTTTGTTCTCGTGGGATTGCCTCAATGGATATGAAGTTAAATCCTTTGCTCAAATCTAATATTGTTGTTTTGTAGAGTTATAAGTGTTCATCTCTAGTCTCATACACCTCAGAGACTTGGTTTACTACCAATTGTGAGTCTCCTAACACTCTGATTTCATTAACACTAATCCTTTTAGATATGATGAGACCAAGGAGGAGGGCTTCGAACTCAGTGCCATTGTTTGTACATTCGATATTTAATTTAAAGGCGAACGGTAGGATCTTTCCCTCGGGAGAAGTAAAGATCACACCTACCCCAACCCCATAACGACATATAGCTCCATCAAAGTGGAGAGTCCAATGTTTATTTGGGAAGATGGATGTTGGGACATTTGTTACATCTATTTATTCTACTTCAGTTACTTTTACCATGTAGAGTTCCTCTACTGGAAGAGAACCAACTCCTAGGGTACATCCCATACCTGTGGAATCAAATGGTAGGAAAAATGGCAAATATTGCTCTAACAACTCAACAATTTTTGTAGTAGTTCCTAATGACACTGTTTCTACAATGTTAGCGTCATCATTGAGTGTTGAGATGTTCTTGACTAGGTTCATAATTTCTAACTCCGTTGTAGGTATTAAATTTTCTTCCGGTTTTGAGTTAATCGCTTTGTTAAGCTAGTTTGTTGGGACTTCAAACTTAGAGTGAATGCCTGGCCTTTTCTTCAGGTCTACTAGGTGTATAGTGAATGGTTTTGGATCACATTTTGCTACGAATATATTTCCTAAGTGTAAGAATCTAATTTCCTAAAATAACGTAGAAGGCATTTCCTTCATACGGTGTATCCATGGTCGGCCGAGAATCATATTATAGTTGGTTTCCCGATCTATAATATAAAAATTAGTGAGGATTGTTTTGGGTCCTAAGTTGACTGGTAGTATTATAGTCCCAATTGAAGTGGCTTTACGGATACCATAGCCTCCTAGTGTATTCCGAGTTGTGGAACAATTTGTTTCTCCATACCCTAGTTTTTGAAGGAAAGACAAGGGGACTATGTTAACTGCTGCCCCATCGTCAACCATTGCGTGTTTAAGGTAATTTTTATAAACCCACACTTGTAAATGTAAGGTTGGATCACCTCTACATGCAATCTCAACATCTATTGGCATTTTTCTTATGTTGAATATAAACTTGGTATCCCTATCTGGCTTCCCTGGGGGTGGGTATCGAAGTCCATACGGTTTACTTGTGTTTCGAGAGGTGGAGAGATGTTAATTAAATGACCTAAACCTAATACTTCTAAGAGAGAAGCCCTATGGGCAGGAGAGTTCTTCAACAAGTCCAAAAAGGAGATGTGAGAGAAGGTCTTTGTTAGGTCATTAATTAAATCATAGGCACCTACGGGTTTTACTAATGTTTGTTGAATGTTATTTGGCTCTAGTGGGTAACAAGGATTTGACTGAGAGGAATACTCTCGTGTCCTTATTATGGCTTCCACGTGTAGCTCAGTGTCTAACTCCACCAAACTGACTATCTTGGTTCATGGCTGATTTCCTAATTGCAGTGCGACAGGTGGATTTAGTGAATTCGAGGCTTCATGCTCATTCTTTCATGTCATTACACCCTTGTTTGTCCCATTTGGATTTAATTTTTTGTTATTGTGATTTGGGAGTGGATCATTGAAGATATTGAGGGGTGTGTTTTGAGGGAAGACTGCCCCTGTGAAAGTATTTGGGATAGGTGTCACAAAATCTGTTAAGAACATATCTATGAAGAGTTGTCTTTGTTCTTCTAGTAGACGGTGCATGAACTTATTATAATCGCGACAAGTCCTAGTGTCATGGCCTCGAATTTTGTGGAAACCACAATACGAGTTGGGATTATAACTCCTAGGTTGTTGGTTTGGCATGTGTTGGGGTCAAAAACTATGATTAAACCATTGACTATTAGGATTAAAGTTTTGTGTTTGTTGCCTTTGGTTATGATTTACTCCATTTTTTATCGCTCCATGGTTCTTGTTAAGGATTTTAGATCCTTGATTGGCGTTTGTGGTAGTAGGATAAGTCGTAGTATTTTGGTTGGGGATGATTAACCTCCAATTTGTTCCATATGTCTTGCGACCACTATCTATTGCAGCTTGATCTATTTGGAGAGCGCTCTCGATTACTTCAACATAATTTCTTAGTGGAAACTTCTGGACTTCTTCCTTTATCTCTCTACTAAGAGAATGAAGGAATAAATTACATAGTTCTATCTAATCCATGTTTGGAGCGCTTGCTGAAGAATAGAGGACTATACGCCAGCTTTGGATGAAATGAGCAACAGATTCATTGTGTTCTTGTTTACTATGCAAGAATTCCCTGATTCCTGTTCTCAACAATTTTTTCATGTTGAATGCCTTAATGAACTCTGAAATGAGTTGTTTAAATGAATGTATTGAGGCTTCAGGTATTCTATAATACCAATCGAGGGTGATACCCTCTAAATTTTTGGGGAATATTTTAGTAACAACTCCATCCCAACGGAGCAGTTCCTGAATGGCTATGGCATAGGACTTAATATGTGCATTCGGGTCTCCCTCTATTATGTTTGTGGAGCCTATTTTCATGTTAGAGTGTGATACACCTTCTATGTGTTACACTCGGGTATTTTTATAGCAGTCCTGCTTGCCAGTGAGTGGGTCAAGGGGGTTCGGGGACGAATCCCCTCAAGCAAATTTTCATGGGTGGTTTATTAACCCATGGGTAATGGGTAACCGTAATGGGCTGTTTTTGGGCCCATGGTTTTTCGGTACCCATTGTTTTGATACCCACAATTTTTTGCCCATGGTTTTGAAACCCACAGTTTTTGCCCATGGTTTTGATACCCACGGTTTTGGATCAAAATGCTTAAGTAATTGTCTATTTATATGGTCTTATGCATATGATACATATACAAGCAAATGTATTGTAGATGTATTTTGAATTCAGGTGTGAATTCTATAGAATTTGTTGAGCATAGCTCTAAACGGATCTGGGTATTGTATTAAGAGAGTGGAGGCTTGTAATAAAATCTAAGCAAGTGATTCTTTGTGGACGTAGCCCAAATATGGTGAACCACGTTAAATATTGTCTCTTTGTGTTGTGTTATTTATTCTGCACTTTTATTTGAGATCTGTAATCTTTTCTACATATTATTTTCTACTGTTGCGATTCTGTAAGGGATTATTCCGCATATTTTATCTCTTATTTCCTAACACCCTCTCCTTTGTATTTGGGTATATTAGGGAGAGGTCTTGGAAGAAAATGTGTCATCGGGTAATGTATGCCAATATGCTTTAATTCTTTCTTTACATAATATTACTGAATCTTGGGTTTTAGATTCAAGGGCTTCTTTTCATGCTACTCCACATAGGCATTATTTTGTTGATTATGTTCAAGGGGATTTTGGGCATGTTTTTCTTGGTGATGATGAGCCTTGCAGTATATTTGGAAAAGGTTCTATTCAAGTTAAGATGCAGAATGGGAATACATGGCTATTGAAGGATGTCAGACATGTGCCTACATTAAGGAGAAATTTGATATCGGCAGGGCAATTGGGAAGTTATGGTTGTACTGTGATATTTACAACTGACTCTTGGAAGGTTACCAAGGGTGCTCTTGTGGCGGTAAGAGGTAAGAAGGTTGAAACCTTGTATTTATCCACTGATAGTACTAATGATTGTAATCTTGTGGCTTCATATGCAGACATAACATTATGGCACTATAGGCTCGGTCATATGAGCCATAAGGGCATGGACATCATAAAGAAGAATTTGCCTGGATATACAGAAACAGATTTAGAGTTCTGTGAGGACTGCATATATGGGAAACAGAAGCGAGTAAGGTTTCTCAAGGTTTGACCTACAAAGAAAGAGAGTAAGTTAGAGTTGGTGCATTCTGATGTGTGGGGGCCAGCTCAGGTATCATCTCTTGGGGGTTCAAGTTATTATGTTAATTTTATTGATGATGCAACAAGGAAAGTTTGGGTTTAGTGTATTAGAAAAAAATCTGATGTATTTGACACTTGTTAAATGGAAAGCCTTGGTAGAGAATGAAACAGGTCTTAAGCTAAAATGTCTCAGGTCAGATAATGGAGGGGAGTATTGTAGCAATGAATTTAATGATTACTGTTCTAATAATGGAATCCTCAGGTAAAAGACGGTTCTAGGAACTCTGTAGCAGAATGGGGTATCAGAAAGGATGAACAGAACAATAATGGAATGTGCTAGGAGCATGAGGTTACATGTAGGACTGCCTCTTTCCTTTTGGACAGAAGCGGTGAGCACAACTGTGTACTTGATAAATAGAGGACCCTCAAGTGACTTGGATGGAGGCATACCTGAGGAGGCTTGGTATGGTAAGAAAGTTGATTATTCATTTCTTAGAGTCTTTGGATGTGAGGTGTTTGTTCATATAGACAAGGATGATAGGACCAAGCTAGAGGCTAAATCAGAAAAATGTACTTTCATTGGTTATGGTGGCGATGACTTTGGATTTAAATGTTGGAGTATTAAGGACAAGAAAATAATTTGGTCTAGGGATGTGGTCTTTAATGAAATTGTCATGTATAAGAAACGCTTGCAGGAAAACAGGGAAGAATCCAAGAAAGAATATGCAGTGGTAGAGGATATTCCAGATGGGACAGTGACCTATGAATCAATTTAGGAACCAACTCAATAGGAACCCCAAACTCCTACAGTGAGGAGGTCTTCTAGGGTAAGAAAAGAACCTGAACATTTTTATCCTTCTCTTTATTATTTATTACTCACTGATAGTGGAGAGCCAGAGAGCTTTGATAAAGCAATGCAAGTAGATGCCAGTAAGAAGTGGGAGCAAGCCATGGATGAGGAGCATAAGTCTCTCATGGATAACCAGACTTGGGATTTAGTGAAGCTACCGAAAGGAAAAATAGCATTACATAACAAGTGAGTGTAGAGAGTTAAAGATGAAGAAGGAGGAAAGAAAAGATCTAAGGCCCAGTTGGTGGTCAAGGGGTTTGCACAGAAACAAGGTATAGATTTTGATGAGATATTTTCTCCTGTAGTAAAAATGACTTCTAGTAGAACTGTTCTTGGAATAGTGGCAGCAGAAGACTCGCACTTAGAACAGTTAAATGTAAATACTACATTTCTCCATGGTGATTTGGAGGAGGAACTATATATGTAGCAACTAGAGGGCTTTGAGGTCAAAGGTAAAGAAGAGATGGTGTGTAAACTAAAGAAGAGATTGTATGGCTTGAAACAAGCTCCACATCAATGGTATAAGAATTTTGATAGCTTCACAATGGAGCAAGGTTATATTAGATGTCATTCTGACCATTATGTGTATACAGAGAAATTTGAGGATGGAAGTTATATTATCCTGTGTTTGTATGTTGATGACATGTTGGATGCAGGTAAAAACATGCAAGAAATAAAAGTACTCAAGAAACAGCTAAGTGAATCCTTTGATATGAAGGATTTGGGGGTAGCTAGACAAATCCTTGGTATGAGGATAACTCGGGATTGGAAGGAATGGAAGCTGACTTTATCTCAGGAAGAGTACATTAAGAAGGTATTGGATAGGTTTAACATGTAGGATGCTAAACTGGTTGGGACTCCTTCGGCAGGCCATTTTAATTTATCAAAGGAGCAGTGTCCCAAGACAGAGCAGGAAAGAAACCAGATGTCCAAGGTACCTTACTCATTAGCAGTTGGTAGTTTGATGTATGCTATGGTGTCCACTAGGCCTGATATTGCCCATGGAGTGGGAGTTGTGAGTAGATTTATGATTGATCCAGGTAAAGAGCATTAGAAAGCATTAAATTTTATCAATTGGTATTTGAGAGGGACCATGGGGACAATTTTGTGCTACAGTGGATCAAACACCACTTTACGTGGTTATGTAGATTCAGACATGGCTAGAGATGTAGACAATAGGAGGAGCACAACAGGTTATATTTACACTGTAGGTGGGACAACAGTGAGCTGGATTTCATGACTACAGAAGCTAGTGGCTTTTTCAACCACGGAGGTTGAGTATATTGCTGTCACAGAGGCAAGCAAAGAGATGATTTGGTTACAACAATTTCTTGAGGATTTGGGGCATAAGCATGAGGAATGTAAGCTGCATAGTGATAGTCAGAGTGCTATATACCTAGTTAAGAACTTTGCTTTCCACTTCAGGACAAAGCATATAGAGTTGAGATATCACTTCATCAGGATAGCTTGGAGGAAGACAAGTTGAAGTTAGAGAAGATTCATACCAGTCAAAATCCTGCAGACATGATGACCAAGGTGGTCACAAGGGATAAACTAAAGCTATGTTCAGCTTTGGTTGGCCTTCATGGATGACAGTGAAGGGCTGAGAAGCTTTCTCAGTGGAAATCAGTCTCAAAGTGGGAGATTGTTATGATTTTGGAACCTATTTTCATGTTAGAGTGTGGTACACCTTCTATGTGTTACACTTAGGTATTTTTACAGCGGTCCCCGTTATGGGCTGGTTTGGGGCCCATGGTTTTTTAGTACCCACTGTTTTGATACCCATGGTTTTTTTTCCCATGGTTTTGATACCCATGGTTTTTAATCAAACTACTTAAGCAATTGTCAATTTATATGGTCTTATGCATATGATACATATACAAGCAAATGTATTGCAGATGTGTTTTGAATTCGGGTGTGAATTCTGTAGAGTTTGTTGAGCATAGCTCTAAATGGATATGGGTATTTTATTGAGAGAGTGGAGGCTTGTAATAAAATCTAAGCAACTGATTCTTGGTGGACGTAGCCCAAATTAGTGAACCACATTAAATCTTCTCTCTCTATTTTGTGTTATTTATTCTGCACTTTTATTTGAGATCTGTAATATTTTCTGCATATTAGTTTCTACTGTTATGATTCTATAAGGGATTCTTCTGCATATTTTATCTCTTATTTCCTAACACCCTCTCCTTTGTATTTGGGTAGATTAGGGAGAGGTCTTAGAAGCATGACGCTTCGTATAGTGAATTCCAAAGGTTCTTTCAAATATTCTGAATAAGTTCCTATCGCATGGGTTTCGACCATTGATGGTGCTTGCTGAGGGGGTGGAGGTGGGATGGTTTTTTGATATGGTGTAGCATATGTATTTGCAGGGGCATAAGGAAATCCCTGTGGTTGAGTGAACATGCCAGGAGAAGAGAACATATCTCCCTGTGGTGACTTGGAATACATGTTTAAGTATGGAGGAGCATTGTTTAGAAATGGATTGTTTTGTACTAAACTGGGAGGTATCATATTTTCCACTGGAGTGGCATTAGAGAATGCGGTTCTAGTTGGTGTTTTTTATGAATACTGAGGGGGCATGCCTAACGTGCCTGTTCCTGTGAGGAGGTCTACTTGGCTAGGATGATGTGGAGGATTGGAATCTCCTACCTACATCAATTGTGAATTTTAACTTTCCTGAGCAAGTTCCAACCCTCTAACCTTCACAACTAAGGCTAAGTTGACCTCATTCGATGAAGATACAATATTTTTCCTTAGTGGTGTTTTTTGTATACCTTGAGGTTGTATAGGCATATGGTACCCTGATATGAACTAATCATTTCCCTGCCAAGTATCACTGAGAGAATTTCGTATGGGTGGAGGAATGGGGGTGTTTTCTTGGAATGAGACCTCAGTTTGTATTTTCAAACCTCCTATAGGTGGGTACATATTTTGAGAGCGTTGTTCACTCCTAGCATAACATGCTAAGTATTCATAATCTAAAAACAAATATGGATCTAATTGTCTACTGATTTTTGGTCTAAGCAAAACCTAAAGAGATGAACCAGATCTCCAGTGAGCATCATGTTGTTCGATCTTGAAGGCTCTGGTTGTTGCATTTGAGTGAGCTAATCCAACTCCTCCATTTGGAAAGAAGAACTATATCTAGTCCTTTGAGGTGGAGTTTGTGTTGAAAACCGGTTAGTTGAATAGTTGTCATCCCATGCTGAGAGCGAGGGTGATGGTTGTCTATTTAGTTGATCGTAGTATGCTTCAAGACCTAGGAGAGGTCTGCCATATGCATCATATCCCGACATATTCGGGGGGTATATGAATACCCTCAGAATAATGGGAAAGAGTGAAGGTGGATAAAATTAAAAGAAGAGTGTGAAAGTGAAACAATTGTTTCTTTTATGTAAGTTTCACATCGGGTTCACCAATTTTGTTGGTGAAGCTGATGTGAAGGCTAGTGAGGTGGAAAAGATGAAAAGCATATACTAATTGGAAGAAAAAGTAGAAATAAGTCTTTGAACCAGAAGGTAGGAAGTTCACGTTGGGTTCACCAATTTTTTACGACAAAAAAGTGACATGCGAGGATGATAATCAGCAAGTGACTTTCCCCATACCCAAAGTCTCAAGGTCATGCTAAGACAGCTGGTGGTCTGGAATATACACAAGATGTAGATAAGCTAGTTAGGTAATCTTATGTCTTCAACACATAATGGCAGGATCTGCGAATCTAAAGCAAAGAAGGCCCTCCTAACTTGAACCGGTGTGATAGATCATTCGGCGAGGATAGCTTCTCAAAGGCTCCAATCAATATCAAGCTCTTTCATTATCTGATCCATGAGTTGTGGAATACGTGGAAGATAGCCTGTCAGTGCTCCATATATTTCTCCTGACAGGGTCATGAAAATGGATGGCTAAATGTGTAATGGACCTTTTGGTGCGCTATGGACGATTCTCTGGTCTAGTCCAGAAAAGTTTAGCTTGATTAGCTGTTATGTTTAATAATGATAGTTGTGTGATAATATCTGGTGGGAGTGGCGAGGATCTAAACACTAATTTTTACAAACTAGCGTCAACGTTGGATTGATTTGTAGGCTCGTTGGGTTGTGGGACCTTTGGATCATAATTGTAAGTTCATGGTTGTTGTGGACCTCTTATGGTCATGTGAAGAATCAATCCCTTCTTCTGATCTCGAGTATCCAATAATCGTATGCCTTTTCGGCCTCTACATTTAGAACTAGAAGTTGCATGATTTTCTCAGAGTATCTAACAGGCGTTCTGGCAACTTGGATACATAATCTAGTGTCTATATCAACAAGGAGGTCTCCTACATCTGGCTATGGGAGTAGTCGCTCACAACCGAATGTTTTCTCTCTTTCAGGTCCTTTTATAGCCATACAGCTATCTGTCAAGGAAATCTATAATTTTTCTGATTTGACAAGAACGTGTGTGATTTTTCATCTTCTATGTTTCATCCTCTTAACTATGAGCTGATTTCTTGTAGGTCTGTTGTTGTTCGGAAGACTTGAATTCTGAGATTTTGGTCTATTTCAGTTATTTCTACAACAGTATTTGGTTGAGGCATGATTAGCTCAAATACGTATTCTCTGGGCTCCCTAGGTCCCGTGATTGCCATACAAAAGAAACAATATAAATCTAACTAAAGCAAAGTAAACTAATTATGCAAAGTATATCCACAGCATATATAAATTCTTTATTTTTGTATTTTTGACAGAATATTTAATAGAATTAAGATAACAACTATTTAATATATCTAGAAAATGACAACTAACCTAATAACAGAATTAAAAACAAACAAGGTAGCCGAGTATAGCTACTTGTCTCTGTAGTTGTGAATCTATTCTAAATAACTAAATAACTGATCTAATTTAATTGAAATATTTTTGATCCTACCTCAGAAGTGAGGAACGAATCATAGTTTCTCAGAAACTATCGATCCCCACGGCTTCCCTGGCAATATCGAAAATTAACGTAATCGAAATGAAGTAATTCACTACTTTATTTGGTATATTTTAACTAGAAATTTGAAAGCTTGAACTTGGATTTTGCAGAACAATGGCGAATCTGATTGTGTGTGGCTGTCCCCTTAGTGTGGTCTCCTCATTCCTTCATGCTAACGTGAATCTAGAAAAGCGTGTAATGCTAGCATCAACAGAAGTAGGTATTGGAATAATGACAGCTTTGGATGTAGACTAAATACAATCTGAGTAGGAGAGGGATAGCGCAAGAGAACAGAGCTTGGCTTATGTAATTCCTAGCGGGATTTATTGCGAGTCATACAACACAAACCATCTAGAAAATGAAACTATCCTACCATAATTGATTGTATGAAACAGTAATAACACTAGAACAAGAAGATCATGTGGCTTCCAAATAGCAAAATAAGACTAACTATGCATGGAACAAATGAAAACTATTGAATTCCTAAGCAAGAACTGAAAGACTAAACTATTGAAATGAGAGGATGAGGAGCTTTTTGCTTGTAATCAAACCAGCTATTTATAGAATTCCCATTCACCCAAAGGTAACTCCAACTAGGAATATTTTACCATTAAACAATGGAGAACAACTATTCCAGGGGACATAAAACATTAATACAGGCCAATGAGAGGGAAAAAAGCTGGTAAAAGTTGAAAATTTATGCGAGTCGTGATCAAAAGAACATGTTGGAAAACATGTGAAGGACCGTCGCCCTGAGTAGGGATGTGGTTTCATCACTAAAGGGAAAAAAGATAAGAAATGAAGGGCAGAGGAATAAAACAAAGCACAAGGAACATGAATAAAGCATTTGGGATGCTAACATATACTTCGCGAGATTTTTTGGATCTGAACACCTTACGAGGCGACCTGTATCATCATTGGGGCATTTGTAACATCGTTCTAGTGGTACTGTACCCTATAATTTTGGGTACGTACAACTACCCTAAACTAACAAAAGAGACAAGAAAATTCAAACAAAACCTGATATAGGCAATGCAAAGTAGTTTCCCCTTGTTACAATTTGCAGCCATGAAGATGATTTGGCACTAAATCTGGCTGTTGGTATGAGTGAAAAGCTTACAATAGGAAAATCCTCCACCCAAATCATGAAGGTATCGACTCAAAACAAGACAAAGACCTCTTTTAGTTGCTCTGTATTTGGATTGAAGAGGCATTGCAACTGATCCTTGGTACTGTGAAGCTCATCCTCATGCTCAGGAGTAAGCATGACTTGTTGTGGCTTCTCCCTTGGCTCCAATGAATCCCAATATCTAATTGGGCAAGGTAAGGTCCTTTGAATTTTCCCACTGCTATGATATTTAACTCCAAAAATGGATTCTTTTTGCAGATCTTCCTGGATGGGTGATGTGAGAGAGATGATAGCCTCACACTCTTTCCCTTCCTCTGCAGCAGTTGTGACTTTTGGAAGATCAAAATATTCCAACTTTGATTCAAGGGGCATGTTGAAAACTATAGGTTGTGCTTTCACGTTCTCTTCCATGGTAGCAGGTTCTTGTGGTTGAAGAATGATTGATGGGGGAGAAAAGATTACAATTTCAACTGGCTCCTTCTTATCAAAACATTCTTTTGAGTCTGATAGGAAATCAAACTCTTTACTATCCTGCTGTAGTGAGATATCTCCCTCTTGCATGGTGATCTTAAAATATTCATTATTTTCATAATATAAAGGCTCATTTTCAAACATGAAGCTAGTGAGTTCAGGCTCTTCCAAAAAATCAAACTTTTTGAGAGGTTGAATGGGAGAGGGGTCTATAATTTATTTTGCAACTAGCTCATGATTAGTGCCTCTGAATCATACTTGATCACATCCACATGCTCCTCTTTAATTGGACTTGGAGTTGTTTTTTCTTCTTCCTTCTTGACTGATTGTGTAGCTTGGATTAGATCAGCATTCTCTTCAGATAAAGTGTAATTATGGACACTGCATTCAGAGAAAACAGATTACTTATCTTCTCCTTCTTGTTCTTGTTCTTCTTCTACTGCAAACTCAGCCTTAGCCACCACTGGCTATTCAACCTTGACCTCCTATGTTGGCTTAACCATCAAGGGGATCTTTGTAATCCAGAATCTAGAAGCCCAACTCTTCATATTTTCTATCATTTCTTCTCTTTTGGGTTCCTCCTCTCTTTTTTGTTCTCCTTGATTGGATTATTGAGTCTCTTCCCCACATGGACTTGGGAAATAAGGAGGAGTGGTAGGTTGGGATTCAACCAGTTTTGCTATTGTTTAGGGTGGAGAGGGAAGTGGAACTTCTTGTTTGTTTGGAGGGAATGACTGCTTGGATGGGAAAAGGGCAGAATAATTAAGATGAGATGGGAGATAAGGAGATGGAGAAAAGAAATCAACACTTGGGGCGGCAACTTAGGGGCTTGACTCTTGACACTGCTGAAATAATAAAGCTTGAGAAAAAGAAAATGAAGGATGGGGAGCTGGTGATTGACTTACCCATTGACAAGGCTATCTAATAATTTTCTCATATGCCTCAATATCCTCAATCCATTGTGTAAGGTGAGGAGACATTTTGGTCATGAAGTGAACCTTCTCCTTAGGGATATAATTTCTTGGCATAGGGATAGCCCATGGACAAGGTGCCTTATAGCCAATCCTAAATGCTTTCATCTAAGTTGTAGCCCTTGAATGCACCATGTGTGCCTCCATATCTTAAATACTCCCCAGCAGATCAGCATTTTCCATGTAATTGTCACCATTATATACATCCCCTTGTTCTTGATAAGCTTCATGGCCAAATTGGTTTTGACCCTGCTTATATGGGTAAGCATAATGGTTCTGGATCTGATCATAATGTTGATCTGGAGGAGTTGGGAAAAACATTGGAGGTGGAATGCACTATTGTAGGTGTGAATTCCATGAAGGGAATGAATTGATGATTGCATAAATTCATGGAATGGAAGAAAAATGGGAGATATGGAAATAAAAATGGGTGGAAATGGATGGGATAAGGTCTGTAACTTCAGAGATAGGTTGTTGACCAGATGGAGTCATAAGATGTGCTTACATGTGCCTCAAAAGGCTGAACCTTAACAAGAACACACCAACCTGCTAAGATGAAGTGGTAAGGTGCTTCAGACCTATCCCACTAGGCATGCCAAAACTGTTAGTACAAAATCACATCACCCTTTGAATCTACAACTTGATAGGTTGAGGCTCTCAATGTGATTGCATAACATGGAGCATCTCTCAAAGTGTGGGAATTTGAAATCAAGAGATCTATCTATATGAACATCGATTCTTATTCCTTTGTTTAGGTGTGCACAAATAATTATAGAGGATCTACTCTAAAACCTACTCTATCTTGCCAAGGAGATAGTGTTGGGAAGATGCGAGAAAATAAACCTAAGCTAACAAGGTGATACACCAAAGGAATGTTAAACACCCATTTTGTAATTTAACATAGACCATAGAAATGCAATACAACCACCATGCATAGATAACCAAACTACATTAAGAGATAAGAAGACAACAATGAACACGTGAGAGGGTTGAGAATCATCCACATACATATATTATTGATCTAGAGTTGATACAATACATTACAGTAGCCAAGAGGTAAAACTTTGTATTACAACTTGAATGGGAGATTTGGACTCCATGAACTCATCTGCAGACCAGAGGAGAAGGGATGGCACAAAACCAAAATGTCCAACCCTTTACAATGAGCTAAGCTCTTACCTTTATAGATGCAGTGAAAAGAAGAGGAGAGAAGAGATAGGACACCTGATTTGGAGCTCAGCTACTGACCATCATTGCCCTTGCAAATCTACCTAGAATCTATCGACTCCACTGCTCTATGTCTATTCAGCGTGTTGAATAAGGAAGAACGGTGGAGAAAATCAAATTTGATATGGTTGTTGAAGCAATCAGATCACATATTAATTGCATGAAGACATTTCCCTATTTTTCACCCACCTAACCTCCTCGAAATTAAATTTTCAGAATTCCATGGCATAGACGAGGTCGAGACCTTTCCAATGGTGTCATATTTATTAGATTTCAGGTACTAGATTGAAAGATATATCCATTTGAATGTTTGGGTCAGATCCGTATAAAAATAGTGAAAACCAGTTTAGCAGAACGGATCCACAAACCTGAAATGCACTTTGCGTCTTTTGCACAAACATACAAAAATATAAAAAATGTCACGCAGCCCTGATTTTCTCTTTTGCTAAATAAACATCTACGGGTCTGTCGGTCCGCATTTTCAATTTGGGCAAAAAGTCCTCCCCAGGCCTGATAGCTCGCTTCTGGAAAAAAATCCTTCCAATTCCCTCCTCCGCGCATGTGATTTAGGCCTAACACATGGCTTCTCGAGGTGTCAGCAGAGATGTCACTTATTTTTACACTTTACGCCTTCTCGGGCCAAATAGTTCAAAATTCATCTAGCTACCTGCCTTCCCACTTTGACTTTAAACATGGCCACATGTAGAGCTGGCGCGCATTTCGGGACCATCTTTGGATTTTTCTTTTGAAGTTGCGCAGAAGAGACATGTGTCTCCTTTGATATCTTTGTTCCATTTCTTTGTGTTTTGGCCAAGTCCTTTTGTTTGGTAGGGGCATACATTTGTCCCAGGACGCATGGAAGGTAGACGTGTATTTGGGACCTACTTCTAGATTTTACCTTTTGAATTTATATGGAGATGACATGTGGGGGATTCTGTCGTCCTTTCCATACTTAATCAATTTAAGCGGTCTGATTTTTCCCCCTTTTTGACTTTTGGACATGTGGTAGCCTCGTGCTCATCTGAGTCTCTTTTTTGGGCCGCACCTTTGAAATTACATGAATTGAACATGTGGAGGCCTCCGTAGCTTAGCTCTGTTTCTTTTATATGTTGTTGATTTGGGCCTGTTGCCTTTTCTCGGTCCTATACTACGTGGTAGGCTAGTGCATGTTTGAGTCTCTGCTCTTTGGACCTAGCCTTGTTGTTGCACCAATGAAACACATGGAGGCCTCCGCCGATGCTCTTATACTTAGCTGATTTGAGGCCTTGATTGAACACTTCCTCTTCAGGTTCTAGGACACGTGGAAGCTTCATGCTCGTATGGAGACCCGCATTTGGATTTACCTTTGAATTTGGGCAGAAGAGACACATGGTATCTTCCACTAGATCGAAGACTTTTAAATGGCCAGTGCAACTTTTTGGGGACTTTAAACATGTGGAGGGTTGGCGCTAGTTTGGGGGACTACCTTCAGAGTTGATCTTTAAAGATGCACCATTGAGACACGTGGAGGCCTCCGTCAGTTCTTCTATAATTAGTTGATTTGGCAGCTCAACTCTCAGTTATGTCCCCCTTTTTTTACTCCTGGCCACATGGTGAGCCTACACTCATTTGGGGTCGCCATTTTGGATTCTATTCTTGGGGTTGTGCCAAGCTAACACATGGCACCTTGAGTTGAATCATATGTGAAGTTCGAAACTTTGAGACCTTGATTCAATCTTCTACTTTCGAGCTCTAATCTCCTTTGACACCGTTTGGCCTCATTTTCAAACCTTTCTCCTCCATTGTAGAGTCTCGTTTGTCCTTGATTGTTGGATTTGAATGCAAGCTCGCAGGACAAAGCTGAACCTTCTGATTTTCTTCTGTACAGGGTCATGTTTGACCAATTTTTCCAGGGGGGAAAATTGGGATAACAATTACTAGGTCATTAATTTAAATAGGAACTAAGACAATTTTCCAACATTCTGGCATGCCCAGTGGGACCCACGCTCTCAAGGTGAGTCTTGTTGTTTATTTCCATATTCCATTTTATTTCATTTCCGATAACCTTGTAAGGAAGAAATGTAAATTGTTTTCTTGTTCGTGTTGTGGATTTCTTAGATTGTCTTATGCACTGCATTTGAAGATTAGATAAAAAGGAAAATCAAAATCTAGTTATTCCCATTTTGTTAGTTATTCCTTTTTGTATTGTACTTTTCCCTATCTTGTTTTTTACCTTCATCAAATACCACATTTGGTTTTGGATCTAAAAAACCCTTCTCATTCTTTCTTACAAATCTATTGTAAGTAGGGGTTTAATTAGTTACATTTCACACTTCATCAAACACAACCATACTCATAAATTAATTCATACATCTAGACATTTCCTACTTGGTGGAACTTATTGGGATTTAATCACCCAAAAGGAAAGTTTTCATAGTGTTCTAGATGCATTATAAATCATATACCTACTTGGGTCTCACATACCTTTAGGTATATCGAGGACTCCATAGCCATAAATACATGAAACCATCCATAACTTTCCATTCCCTAGGTACCATATTATCTTATTTTGTATTTTCTTTCTCACATTTTAATTTAATCAAGATAACAAACACAGTTTGTTTGATTTTCTTATTCTAAGTAGACATCGAATTAGTTTATCTTTCTTTGTTTTATGTTAGTTATCACTAGATCTCAATTTACACAAATGGAACAAAACATGACAAACAATATCTCAATCCATGTTACTATTCAACCAAATTACATGATTTCCATTCTTACTTCTAATCCTTTAGCCTTCTTAACCATGATTACTCAACCCATCATCACCCTTCCCCCTCTTCAAGAGGTTCAGTTTTTTTAATCCAATCCTCATAATGAAACTAATCCTTTCCTCTATCATCATCTGGTCCCCTCTACACTGACCACACCCCCATCTACTTCTTTTATCAGTGTTTCTGGGCCGCCCTTCATCTCTTGTGGATGTGTGGAATTTCTAGAGCTTCTTGACACAAATCTAGTTGTTCTCTATGATTATATTCTTCAGCAGACCACTAGTATTCCCATTAACGGATCTCTTTTACAGAAAATTTATGCCTATCACTCTAATCTGGAATCCACTCAAGTGTTTACCTCTCAACTCATAATGTTCTTTCCAAGAGCCACGAATGAGCTTGCTAAATCCCCACAATCATAGAGAACAAACAATGTTATTATGATACAAACAATCATCAAACTACTCAATCGGTGGTTCTTATTCCACCCAATTTTTCTCATGTTAATACCACCATACCTTCTTACATCCCCATCACTTCACTTTCAAATGTAATCACTTCCCTTCATATTCAACCATATTAAGGGTCACCCTTGCTTCCTCCCATATCCAAACAACATAACACTACCTTACCTCTCATTTCTACCTCACACGTTCATGCCAACATGGTCATCTCAAAACGCTCTTCCATCTAGATCAAAGTAGACTCATGGTCCACCTCCTTAAGGAGCCCATCATTATATCCCCCCTATTCAATCAACCGAAACTTCTCAACCACCTATTATTTATACTCCCACAAATCCCACAACTAATAAATCATATTCCTCTATCTTATAACGAAATACCTAATCTAACCAATCATATCACATTCCCATCTCCCAACACCAAGTTGTATCTCAACCCATAAAATCACAACCTTGTAATTATCCCACCTTATCAACTACCTCCAACAACCCCAATGCATCCTCAAATATTTCAAGCATATCAAAAACCCCATTCATCCACTTTGTACACATCTCAAATTCCTATTTCAACATCCCAGCCATCTAATGATCCTTTTAAAGTTCTATTGTTTTGAATGGCTAATATCAAAGCTACAACTTTTGGATCTAAGACCACTTTTTCATATAATCAAATCTGCAATGAACACATAGACCCATCTATTTCGGTCAAACCTTATCCTCCTCACTGGGATATGCCATTTTTTTCTAAATTCAATTCTAAAGAGGATCCCCAATAACATTTATGTGTTTTTAGGCATGCGTGTTATCTTATTTCTCATACTCAATATCTTTTTCTATGCACGTTTCCCATGTCTTTAGCCGGGATAACCATAAATTGGAATAGCAACATCCCTCAACATTCATTATTCACATTCACTCAACTCGCGTAACTATTCCTTGAAAAAAAATTGATAAACATTACAAGTAAAATTACCATCGCTAACGTTTATGCTATTTGACAATATGATGACGAATTTATTTCCAACTTCATTGCATGATGATGTGGCATTATTAATTAGCTATCATCCCCCCTTCCATAGACTAAACTTATTGAACTCTTCTCATGTTCCTGTGCGAATCATATCTCATCCACCCTCCAAATCTAATCATTTTAGACCTTCAAGGAGGTGTTCATGATGGCTCACAAACTTGAAATTTGTGCCTTTAAGCAAGGCCAACTTAAAATTCAATCCAATAAACCTAAGACAAAGTTCACAAAATCATCCACACATAATGAAAAATCTAAAACCACTGCTAGCACCATTGTAATAAAGTCATAATCTACATCTACCTCTCACATGGAGTCTACACAAAATATCCTAGACCAACCCTCAATTACACCCCTCTTGGGAATTGATACAGTTTAATTTTTGAAAAATTGATAGTAGTTAATATTATTCAACTCCCACCCATTAGACCTTTGATGAGACACGTCCCAAACCGTCATGGTACCACAAAGAGAACTATTGCAAATATCATCAAGTCCACAACCGTGATATTGAAAGGTGTCTCACATTCAAATATTTGGTTCAAAAACTCATAGACTCAGGTGGCATCAAAGAGGAAAACCATAATTTCTGACCTAATCAACCCTTGAATTTCTTCAGACAAAATTTTCAAAACCATTCACCTCTTAATCAGACTCAACCTTCTGCATCACAAGCACCTAATGCACACATCATCAACATCGTAGATCAGGTTTTGACATCACCATCCAAAACATCATCATCTATAACACCTACATATATTTCAGATCCCTCTCCAGCTGTCACATCTTCATCAACCTCAAATATGACCATAACTTCATCAGAATTGATTATACCCACTTCTTCATCTTCACCCTCTATAAGTTCATCTAGTGAACCCATTTTTTGACCTATTACAGTTGCGCCCACATCATCATTCTCAACATCTACACTAACTTCTAGCCCAATCATTACCACACCCCTCATCAACATCTAAAACTACACAAAAAATTTCCCCAAGAATTACCACACCTACATCAACACATGAAATTATAACTATGTCTACACCATTCCCAACTCCCATAGTCAATACAAGCACAAGTGACACTCCAATCAATTCAAAACAACTATAATACTTTCACCCACACATCCTAAAAACACCTTAGCAACCTCCCATTTAGATATTGTAAAATGTATCATGGAGAAACCTCTCCCACCATCAATATTACAAGCACTGTTACCAAATATACCACTACTGCCACCAAGGAAAAATATCCACAAACAAGAACCAAAAACTTTGGTGTCCCTATTTAGAAGTATCTTACACATCCACATAGAAATTTATAGATTCCTTCCCCTTAGACCAATCCTCTCAATACCACATCATCGTCATCATGCTTATAACCGTCCTCTTCCATCTTGGGGCCACCCCCTTCATCCAAAACTTCCACGACCAGTAAGACAACACAACAAATCTTGTCTTCTAAACTATCTACCACGTTTATTCTAAAATTGAATCTAAGTTATCCAAATTATCAACCAAGATTCAATAATAAACATAATAATTTCCATCCTCTTCCAAATCTAAGACAAAATCAAAGGTTCCCATCAAATCATCTTAAACCAAACCATCATTACCTTCATCACAAACCCCTTCATCTATAGCCATATCATCACCCATTCCCTTGGGGTATAATACAATAATATTTTAATAATTACTCCAAGCTTCAAAAATCAATTTTCCATTAATCAAACCCTTTGATCCAAATGCACCAAGAACCTCATGGTTTGAATCAAATATAATTTATGCATACCATCGTACACCAGGGCATGAGACCGAAAATTGTGAGGCCCTTCAAACCATCATATACAATATTTTTGACCAATATGACCTTTTGATTAACTAAAATTAACTAAACTAATGTAGCAAAGGATAGTTAATCTAATCTAGGAGGACATATAATGTAGTAAGTAAATGCACAAAAACAGTATATATATATATATGTACTAAATATTATAAATAGTAAAATTAAAAACCCTAATGTGTAAGAAGTGAAAGTAAAGAAATCAAATGAATAATGGATGCTTGTCAGATAACATTGTAGTGATGAAAAAAAATTATAAAGCAAAAGTGACTATGTAAGGATCCTGCAAAGGAAATATCTGGGTGATGTGGCTAGATTGGAATGCCTAGAAGAGGACTGGTGCACCCATAGGTGCTCTGGTAAGTAAAAAAGGTGCCCCATGCTGGGAAAATGGTCAAGAACTGGTCTTCATAGGTCTGAGAGGTGAGTGTTATCCTTCGCTACTTGTCGCATTAATTTCTCCGTACTACAATGAATGCTCCAAATATTCCAAGAGGAAGGATAACTTGTAAAAGATAAAAAAATAAGTATCAAAACCTAAAAAAAGATGTAAATGAATGGGTCAGGCTAACCTTAGTTTCCACAATAGTGGGACTAATAAACTGAGTGTTACACTACATTTCAGACCCAAATGTAGTTATGGTGGGTGTGTCCATGTCATGCCCTAGGTGGTCTTGTGCTAATCGTAGTTTGTAAAATAATGAGCAATAGCTAAATGTAGAAAATGTAATAAAATGTGTGCAAGGAATAGAATAGAATCCCTCCCCCTATGAAGAGTGATGTAGATGTCCTATTTTGTGCCTTGATGATGGATCTATGTGGATCCCAATGCAATGGATGGATGACAAAAAGGCCAATCACAAGAAAGATAAAGCTGAAAAAATGGCTAGAAGAGGCCCAAAAAGTGGCGATAAAGTGCTAGAAGGACCAGGGCACCCATGGGTGCCCCAATACTAAAATTGGGCACCCCAGCAAAGGCTAAAATAATGTGAGATGTCATAAAATGGCTAGGCATATGGGTACAATAAGTCACAAATTACGAAATAAAATAAACAAGATGTCCAAAGGAAGGGGTTAATTAGTATTGTCTTCACTCAAGAACCTACTAAATAGTAGTATGAGACCAGGATAAATAAATGTCCAAAGTGCAAGATTTTGTGACTACATTTTTTCCCCACTTTATGTTAATGAGTAGAAATATCGATAACATAAAGTAGATAAATATGCATACTTGATGTCCATGAAGAGTGTAGTAGAAGCATGCTGAAGGACTAGACAAAAGTGTGGAATGATAAAAAAAAAATGGAGGAGTGTGGAAAGTATATATGAAAAATGTGCAAAGAAAATGTGATGAGAGTGAATCTAGGGAAAAATGTGTGTGTGTAGCAGATGCAGTGTGTAGTTTACCTCCATGGTTAGTAAAAGTATATGTGCTAGCACAAAATGTTGTTGTTTCCATTGTTGTATTTTTTCCCCCATTTGATTGCTTGTTTCTCATACGGATGGACCTACAAGGAGAAAATAATCAAGTAGTTAAATATGTATGTATGTAAGTGTAAAAATGCTATCTAAAAGGTGCATGTGTATGTAAAATACAATTATGTAAATGTAAGGGTAAATGGAACATGTGTACCTGATCCATGATGAAAGAAAGAGTGTAGAAGGATATCCTGTATTGCATGTTTTTTTGGGAAATCTCATGCTACCCTAGATGGAGAAGTGTAGGGAGGAAATTCTTTATGTCCTCCAAGCTCTGACTGATCCACTGAATATGTGTGAAGAGATCTCTATATCATCCTGGTTTTTTGGGTGATCTGACGCTAGTGGCCGAACTAGTGTACAGGGGCACACCCACTATAACCTCTAATCCTGTAAGTGCTTCCCATTAATTATAAGGATACAATGTCTTGTAACATATTTTGTGTATGAGGTTTGTAGACTATTTTGAACCCACTCATTGTGTATAACTGAATGGGTGTAAATACATTTTGTTAGTATGTAAAAACCCCAAATGATGCCCCCCTCCTTAGGGGCACATGCGACGCCACTAATAGGTTACATTTGGCCCCAAAAGAGGATGAACCACACACACACTATAACCCTAGACATTTTTTGGCAGAAACCAAGGCACACATCAACAAGAAGGCTAGCCAAAGACAAGTGTAAAAAACAATGCATCCATATAAAAAAAACATGTTTCAGCTATGCATACAATGTAGTAAATGTAAAAATGCAAGAAATAAAGTAGGATGCAAAAATCGGGCTGCCAACATGGGACATCACTCATGATTTCGCAAGACATGCAAGGCCATCATAGAGGAAAACAATAACCAAGTGTGCACACCAAACACAGGGCAAGGCCAAAGAAAAAAGCAAACAATGGAAGACAATGCAACAAACAAGTATGGAAACAAATATACATGCATAACAAATGTTACACATGAATCACTCATTAGCATGCTAGAAAGATAACTAGTGTTTCAAAATCATGTATAAGCAAGTAATGTAAAGTGCTAAGTTCAAAATGAAACCATATCACCTAGAATAGATGAATATGGATGCGGCAGAAACCGATGCAGGAAGGGAAGAAGGTGAGCATCCATGTTGTGTGTAAGAGACCTACATATGTGAGCACAACTAAAAAAATAAGTGAAAGTACATGTTTGGATGATACAGATAAATGACATACAAGTAAGTTGATTAACATGTGTAATAAAGTGATCATGAAAAAGTAAAAGCAAGAAAGAATAAAAGAAACCATAATATGAAGTGTGATGTGAATGTATGGAATGGAATGCAATATGGAATGATAAGAGCCATGTGCCCCTCAAGTGGATGGAAATGTATGCAATGAGGTTCAATTTTGTTACCCCCTCAATAGTTAAGAATGAACTGTAACCAAGAGTGTGTCATCGAGAAATGGTCAAGTAGTGTGTGTATTGTGTCTAGTGTGTTGTGAGGAAATGTGTATATGCGTAGTGGTTATGATATGTGGAATATAGAATAGATGTGTGTGGACCTTATATCCTAAATGTATACCATAAGGATATGAAATGTGGAGTGATGATTTATCCCTAAGTGTTTATCACTATGATATGATTTGATGAGTGATGATTTAGCACTAAGCGCATATCACTATAGAATGTAAGGAGGGTGTGGTGATGTAACCTGAGGTATAGAATTCTAGAAGAGGATAGAATAGGTGAAAATTTAGGCTAAATCATATGAATAGTAGGGAGTGGTGATGTAGCCTAAGGTATATACCACTATAAAAGGATAAAACAAAGGGAAGATTTAGCCTAAGGTGCATGTCACTAAACTAGTAATGTCACATGATGAAAAGGTGGAATGGTGAATGTGTAAAGTGCATTTTATTTGTAAACCCTTAGCATTCAAATATAGACTGATGAACTAAAGTGCATCATCAGGTAGTGAGTGCAACACAGAAGAAAATGTAGTATATGCCCAAATGAAAATCGACCATGTGATGAGTAGAATGTGTAAAGGAGTGATGTGTAGAATGTAATGCGTAGGATGTGGAATATGTGTGAAAATTTGTGGTGTAATATGTATGATATGTTGATGTATGAAAATATCATGGTGTATGAGATGTAAAGATGTAAATGACCAAATGTTGTAGAATGTATAACACATAATGTGTGATGAAGTGTAATGTGTAATTCATAGAGTGTAGTGTGTGGGGTTCATGTGTAGTAAGCCCTCAATAGTCGAGTGTGAACTAAAACACAAGAGTGTGTCATCAGGTAATGACGCTAAAGTGTGTAATGAGTATGTGTATTCTATGAGATTGATGTATGAGAATGCAAAAGTGAGATATGTGTATATGCTCAAATTAGGGGGGATGTGGGATACTATGCCCGTAAGTGTATGATAACATGTGTACTATGTGATAAATGATGTATGAGGGTGATGAAGTATTATAGATTTCATTTAATTGATGATGTGTAAGGAGCGTTAGAGTCTTATAGATGTGTGTATGTATAGATGGTAGTGTAATGGAGGTAATGTAAGACGAAATGAGGTTTTTTTATGGTAAAATACCCCTCAACATTCATATAAGAACCATAAGAATATGAGTGTTTCATCAAGAGGGTAGAGTGAAAAGAGTTACCTACCAAAGACAAACTTTGCGTGTCAGTGGGACCATGTTGGATAAAGTCAATAGGAGCACTATGTGATAGTGGTGAAATCAGAAATATGTCATGATCACTAGTAGGTGGATTAGTTTTTGGGACAAAATTAATGTGTTGGAGATTAGATTTTAGAGGAGGACAAGTTGCATTGAGTCTCAAGGGAGACTGCTCAGGTTTATTTGGTAATGTAGTAGATGACTTATTAGGTGTGGTTGGTGATCTAATTTTGATAGGTGGTTGACTTTTTTGACTTGGGGATACCATAGGTGATTGATTAGGTGGTGCTCCTCTATTCGAAGAAGGCGTAGAAGAAATGGTGGCGTGACATGCTCATTAAGTGGTGAAGAAGCAACATTAAAAATAGGATAATCATGTGATGGGACTATAATATTTGTCTGAATAGGAGAAGAATCATTATGCACATGCGAGTGATTGTAATCATCAAGTATGTAATGAATAAGAGAAGCATCTAGAACTTCCATAGAAATATTAGAGGAATCTTCACTAGTAGTTGGGTAACATGGTATAGAAGTTGTAGATGTGTATGTCGTAGGTGATTTATTAGACAGATATTGACTAATCACATGAATAATAGACTTAGGAGTCCATATGGGTGTAACCTTTGTAATAGGATGTTGTGTATTAAACAAAATAATACATTGATGCGTAAGACTTTAGATTATGTGATCCAAGGTATGGAAATAATTTCCATTATGTCCATTGATTCAATGATAATTGCAATATGGATGAACTTTATATTTCACTAACCGATAGGGAGAATAGTAATGAGTAGGAGGTAGACTAATCAATTGATGACTAAGGAGTTGAATAAGAATGTCATGCGGCATAGTATTATGCTAAAAAATGAGAGGATTAGGCAATGGGATGTCTTGAGGTTCAGTGAATTGACATGTAGTGGACATAGATTGTATATAAGATGTAGAAGGAGCACAAACTTGTGATTAAGAGGCATACCTAAACTGTTGAATTGTAGATCTAAGGGATGTAATACTTGATTCCATATCCTTCAATTTTTCTTGAAATAAGGCATGTAGTGCTTGAATTGAATCTAATAGGGGTTGAATAAATGGAGGATCACTAGGATAAAAGACTTAAAATAAAATATCTAATATAAAACTGATTTGGTGTGGTGGAGTATTGTCATCGAGATACTTGCAGTCTATCTCTTTTTGTAAAACAACCTCCCAATGAGGATATCTCTTAAGTAAAGTAGACAAAGTTATGTAAGAAACTTTGGGATCCATGAAAGAAAAGATAAGAAATTCCCTAAAACTGAGGTGGATTTGAAGGTCAGGTTCACAAAAATTATTAACTACAAATAATTAAACTAATATAGGAAAGGATAGTTAATCTAATCTAGAAGGACATATAACATACTAAGTAAATGCACTAAAATAATATGTAAATGTAATAAATAATAGAACTAGTAAAAGTAGAATCTCTAATGTGCAAGAAGGGAAAGGAAAGAACTCAGCTGAATAATGGATGCTTTTCAAATGGTGTCATAGTGATGAACAAAAAAATAGAAAGTAGGAGCGATTGTGTCAACGTCCTGCATAGGATAGATCTAGGTGATGTGGCTAGAATGGAGTGCCTGGGAGAGGAGTGGGACACTGACAGGTTCCCTGGTATAGGAAAAAGGTCTAGAACTAGTCTTCATATGTTTTGAGAGGTGACTATTATCCTTCTTCGCATGTCACATTAATTTCTCTTTACTGCACTGAATGATTCAAATATTCCAAGAGGAAGAATAACCTGCAAAAGACCAAAAATAAGTATCAAAACCCTAAAAAAATAAATATGCAAATGAATGGGTTGGACCGACCTTAGCTGTCACAACAATGGGTTTACTAAACTGGGTGTTGCACTACATTTCAGACCCAAATGTAGTTCTAGAGAGTGTGTGCATGTCGTGCCCTAGGTTCTCTTGTGTCAATCACACTTTTCAAAATAGAGAGCAATAGCTAAATGTAGAAAATGTAATAAAATGTGTAAAAGGAATAGAATAGAATCCCCCCCTCTGAAGTGTGATGTAGATGTCCTAGCTTGTGCCTTGATGATGGAGATATGTGAATGTTAATGCAATAGCTGGATGCAACTCTAGATGTAGTGATAGTAGTAGTTGATGCTAAGTCCCTCATTATGGTCTCATAACTTTATATGTATAGGGTTCTCTTGCTAAAATTTTGTAATTAACCTTGAAAAGGCTGACCACAAGAAATATGAAGATGAAAAATGGCTAGAAGAGGCCCAAAAATTAGTGGGAAAGTGCTAGAAGGTTTAGGGCACCCCCAAGTGGGACTAGGGTGCTCTTGGATGCCCCAGTACTAAATTTGGGAACCCTAGCCAAGGCTAAAATAACAAGGGATGTCAAAAAATGGCTGGGCATATGGGTGTAAGACATCACAAATCATGAAATAAAATAAACAAGATGGCTCAATGACGGGGGTTAATTAGTAATTTATTCACTCAATAACCTATTAAATATTATTATTAGACCAAGATAAATAAATGTCTAAAGTACATGATTTTGTGACTAAAAACTTCTTGAGGAGGGACCTATTCTTTCATCATCAACCTCATAATCCACACCCTCATCTACTAAAGTATCCAAGTCAACCCATTCATCTAAGATTTATGTTGTCACTCCTCCATCTACTTCAACCCCTCTTGAGGAACATCCTCCTCTTTACATTGATGTTGTTTGGTCACCACTCATTCTTATCGTGAATGTCCTCCACCTGCTCAATCATAGTCCAAGGTGGTTTTCGGTGCTCCTCCTAAAGATTCCACCTAACCATCCTTATCATCTAAACCCAAGGTGTCCATCATAGCTGGCTCTCAGCCTATTGCTCTTAAACAAAGTATCATGAAAAAATCTCTGCCATGCCCCAATTAAGATTTCACTCTACGAGATTATCTAAAGCTCTCAATATCATAGGAAATCCCTAATGGAAACTCTTAAACACATCCCTACCACTAGTGATGAGGCCTAACCATTTTCATATCTTGTCGGGTTGTTTACTACTTTGACTTCTATATCATTTGACGACACAGAGATTCTAGATATCACACTGAAAGAGTGTGACCTTCCCCTCTTCATCACCTTCCATATCAATGACACCTTCATTTTTAAATCTATGATAGATAATGGAGCTAGCATCAATATCATATCATCTCATACTTTTGACCAACTCAATCTCCCTAAATCCATTGTCATTCAATCACCCGCAGTCTTGTGCACTTTTAATAAGGCTATCTCCCCCACCTTAGGTACGGTTATTCTTCCCATCTGCATTGGTGAAAAAATCCATCATGAAATATTCTATATCATAGAAGGTTATTTTAAATAAAATTTCTTGTTGGGGTGACCTTGGATATGCATTATGCATTTCATCCCTTCCACCCTCTATCGATGTATCAAATATGATCACGAGGGGAATATTCTAACTCTCCCCCTAACACTCCATCATTCAAATCATGTAATATAACATATCATCCTAATGATGTAATTATCCCCACACAAGACTCATCTCAATCATCTACTAGTTCATTCATCTCTGCTTCTAAGTTTCCTAACAACGATTCTATCGACAAAGTGATGGATAAGATTTCGTTGGGGGAATATCACCTTCTTACACTAAATTCTCTTCCCATGCCTAAAAAACATGATAGATCTAACAAAGCACCCATGTATTAATCAAACGTTAGGGATATCATTCCTTTTCATCCACCCCATCTTTGTACCAACCTCAGCTATGGTGGCATTGATCTCCCTTCATCTCACTTTGACACCCAACCTAATACTAAACCATACACCAATGGATTTGGTTGTCTTTACAAAAAAAAATTAACTCATACCTATTTTAATCGATGTTCCTGGCAAGGATTTGGAATGGGGCATTATGAGAAAGGCATGCATGAACTTGTCATCGATCAATCTCAAAAACCTCATAAAAAATTCAGAATAGGTTATAAAGATAAATTCACCGATGCTCTTACACCATCTATGATGTATATAAACATGACTTATCCATCTTCCCCATCCCATGAGGTTATGGATACAGATGAAATCGTTTAAATCTCCTCTAGAATTTTTTTTAGTCTCCACTATCACCTTGGGACCACTAACTTATCTATGTGAAAATCAGACTATGTCCCTTCCTCTTCGTCATCCGTAGATGATAGAAGAAGAAAATTCTACCATCGATGTTCTCCCTTACACTAACAATGATGCCATCCTTTCCTATATGGGGTTAGAATATTCCTATAATCATAATACCTTTCCATATGACTCATCCACCTTTCTTAATGAAGCCACCATCGACATCAACATTGAGATTCATCAGGAGCCCCACATTCTCAAAGTGGGTTAATATTTTGATCACCAAGAGCTCAAACCCTTCGATGTGTTCCTTCTCGTCAAAGCCAAGACTTTGCATGGTCATATTCTAACATGTCGGGCCTCAATCCATCCAAAGTTTTCCAAAATATTATCACCTTTACCAATGCTAAGATGGTAAATCAGAAGCTTTGTCGTGTGCACCCTCAATTTTCCCTCCTTGTCAAAGAGAAGCTGCAACACCTCCTTTCCACTAACTTCATCATCCCCGTTGACTATCCATAATGGGTTTATAACATTGTACCCATTTATTAATCATTTTTCAAGCTTCACATATACACATACTTTCGAGATTTAAACCTTGCTTGCCCCAAATATTACTTCCCCCTTCCCGACATGGATAAACTTGTAGACCTCACTGTAGGCCATCATATTCTTTCTCTTATGGATGGTTTCTCTGGGTATAATTAGATACTTATCGCACCATAGGATCAACATAAGACTTCTTTTATCACCCGTTTGGGGACCTTTTGTTATCATTTCATTCCTTTTGGTTTAAAAATTACCGGAGCCACTTACCAATGGGCCAAGACCTTTATCTTCCACGATCTCATCCATAATACCATTGAGGAAAACGTTGATGGCCTCTTGAAGGTAAATCAAAGAATCCACATGATCATATCACTATCTTTGATATCCTCTTCGAATTCCTCATCATCCTCTTTTCACTTCAATCCAACCAAGTGCGTGTTTGGAGTGTTAATAGGTGAGCTCATTTGTTTCATCATTTCTATTTGAGGCATTGAAGTTGACCACACCAAAATCAAGGCCATACTCGAGATGCCTCCTCCCTATAAATTGAAGTAGATTCACAATCTTCAAGGTCATTTTCAATCCATTCGTCACTTCATCTTGTAGGTTTTTGATTGTTTCCATCCTTTTCATCATCTTCTTTGCAAATATATTGATTTCAATTGGAATCACAATTGCTAGAAGGATTTTGATGATCTTAATCAGTATCTCTTATCCCTACTGGTGCTTACGTCTCCACACGAGGGGAAGACCTTATATATTTATGTCTCTACCTCTAACCATACTCTAGGATCTATGTTGGTGCATCGTAATGAGCAACACCATGAGTACGCCATTTATTATATCAATCACACTCTTCACAATTATGAAAATCACTAAACAAAAGCTGAAAAGGTTTGTTGTACTCTTTTCTTCACTACTTCGAAGATTTGTCATTATCTTCTTAACCACAAAATGTATGTTATCACTAGTTTTCACCTTCTTAAAACCATGTACATCTAAACCATATCATAGTGACCGCAGCACTCGATGGCTCATGCTCATGACTAAGTTTGACCTAGATTTCATCTCTCAAAATTTTATTAAGGTCTAAGCTATCCCTGATCAATTGGTCGATGCCCATCTTCAAGATAATCATCTTCCTCATGAGAACTTCCTCGATGAGTCCATCTTTAACTTCAAACATGAATTTCATCCACTAAATATGACTCTCTTCTTCGATATTTCTAAGTTTCAGCAAAGGGGAGGTGATGAGGTTATTATAATTCCTCCTTGGGATAGTCCTATCCCCATTACAAAAAAGCTTATCTTTGATTGTATAAATAACATGACCAAGTATGAATCTCTCATATTACGTCTCGAAACCACAATCTTGCTCATTGTTCAAGTCCTTGAAATCTATGGGAACTCTCAACTTGTCATTAATCAAGTCAAAGCTATCTATCAATGTAAAAATGATGTATTGTAAAGGTAAAAGGATATCATTGACTTCCTCCTAAGGGAATTTAACTTCTACATGATTCAAACCATCCCTCAATCTTCTAATCAATTTGTGGACACTATAGCTTCTCTCTCTTCCCTCATTCCTTAGACAATAGAAGAGTCTCGACTATTTTTTATTCTTCAGCATCAGGGTTAACCCACCCACATTCATGACCTTCCTCATGTCAACCATGTTGACACTAATCCTTTTGACCTTTGGTATTCTGAAATATTTGATTATCTATCTCAATCCATCATTCCCTTTGAATTGTCCAAAAATGGTAGGAGGTCCTTTCTTCAACGTGTTAACCGCTACGTCATCCTTCATGAAATCCTCTACAAGTGTGGCTTTGATGGTATTTTTTATTCATTTCCTTAAATATCATGAATCCACTAGCATTATTCAAGAGGTCCAAGAAGGCATATGTGGATGACATTTTAGTGGTTAGGTGGTTTCCAAACATGTCCTTTGCATGGGTTACTATTGGCCCTTTCTCAATCAAGATTACTTTGAATATGTCAATAAATGTGTCAGATGCCAGTAAAATTCCAATCTAATCCACATTCCTATCTAGGCATTGTAACTAGCTCAGGATCTTTGGACCTTTTAAAAATGGGGACTTGATCTCATCGATCTCATCAATCCACATTCTTCTCATCATCATCATTCAATCATCACTACTACTGAATATTTCATAAAGTGGGTGGAATGTATTTCACTTACATCAACTAAATCTAATCAAATCATTAATTTGGTCTATCAACACTTTAATTTTCGCTTTGGTGTCCCCCATTAAATTATCACAAACAATATAAAGTCCTTCAAAAATACCTCAAGAAGTTTTGTGACTCCTTCAATATCAATATTATCTTCTCTTCTCCATAATATCCTCAAGCTAAGGGTCAAGCTGAATCCACTAACAAATATCTTCACAAAATTATCGCCAAGACTATTGATAAATAAAGTTGTGATTGGAACCTTCACACTACATTCACTCTTTGGGATTATTATACTAGCATCCACACTTCCATAGGTGTTACTCCTTTCTCTCTCATCTATGTCTCCAAGGATGTTCTTCCTCTTGAAGTCCAAATTCCTTATTTGTGTGTTTCTCTTTGTGACTTCATATCTAATGAATATTATCACAAAAAGAATTTATCCCAGCTCGAGATGTTAGATGAGCTCACTCTTAAACATCATCATTTTTATCAAGAGCACATCAAATGTGCCTATAGTAAAAATCTTAAATAATGCAACTTTAACATAGGTGACCTCCTCCTTAAAGAAAATAAAAATATCACTACTCTGGAAAGGAGTCAAAGTGAATTTTTTTCTCTCAATTGGATTAGATCTCACATTATCACACATAAGTATGGGTCTCGAGCCTATCATTTAGCTTCCCTAGATGGTAATGTGGAACTGGAACCCCTTAACACATTGTACTTGCAACCATTCTATTATTAGCATAATTACCAATAAGAACTTAGTTTTTTCCATGATCATCCATCCATCACTATCCATTTCCATCAATCATCATAATGATTTGGAATTATGTGGTCTACAGTCACTTTCCTAGTCCTAACCTTAAATATGGGCATTACAACTCTTCGCATAGCATATTCCTTATAGATAAGTTCTTCCTTCATGGTGATAACTATCATAATGATCTAGATATCCATATTCCTTATGGATATGGGCACTATCTATTGGAACTGCATTAAGGGACCACGAGTGTCACTTATACATTCATTGTCCCCTTTTATAGGGCCTACATAGCTATTCCGAGATCTTCCCCATGTAAAGTCAAAATTTTCCATGGATTCTCATCAAAGCTATCAGAAATAGACCTATTCCTCAAAGGAAATTCATTCTTGTCAAAAAAAAGAAAAGAAAAGAGAAAGAAAAAATTTAAAAAATAGAACGATCCCTCAAAGGATGGCTATCATGTATATCATCCCTATCATTCCATAAAATTCATAAGATTATAAATTAGTCCACTCCCTCATAGGATGGATACTTCCTTATATCATGGTAGTAAAGGCTTCCCACATCGATCAACCTTCTATCTCATATGTCAAGAAAAATAAGCATCCTAAGAAAGCATCCCTCATCGATCAACTTTCTTTGTCACAAACTTCCCACATTGATCAATTTTCTTTTCCCCTACTCTTAACTGGTGCATAGACCTTGGGAAATCCACCTATGGAGAGCCTAGTTCCCACATACAAGTCACATCTCAACCCACTCTTTAATGTCTACAATAGGTTTATGAGTTCACTTTCCATATTTTCCTAAACGATCCTTCGAATGAATAACTATCTGGTAACATATGTTATTCACTGCAAGTGCGTTGTTTTAATTGGTTCCCTTTTTGTTTTACCTATCATCTAGTTTGCAACATCATTTCTTTGTGCACTCTTTGCTATGACCAAGTGTTGTTTAAATTTTATTTTGGGACGTCTCCTCATAGGTTCAAGTTCTATCTATTTATGATCATCCCTTTACAAACCATGTATAATATTTCAAGGCATGACTTGTATTTTTCCTTGCATTAACAGTTAACATCATCAAACATCACATTCAAAATAATCAAACTTAGTTTAAAACATCTCATCTCTAATCCACTCCATAATCATTTAAAAAAACACATTTAATACATCTACCAAGTTCACAAATCATGATCATCAACATTAATCATTAATATTTCATCACACCATCCTTTACAAGTTATCTTTTCTTCCACCTTTACATTTTTTGGCCTTCTTTATGACATCCTTGTGTTGTTCTGCACACACTTGATTATCTATCCATTGTAATATTATGCCCTCTTAAGGCATCACTATTTTTGTGACCTTTTCCATCTTATCTCTAGGATTCATTACCTTCTCCTTTCTGGACACTCTTGTCTTCCCTCTTGGGGCATTTTTTGATTACGATCACTTTTTTCCCTCCCTAGACACATTATTATTGATCCCACCCCTCTTCATGATGTCGCAACTATTGTTCCAACATTTTTTGCAATTTTTTTCCCATGCTTGATGCTCTCCTTCGACCCATTGGTACTACAACATGTTTGTTTATATGAGTGGATTCCCCATGGTTTTCCTCCATTTTGTAGTGATTTTTCCCACTCACCGGTTCATAAGACATTACCACCATCTCTATTGAGATCTTCCTTTGTTCCCTACCAAATTGATATTGGAATCACCACCATCTTTTACTTATTTGTTCAATCCTCATTTGGGACATCTAATCGCTTCTTTCACATTTTCTCATATTTCCTCTAATCTATCTCTTTCAACCTTTTGAACGAATTTTCATGGCATCACTCACAAATTTAAGGGGGAGATGTTATCTCTCAAAAGTGAACCCTGTAGAGAGATGGTTGCAGGTGTTCTAAGCTTGCAAATTTTATCTCTCTCTGTTATAGATACAATGGAAACACCTCAAGTCTATGGGTATAGCTATTTTGAGGTGATTCTCTGGTATCAAAGTCGGTTCCTTATTGATGTATCCTAAACTGATTTCTAGGGTTTAAGGGTAAAATATGGGTGTAAAAAATGAATTAAAACTAAGGTGATACACCAAATTTATATGAGGGACTTTACTTAGTATATGCACAATTGCTATGGAATGAACTTCTGATGCACAAGCCAACATATTTCTGAAGATAATTAAGGGTAAATACTTTGATGTATTGAGGGATAGAATCACAACAATAATACTAAGTTACACATACACATTAATATCATCCAGAGATTACTAAATTTGCAATAGGGTAAGATGATTAATCAGGGAATTCAACATTCACAATATTAATGGAAAACATACACAAGACTACAAATAAGTGGAAAGGAAAAAAATACTTCACATTCAAAGGGAAAAACTAGTAGAAAATTACTTCAACACTCATGTATCTAAAAATTCCTCCTTTGTGCTTTGCCAAAGCACACAATATATAGCAAAATAAATTTCACCCCCTTCCTAAAAATAGTCTAAGGCTTGTACTCACCCATGCATCCTATTTTTATCCTTTATTTATAATAGATAAAGGAATAAAATAGAACATGCAATTACAAATAGGCATTAATAGCCTTTGATCACATTACAGTCAAACTGAAGTCGATTGTCCTATTTTTAAGAAAACAAAGGTGAATAATTTGCTAATAATAATCTTACTTGTTGGGAAAGTCTCTTTCCTTGTGCATGTGAATTTTTGTTCTTGTCTGTTCTTTCCTCTTGTGAAGCATGAAAAAAATCAACTCTCTGTTTGTGAGTAAAATAATTGTAATACTTGCAATATCTACAAAAATAAACATCAATACACCGATTTGGTGGGGACCACCTCCATTCTCAGATTTTGATGTTGACATTACCTGTCCTCTAGTGTTCACATGGACAGCACACTCTAAATCATTTCCAACTCCTTCAATAATGGGGACCACCCTTGAAGTTCAGTATTAGTCTCACCATTGTTTAGCCACTCTTGTGGACTTAGAAAATTATTGTGTTTTTGAAATAATACAAGGTGCACTTTGTTTAAAAGGGCTCACCATGTTACATTCGACCACCTTTGTGGACTTAGGAATATTATAAGGTCTGCTACCCTTTTTTATTATCATTGTATTATATAGTTGTTGGCCCCCTTTTGCATTTGATTGGACATAAAACATGGTTTAACATTACCTTTTCGGGTGATCATTACACATCATAATTTGGTCGACTTTTACATTATTTGAAGCTTGGACTATAATTGATAAGTCAAGATGTAAATAATTTTGAAATAATAAGGGTTGGCCCCTTCGTGACAATGAGACACCCCTCCATGCATTTTGTCGATGGTATTTTAACCTTGGTTGAGTTTGCTTTGAAAATCGGTAATGATTTCAGGTCATTGATCTCTGTACTATCTAGTCACAAACCGTCGATCTTAAACCTGTGGTTAGGGTTTTTAGATTTGCATTGAATATGGTTGGTGAAATCTAAACATGATGGTTTTCTTTGATTTATGGAGATCGATCCCTTATTTTTGATCTTCATACTTGTCGAATATTGATCATTTGATCACTAACCCTTGGTTAGGATTAGGTTAAGCCAAAGTTCGGGTAAGTGAGTTAAAACAAACTGAACCTCATTCATATTTTCATTTCACTTCTGGTTTATGGGAAAATCCCTGGAAAAATGTTTATTGACCCCATTTTTAATCACTTTTCGAGCTTGGCCTCTCTGCATTAATGGTTTCTTGAGTTCGAGTGAATCTGTATATTTGTGGTTTCTGCTCTATTTAAGTTTTCTGAGAAAAGTAGTTATGGTTATTTACTGCCATTATCTTCAATGATCAAAAACCTAAAATCGTTAACAATTTTCAAAATTGAACAAGATTACAGTGTTGAAAATCTGTACTATCGACAATGATTTCTTTTCCCCGAGCTTTCAAAGTGCGGCATCATGGTTATGGTTGTGTTTTTCTTGTGAACCTCAATCTTGGTTTTTGAATATGGATGCATTTTCTAGGTTGGTATAAATCAATGATGTTTGTGAACACCATTACTATCCCTTTTGAGCTCTATAAATCATCTTTATTCATAATATTTAATCGGTTTTCAGAAGTGTCATTTTCTTCGAGCTCGGGTTTCTTCCAAAAGATCTTTGTCTTCTTTCTTAGCCGGCATCATTGACTTCTTTTTAACTTTCCAAGTGGTCTACTAGCCACCATCGTTGAAGTCTTTAGAGCTTGGAAATGTGTAACTAGTATCACTATTTGATAAGAGGATGGTAAGTTTCGACCTACAAAGCACCATTGTTACTTTATCTTTACCAGTTCAATTTCAAAATACTGATACTCATTTCTTCTTTTCACTTTTCATGATTTCTTGTGGCTCGGCATTAGTCATTTTGAGTTTAAACCCATTATGAGCTTGATCTTTTCCTCTAAACTTGATGATTCCTTGAGGGTTTGTAGAAAACACTTTGAAATAGTAATTTTTCTAGACCATTGCTTTGAATTTTTTTTGTAAAACTTTAAAAAGGAAGCAATGTCGTAGTTTGTAATGTATTTCAACATATTTCTCCTCGAATCTTGGAACCTCTCATGTTGGGTATTAAAAATTTTGAATGAATTCCGTCCTAAATGAGGAGTAGGAAGCTTCATTGTTGAATTTTTTTTTCCGTTCGTGCATCATTTTCTTTAAATTCCAGATCTGGGCCTTTCTAATTTTGGGTATTTATAGATCTGAGTTCTTTTGAGATCCATATGTGTGCAACCTTTACATTGGCATTTTCCTTCATTACAGATTCAATTTGAGGTGTTTTTCACTTCTGTAGCTTTCATTGCTTTGAGTAGTAGTATTCTAAGCTCTAAACTTCTTCTTTATTTTAGCAGGTCTATTATTGATCTGTGTCCAAGTTTTCCCAAGATCTGTATCATTTTTGTTTCTGCCATTTGGTTCTTGATACATTGATAATAAATTCCTACTATATCGTCTGCAATTTTTTCATTATTCTATTGAAACCTTATTTCCATCCTTATGCATTGTTGTTTTTGTTATTGTTCTTTATTTAAGTTTTGTTTCATTACAAGACTATAATACTTTGATGCTTTAGAAGAACTCTAAAGTCTCATGTTTTGGGTTGATCTTTCGTAACCTATAATTGTATATTCTTTGAACTCTAAACTTGGTTATGTAACTTGAGATGGGGTTCTTTACTCGAGGATAGATGAAGAATGAATGTTTCACTTCGCTTACCCTTGATAGTATGAAATACTTACTTTCTTTAGATACAAAAACAAAGCTCTGAGTTTGATAAAAACTGTAAAATGAAAAGTCTGAAACTTGCATTATTTTGTATTTCTTTAGTTTACCTTCAGTAATGACCCTTTGTAACCATGGCGGTTGCATACTTTTATTTTGATGATGATTATGTGACTTGTTAGTACACTGTAATCTTGTTTCTTTTACTAAGATGCTTTATTTCCTTAATATTAGTATTTATGGCATGCTGGAAAATTTAAAATGTTGATTTTTCATGGCAAAGCCCTGGAAATTTTTTTCCAGAATTCTCTCTTCCTTCCCTTTTCAACTGTAGTAGTTGTATTTTCTGATTCAGAATATAGAATATAACACTTTTCTATTGAAGTTGATTTGGTAGTTGGAAAATGAAACATAATAACTATTATCTTGATCATGGCATGCCTTTCTCCTTTTTTGTATCTCTTACTTGATTTAAATAATTCTTTTAAAACATGCAGTAGTTAAAACAACATGATGAAAAAGTTGTAAATGTCCATTTTACATGCCGAAGCCGTGTCAAAATTTTACCAAAATCTTATTTTCATTTTGTTTCAGCTGTAACCCTTTCTTTCTATTTAACTTCAGCTTCTTGAAATCTGCTTCTTCTTTTATAGTTGCAAACTGAAACATGTACTTCTATTTTCTAGTCCCTATTTTGTACTCTAGCTTCTTCCATTTGTAGTACAGTTGTTGAAAAATGAGTTACATTCTTCCTTCTCTCTAGCATGTACTTAAGACTCATCTGCTTCATGTACCATAAAATAGAAGTTATTGAAATCTGTAATATGTATCCATACTGAGGACTGTAAGACATGATTTATTTATTCTTGGCTGCAACCTATATCTGCACACTCGATAAAACAGTTAGAAAATATTTGGGATTTTTGGCCTCTCTTATGTCCACATTTTTTTATTTTCTTTTGTTTTTCTTTCCTTCTTCCTAAGTGAGTAAAGCATGTATGCATTTGATCTTCAAGTAATCAATATCTCCTATTATTAGAGATCCATATGCATGAATTAGGATAGTATAAGAATATAAACTGATCCCTGAGCTCATAACTGATAGTTTACTCTTTTCTTCTTTTCAGGTACAGTGACTTCTACAATGAAGATGATGAAGGAACAAAAGTTGGAATGGAGATGCTTCGAACAATGAAGAAAACCCCTAAGGAAATGATGGGTTCACTCATACTCCTTTAATTTCTTTTTCATTTATGTGTACCTTTTATTTCAATAGTTGTACTTTACTTTTTAGTTACATCCCACGGCTTGTGTGGGAACATTTGATAATTCCTTATGAATAAAACATTGAATTCTGAAATTGAGTTGTGTATTTCTTTCTGCATTTTATGTTTTCTGATATGGATTGTATGATGAACTAAACAAATTAGTTATATAATTAAATTTCTTAATCATGAAGGAAAGAATATTAAATAAAACATGTAACATCTAGTAATGAACTCTGGTTTCTATAATATGCACTTATGTTTGTTGTCCCAAAACTCAACATTTCACCTATTTTGTAACTAAATATCTTCATCAAGACAACACAATTGTCCTTCGGGGCCTTGTGTTCTTTTGTTGAAGATAGTCATGAAATTGTAGACTATGTGATTTGATATGTTTTATAACAGCACGCATAGCTGTAGATTTCTTAACAAATTCAGTAGTAACAATAATATCAAAAATCCCTTAGCTTAGGTATACTTCACGAATTTCATCCATTGTAACAAAGTTTCGAGCTGCCCATTTTTTCACAAGTGCAAAAAATGTCAAATTTTCTAGTGATCCTGTGGGGAAAGCTACCTGCTAGCTTATAGACCAGTGCCCTTCTCTTGTCCATTGGGCATGGATTCCAAATATAGAACCAAAATCAGCCCTTTCCAGAATATCTAACCCTTCCAAAACAAACTAAAACTAGGAAAGGATTTGGTAAACCAAATCACGTGCACGAATGCACTTATTGAAGGGAAATCCTACTGTTAGTGTAAAATCACAGCACCCCTAGATGTTGATCAGATTTCTAGTTTGATCATACTAGCATCCAGTGTGATTGCACAACATGGAATCCTTTCTCCATGTGTGGGACTTGCAAAAATGAGAAAGGAATCTCCAGAGAAGGATGGTTCCTATTCCTCTATTCAGATGCACATGAAAAATGTAGAGGGTTTACCCAAAATCTAATCTAATCTTTCCAAGGAGATAGGGTAAGAAGATGCATAAAAATAAACCTAAGCTAATAGTGGTGATGCACCGAGGAATGAAGAACACCTATCTTTCCAATAAACACAAACCATTCAAATGTGATGCAAGATCATGCACAGATAACAAAATTTACAGTGAAAGATCAGGAGGATGCAAATGAATACAGAGAGGGTTGAGAATCATCCACAGACATGCATTACTTGCTTCAAAGATCGATACAATACAATACAGAATGCCAAGAGGCAAGGTTGCATTACAGTTTTGAATGGGAGGCTTGAACTCCACAAATTCGCCTGCCAAAGAGAAGAAGGGAGGAGCAAAACAAGAATAATCGACCTCTAAAAAGAAGCCCCTCCTTAAAATTTATAGGAAGAATGAGAGAGGGAAGAGAGAGGAAATCTAGATCTACCCCAACCACTTCTAGGTTGCATTTAACTCATCTCATTATGGTAGTGGGTGAGAACCCTAGCAAAAGTGGCGAACTGTATTTTGCATTAAAGCTGGTTGTTGAAACATCAGTTCTGGCCATTACCAAGCGCAGAGACGTATCTTGATTTTATCTCTCCAAAATGAACCAAAATGCAATATTTTCCCTAGAATCATGTAGATAATTTCACCAGCTTTCCATTGATATAAAGAACGCGAAAATCCGAGCTCTGGATCGAAAGTTATGGCAATCTGAAGATTTAGGGCAAAAACAGGACAAAACGGATCGGCGGGAAAATATTTGAATTTTTTCCGCGCTCTGCCACTTGGATGACACGTGTCAGGCTCTGATTCATTCGTGGGTTCATTCTCTAAAAATTCCTTTTGGGACCTTCCTTGATTTCTTGCCACTTGGACACGCGGCACTATTTTATTGGCTCGGGCCTGAGGGGCACACTTTGTTCTTTTAAAATTTGGTATTTTTTACTTTGGGAAAATTTTCCCATTTCTCCCCCACGCTCCACCACTCAAGTGCCACATGGCATGATTTCATTGGACGCGGGCCCTTCCTGACCATTTCCCTTTTGTTTTTTTGCCTTTGGAAAAAATTTCAAAATTTTCCCGCCGGGCCGATGAGGTGAAGACACGTGGCGAGATTCCATTCGTTGGCGGATCTTTCAGCTTTTCGTGTCCCACGTCCCTTTGGCCCAAATGTCTGGGATGATCTGGGACAAATATCTCCGGCCCAAATCAGGCTTCCTTGTCCCTCTTTGCGGTGAAGACACGTGGTGAGATTCCATTCGCTCTCGGCTCTTTCGGCTTTTTGCGTCCTCACGCGTCCCTTTGGCCCAATGTCCCAGACGAAAGTCTCTTGTTTTGACCGAATCAGCCGGTTCATCCTCCACGTACTTTTGTCCCAACTGTCCCAGACTGCCTGGGACAAATCTCTCCAAACCGCCCGAAATGGACTGACTTGCGCTAAACTGGCCGATCCGCGTACTTTTGTCCCAACCGTCCCGGACTGTCTTAAACAAGACTTATGGCAATTTTTTCCCTCTTTTGGCTGATTCACCTTTTCACGTCCCTCGCGTCCCGACGTCCCAAGTGCTACTGCAGACCGCCTGGTGGCTTTTCAGCCGATTCGTGCCCCGATGTCTCAACTATCCCAAGGACCGCCTAGGACAAGACTTAGCCTTTTTCTCCATTTTTCGGCACCAAGCTTGGCTTTTGCAATTTTTCACATTTTTAAAACTTGCTAGGTTTTCTTCTTGGATAGGAGAGTTAGAAGGAAGCCAAGGGGACCCCAGAAACATGATTTTTTTCCTTGAATCAATATACTTTCTCAGGATTGAATGATCTGATGCATGTTATCAAAATTACCTTGAGGGGTGAATTTTGGATAACAATTTTGGCGACTCAGCGGGGTCATCTGCCTGCTAGATGAAGAACCGCCAGCTGTTCATAGCAATCTATTGGGCATGGAGTCCATTTGATAACCTCTCAGCTGATCTGAAATTTGAAACCTGTGTCCTTGAGCTACTGAAACATTCGTTGAGTTGGTTTTCCCGTGGCTGCAATTCTTCTCCAGGAGCTTGATGAACTGCAAACATGCACATACTAGAAGCAATAGGACATGTGCACAAGCACTTAGGGAAATAAAAAACTACTTTAACAGCAGTACAATGTGCATAGGCACTTAGAGGAATGGAAATTCTAAATTAATATTTACAAGGGTGAGAAGCTTTCTTTCTAGTAGCAACGTTTGAGATAGATTCCATTGACCGGAATCTGCAATTCTTCACCATCCAACTTAGCCAGTCATAAGGCATTGCTACCTTTGCATTCAATGATCATGTATGGGCCACTCCAGATGGCATCAAACTTGGAATGCTTTCCCGGCTTCACATGATCTGCATCCCATTTCAACACTAGATCTCCAATTTGGAAGGTTCTAGCCTTGGCTTTCCTATCAAAAGTCTTCTTGATCAAGCCTTGATCCTTCTCTATCGCCTGGGATGCATGCTCTCTAATTTCTTGGAGCTCCATTAATTCTGCATATCTAACCTCCATGGGTTCAAATTCAGCTAGTTCCAACTGTTTCATGAGCTCCAATGCTGGCAACTCAAGTGATATAGGTAGAACTGCTTCTTTCCCATACACAAGCTTGTATGGAGAGCTTCCTGTAGACCTCTTAGGTGTGATTCTATCGGCCCATAGGGCTGATTTGAGCTTTGCGTGCCAAGTCCTTTGATTTTCATCTAGAGTCCTTCTGATGATTCTTAGTAGGTTCTTGTTCGTAGACTCGGCTTGACCATTACCTTGAGGGTAATAATTTGATGAAGTGCTAAGATACACACAATTCTTGACAGCCCATTCAGTGATCTTTGTGCCAAGGAATGCCAATGCATTGTCTGATATGATAGTGGCAGGGGCCCCAAACCTCGTAACTATCCCTTCATAGAAATCTAAGATATTAGATTCATTTGCCTCCTTGAGTGCCACTGCTTCTGTCCACTTGGTGAAATAATCCGTTACTGATAGTGGCACCCCAAACCTCATAACTATCCCTTCATAGAAATCTAAGATATTAGATTCATTTGCCTCCTTGAGTGCCACTGCTTCTGTCCACTTGGTGAAATAATCCGTTGCTGTAAGTATCCACTTGTGGCCTTGACTTGAATTGGGATTGATGACTCCAATGAAGTCCAGTCCCCATTGCATGAATGGCTGATCTGCTGAAATTGGATGAAGGGGCAGTGCTACTAACCTTCCTTTCCCTATGAAGAATGCACATCTCTTGCATTTTTTAACCCATGAGTAGCAATCATTGAACACAGTAGGCCAATAGTAACCAGCTCTCATGATTTTGAGAGTTGTCACTCATGGAGCAAAGTGGCCTCCTTCTTCCCCATCATGGAACTCGTGTAAGATCTTCTCAACTTGACCTGTTCCAATGCATCTTAATAGAACACCATGGATGTCTTTCTTGAACAAGATACCATTAATGAGTACATACGGGATAGCTTGTAATCTAAAGTATCTCCTCTTTGCTTTGCTCACTTCTGGAGGGCACAAGCCTGTTTGGAGGTAATGCACCAAATCTTGAGTCCAACATGGAATGGGTGCATCATCAGTCAGTTGTTCTTGATCATTTTGTAGTAGTAGGACAGCATCCTCTTCACTTTTTGACCCGTCTGGTTGTTTGGAAGCGAGCTGTTCACACAAGCCTTTGCCACGAACTAGCTTGGTCACTTTGATTTCAATATCGTATTCCATCACCCGAGTGATCCAACCTGCTCTCTTCTCATTTAAATCCTTGTTTAGGAGAAAGTCCTTGACACCAGCATGAGACACTAGCAGTTGAATCTTATTGTTTGAGACCAAATGTTTGAACTTCTTCAAGCTCCTGATGACGGCAAGGACATGCTTTTCGATGAAAGAATACTTTATTTCGTAATCTTCCAAGGTTTGACTGAAGAATGCTATGGGCTGTTCTGAACCTTCTCTATTCAGCTGTGTCAAGATAGCTGAGATTGTATCTGATCCTCCAAACGCATACAACATGAAGTCCTTTGAAAATTCTGGGTTGATAAGAGTTGGAGCTTGTGATATTGCATGCTTGATGTTTTCAAAACTCTCTTTGCCTTCTGCTGTCCATTTGAATGCCAGACTCTTCTTCAACATCATTGTTAAAGGCTTCACAAGAGTGGCAAAATTAGGCACAAATCTGCGGACAAAGTTTATCCTTCCCAAGAAGCTTTGAAGAGATTTCTTGTGGTGTGGCAATGGGAGTGTTCGGATGGCTTCAACCCTTTCAGGATCAATTGTTAGCCCTTCCCTAGAGACAATGTGACCCAAAAATTTGCCTTCGTGTGCCAAGAATATACACTTCTTTGGATTCAATGACACTCCGAACCTTCTACATCTCTGAAACACTTGCCTGAGGTGAAAGAGATGGTCTGCTGCATTCTTTGAGAAGACAGTGATATCATCTAGGTATACCAGCACTATATTGTTGATCAAGCCTTTGAACGCCATATCCATAGCTCGCTGGAATGTTGCTCCGGCATTTGACAGTCCAAATGGCATCTTCTTGTAAGCATACGTGCCCCATTTTGTAGTGAAGGCCGTCTTGAATTGATCTTCTTCTTTCACCATTATCTGATTATAGCCTGAATATCCATCTAGCAATGAAAACCTTTCTGAACCAGCTACAACCTGTAATATTTGTTCCATTGATGGAAGCGGATAATGATCTTTGAGTGATGCTCTATTTAGATCGCGAAAGTCCACACACAATCTTATTTCTCCATTTCTTTTTCTTACTGGCACCAAGTTTGCAACCCAACTTGAGTGTTTGATGGGGAAGATGATACTGGCCTCAATGAGCTTGCTTAACTCTTTTCTCATGAGAGGTTCGATATGAGGATTTACTGGCCTTTGCTTTTTCCTGACAGGCTTGGATTCCGGATCCAACTCAATAGTATGTTGTGCCAACTTTGGGTTGAAACCTCTTAATCTTTGTAAGTCCAAGCGAAGACATCTGGGAACTCTTGACAAAGCTGAACAAAATCAGATTTCTCTTGTGGAGTACTTGCTTTGCCAATTTGCAATGTCTTGCCTTCTTCCACTAAAATAGGCTCTGAATCTTCACCCTTTACTTGAATGTTTGCTTTCTCCTTCCGGAACTGATCATTCGGGTTGAAGATTGACTCCAAGGTTATGAGGCCTTTTGGTAATTTGTTAGTTCTCAGCTGCACCACTTGGTCACCATACTACTGCTCCAGCTTGTCTTGATTTCTCATGGAGAACTCAGCCTCTTCTTGTAGGAAATTAACAATCTGCTGATCATTCTCGAAGACTTGCCAGCTTGTGTTGTTATCCGGAACAGCTGGTCTCACAACCAATTTGATATGAGGCTGAGATTTCTCACTTTTGATATTTTCTACAACATCAAATGCAGCCCCAATTGCTGCCAGTACCTGTCCGCTGCTTCATTCCTTTTTCTTGGGATGGAATTGATGCTAAAAGCTTCAAAATCTTCAATAAGATCCCATACCCGATTTTTGTAGTTCTTCAACAGATCATTTTTGGCAGCATTTTTCCCTTTGACTTGGTTTACGATCAGCTCACTATCACCAAATACTTGTAAATTCTTGATGCCTTTCTTCTTTTCCCAGTGCAATCCATGAATTAAGGCTTCATACTCAGCTGTGTTGTTTGAATAAGAAAACTGAAAACGGAAGGCTGAGTAATACCTTATACCTTGCGGTGAAATGAGCATAGCTCCTCCTCCTGCACCTTGTCTACTCCTTGACCCATCAAAGAACAATTGCCATACTTCATTCTTGTCTTTATGATCTGGCTTGGTGATGCTGGGGAGAGGTTGATTCTCTTCATGTAAACAATAAACTCCTAGCTCAGATTCTTCTATTTCTTGATAAGGATCAAAAGCGTGCACCTTGCTTGCCATTCATCAAGAGTCAAATCTGGGATGCTTCCTACCTTGGTGTTAGCTTCATCAGTGCTTGGATAATCTTCTTGATCAAACGCTGAACAGTTGGCATTAATCTGACTTGGAGTGTAAGGCTCAATGTGAAAGTTTGCAATAGGTTCAGATCTGATTGTGGCCTTAGTTCCATACCTTGTTCTGAACAACATGTGTGACCAATCTGCCGAAAGATAGCCTCCAATTTTAGCAGTGAAGTCTCTTGACAAGCACAATGCAAAGAGTGGTGGTAGGTCTATGACTGACACATCTTGATAACACTATTACGTTGGGACATGCATGCAGTGTGAGGCTCAAACCTTTTAATTACTCCAACTGTTGTCACTGCTGTCCCGTCTAATTGCACTACACCCTTGGAGATGACTTCATATTGGAGTCCTAGCTGATCAGCTATCTGTTTTGGCATGACTGAGCTGCTTGCTCCTGAATCAATCATGCAATTATGCACCAACTTGGTCTCCTATGATCAATGAAACATAAAATGGAGGGGGCTTCAACATTTTACACTTGCTGTCCTCCATGATTTCCTTCAGGCTGGGCAACATTTGTGAGTACCTTCTCTTGCATTTGGACCTGTTGATTTGAAGTTGACCAGTCCTTCATGGCAGCTTGTAACAAATCTCTTTGTCCTGGGATAGATAGTGATTCCCACATTGATATGTTTACATTTGTCTTCTTCATCTGATCAATGATACTTGAATGGAGATGAAGTATCCCTCTGCTGTCCCTTGGCCTGCACATTCATTCCTTGCACATGGGCAGCGGCAAAACTGGCATTTGGGTTGGTTTAGGAGCTGGTTTGGGTGCCCCTTGCGTGTTTGGAACTACATTTTGTTTGCCAGCGGCTTGTGGAGTGGTAGAAGGTTGTGGATTACTTGGAGCTAATGGCTGTTCTTCACCCAAATTTCTCCTCTTTGACCTTGTGTTGGCTGCAACACTTTGAGAGGGTATTTGATTCATACCACAGAAATCTTCAGCTTGCCAATTGACAAGAGTAGTTTCATTTGGAGATGTTCCTTGCTGAGGTGCTTCCTTGCTACTGATCTCCTTCGTGGCTGGACTCTTGCGACCCACTAATGGTTTGCACCATAAGAGCCTGATTTAATGCACCGTTAAAGCACATTGATTGGTTATGTGGCTGACTGCACGGGAAACACCAATCATATTCTTGGGCCATGTTATTTTGGACTGGCACTAATGCTTTAGAAGCAGATACGACATTGGGGTTATAGGGCTGAAATGGTCTATTAGCGGGAGGCCTTACTTGGCTTTGATTTTGATTTGCAGCCTGATTTGGTGACCTATTTTGTTGGTATGGGTGCCTACCCTGGTACTGTGCTTGAGGCTGATACGGTCTAGCACTTTGAGCTTGTTGTCTTTTGATAGTAACTAGCTCATTTCCCAAATTTTGCAATTGTTTCATGACCTCTTGGAGTTCATTTGAAGCACTAGAGGATGAAGTAGAAGTCTCATTTGAACTTTGATTTCTAGGAGTGGGAATAGGAGCCAAAGTGGGTACTTGACTAGTGCTTGGATTTTCTAAGTTTGGATACAAGGGCATGGGAGGCCTAGGAGCCAGTTTACCAGCTTGAATAAGACAATTTTTGGCTCTAATGGCAATGCTATAAGCACCAGGTAACGTTGTGCCTCCCATAGATTTAATTAACATAGAAATATCAAAATTCAAAGCCTTAAGATAGTATAGAAAAAGCACCTTCTGCTGCTGGCCTTACGGCCACTGGAATCCTATCCAAAGACCTTTGAAATCTGAAGTTGAAGTCAGTCAGCTACTCATTGGGAGCTCTCTTGATATTTGTCAATTGTTCTAGTAGAGACAAATTGTCTCCCTTTTCCCCAAACTGCTCATGGAGAAGTATGCATAACTAATTCTAATTTGTGATAGAACCAGCTCCAAGGCTCCTAAACCATTGCAATGCCTTCCCTTTGAACGAAGGTGCCAGTAATTTAATAGCCACATCCATTTCATTTATCTCATGGATTACACAGACGTTAGCCATGTCTTTGACATGATCACCAGGAGTGGTATGATTTTCTCCGGTGAAAAATGGAATGTTCTTCAACGCTGCGATTGGAACTAGATTTTGTGCATTGAGGGCAAGTGGGCTGCTACCAGTGAAGTTGACAAAGGGATTCGGTGGTTACGCCATTCTGATTGGCCTGAGAACCCTTGTTGATGCGAGAAAAGGTCTACCAGGTGGAGGTATAGACAAGGTTCTATTAGGTGGAGATGGATATCTTTGAGCTCTTCTTCCCCTTCTTTCTCTGTCTGGAGATAGGTGCAGATAAACAAACAATCCTTCCTCCCTAGTTCTTGATCTAGTCTGTATTATTCTCATAAATTTTCCAGGCTTGGACTGCTGAAACCAGTGGATTATGCCTCTTTTGGAGTTGCCCGATGTGCAATTTTAAATCTCCTTCAAAGCGGGAACATGGAACAAGTGCACATCGATCTTGTTGTAATAAAGTGAAGACCTCTAAGGTCCCACCGGGCGTGCCAGAACTATTATCATTGAATCACAGCACCCTTATATTTATACAAGTGCATATACTTGAACTCACGGTGTGATTGGATAACATGGGTACTATCTCCAAGTTGTGGGACTTGCTACTTGAGATAGACCTCCAGAGAAAGCTGGTTCTTGCTCGTAAACTACCTGCCATAATCTACTCTAATGCAGGGGAAACTAATTATTCTAATCTAAATTTCCAAGGGACCAGGGAGAGAGAATGCATAAAATGAAAGCCTACACTAAAGCGGTGATACACCAGAAAAGGATGGTGTGAGAGTAGTCTCCAAATGCATAAAATACAGAGGCAAAGTGCACACTAGAAGAGGTGATGAAAGTTCTCCATAATCTAGCAAAATGCATTCACAACGATATTCCAAGCATACACAATGATAATGGATCCCTACAAGAACATAATAATAGACACAATATTCTTGTAGAAAGATTAAAGGGGCAAGAAGAATGCAAGAAAACACAGCAGGGGAAGATATATCCACAAACTAATATTTTATTGCTTCATGATATGCACAGTTCAATCTATTATAGGATAAGGTCCTGGATCACCATGCAAGGAGTCCACTACAAGGGCCTGTAACACATTGGCTTCACAAAGCAATTTTGATAGAGATTTGCTATCTAAAAACTCTCTCCTTTTACAATGAGCCCAACACTCCAATTTATAGAAAAATGAGAAGGAGAAGGGAAAATGGAAATCCAGAAATCTATCCTTCAACTACCTATAAGAGGAATTAAATAGAGTAAAATGAATTATATATTACTTGCAAAAGGCTCCCCATATTGTCCCATGTGCTGCAGTAGAGAAATAATGATGACCATGCCTCTTAATTGTACTCCCAACTACCAAATAAAACACTGTTATGAACTAGGCCACATTTTATAAAATATCTCGATTGATCTCTCACCAAAACTAGAATTTCTTGATTTTTGTGCATTGGGCTCGGAGCCACGATTCCAATGGTACAAATTTTGTGTGATTTCGTTGAGAAATGCAAAAGTTATGGCCTTCTGAGTGCGGGCAGATATTTTGGGTCTGGCAGGCATTTTCTGTCATTTGACAGGAACGAGCATTTACTGACTGGAGCTGAATATGTTTCTCTTAATTAAATATATCCACCCTCATTAAAAATAAGAAATCCATTTTTTGTGGCGTAGAGGACGTCGTGCTCGTTCCAGAAAGTCCAATTTTATGAAAATCGGAGCTCAAAGTCAAAAAGTTATGGCCGTTTGAAGTTTCACGGGTCAAATGTTGACTTTTCTTCTTTGCCTTCGGCCGCTTCAGCTTTCCGCGTCCCTCGCGTCCTATGCATACCTTTCTCCCGGATGTCCCCAGATGAAAATCTCCTACTTTGGCCGAATCGGCCTTCCTTGTTCCTGTTTGAGGTGAAGACACATGGCGAGATTCCATTCGTTGGCGGCTCTTTCGGCTTTTCACGTCCGTCATGTACTTTTGGCCCAATTTTCCCAGATGAAAGTCCCATGTTTTCAGTCAATTGGCCGGTTCGCGTCCTCTGCATACTTTTGGCCTAGATCTCCCAGATCGTCTGGGACAAATATCTCCGAACCGCCTGAAATGGACTGACTTGCGCCAAACCGGCCGATCCGCGTCCTGCGCGTCCTTTTGTCCTGGCTGCTCCAACTGCTGTGCAGACTACCTAGTGGCTTTTCGGCCAGTTCGCACCCCGACGTACCCAACTATCCCAACTGCTGCGCCGACTAGGACTTAGCTGAATTTTCTTCTTTTTTTTGGCCCAAGCTTGCTTTTTTGCAATTTATTTTTTTTTACCTTTTCTAACTCGTTAGGTTTTCTTCTTGGATGGGAAGTTAGAAGGAAGCCGAGGGGGCCCTAAAAACACACGACTTCGGGCCTTAAATCAATCTATTTTCTTGGGACTAAAGAATTTGATGCATGTTATCAAAATTATCTTGAGGGGTGAATTTTGGATAACAAGTCCATTAATAACATGGAAAAATAGAAATTGGGATATTCTTAGCATCTTCTTCTTTTGTCTCTGTTACCTCTACCATACAAACTTCATCTATAGGGATAGAACCAATTCCTAGGGTATGTCCTATACTTATTGCCTATCAAATGGCAGGAGAATAGGTAGATCTTTCTCTAGTAATTTGAAAATTTTTGTGGTGGTTCCTAGTGAAATTGTTTCTATGGTGAAGGTCTCATCTTTGATTACAGGGATGCCTTTGATTAAGTTCATGACTTCTAACTCTATTGTAGGTACCATCTTTGCTTTTGGGTTTGTATTGATTTGTTTATTGAGCTGATTTTTTGGGACCTCGAATTCAGAGTAGACTCCTGGTCTTTTCTTCAAGTCTACTAGGTGTATGTCGAAAGGTTTTGGGTTTCCTTGTGCTACAAATACCTTTCCCATGTGTAAAAATCTTACTTCTCATAATAACATGGAAGTTATTTCCTTCATGCGATGTATCCATGAGGCTTGAGGCAGGACATCTTGGTAGAGGCACATCATGCACCCTATTCAACCCACCCTAGGTGTGAAGTAGATGCACGCCACCTTTGAAACAAATGTATCATTAGAGAGGACTTCGTAGAGATGTGGCCCAGTTCATTTCATGATGTTTAGAGTGCTAGAAAGTGAAGTTCGGGCATCAACATCTAGTTGGCCTTCTCTTTCCTCATGCTATACTGGAATGGAAATAGAACACCATTTCCATGGACTTCATTATTGGGTTACTGATGTCAAGATATAAAATCATGACACCATCATGTTCACCGGTTGATAAATTGATAAAAGTGGCTCACTTTTCTCCGGTGAAGACCACTTATACAGCTAGTGTAGTGGCATGGGTGTATCTTGATGAGATTTTCATGTTACATGGGATTTCGGGGGAAGATTATTAGTGACCAACGATCCTTTGTACACTTCTCATTTCTGGACTACCATACAACATGCCCTCAGGATGAGAATCAACTTTAGCAAAACATATCACCTCGCGACCGATGGACAAACTGAGTGGGTGAATCATATTTTAGAGGATATGCTCAGAATGTATGTGATGGATCAGCAGTCTAGATGGGAGTACCTGTACTTGGAGTTTTCTTACAATACTAGTTTTTAGAGTTCTATAGGCATGCCTCCTTTTCAGGATTTGTATGGCAGAGACTGCAAGAAACCTCTTAGTTAGGATAGGTTAGAGGATAGGGTTTCTCTTGGACCAGCTTGTTGCAGGACATGGATCAGTAGGTGGTTTTGATTAGACAGAGACATGACAGGAAGAAGCCACGTAAATCATCATAGGAGTTGACCGTACCTTTTGATGTGGGCATGAAGGTACCTTCGTAAATCATCATAAGAGACCTACCATTATGAAAAAGGTAATGTTTCCTAGATTCATGGGTCATGATTATCTTGGAGCATGGACCTTTGGCCTTCTAGAATAATCATGTCTCACATACAGATGTGTTTCATGTTTCATTTCTTAGGAGATCATGGATATCCATTATGAAAAAGGTTCTATTGGCTCCTAGATTCATGGGTCCTTTTGATATCTTGGAGCACCCTTTGGCCTACCATCTAGAATTGTCACCCAGCTTGTCTCACATACATGATGTGTTTCATGTTTCATTTCTTAGGAGATATGTTACAGATCCTTGTCATGTATTATATTGCACATCATTGTAGGTGTAGGATCATGGGTAGGTAATGGTGGAGCCCGTTCACATCCTAGATTGTAGGAACCTAGGCCTTGAAGGTAGAGAGGCTGATCTGGTCCGAGTGAAGTTGGGACAGATATGATTGAGACTGCAGCTATGATGGGTAGGATGCTATTTTGCTACGAGTTCAGTTTCTGCACTTGTTTCCAATGACTTCCAGGACGAAGTCGAGTCTAAGGGAAGGGGGATGTAGTGCCCACTTCCCTTTTACACCTTTTTGATACTAAATCAGGATACTGTTGATTATATTATGGACATGACTATGGACCTTATTATAGTATGATGTTAGATTTTAGATCATGGATTATTGTTAACTTGATTCAATTATGATGCATGATGATTATTAGAGACATTTTGGTTATTGATCATGATATATTGTTTTACAAGGTTATATAATGGATGTTGTGTGGACTTGTGATATTTGGATATTGTGAGTAAACCTAGAAATATAAATTATTAGATGATGATATTAGTTGTTGATAAAAACCATAAACGATATTGTTAAATTGCTTTGATGTTGTTGTGATTCATACATCTAAATGATTTTGGGAATTATATTTATATTATTTTGGATGTTCTGATATGGCCATGAGGCTGAAGGAGGTACTTATGTTTTACAGGTTAAAATATCACAACAAACATCGAGGGATTGGAGACCAACCACATTGGAATTCTAGATGAATTCAACAAGGTCACCATGGCAAATAGTATTTTTTTATGCGTGTTTGTGTGTGTTAGGGATTCCCATGGGGGGGATCACCTTTAATTGTGACCAAGGGGTTTTATGTATTCCTTTTATTTGGTCCCTTTTGTTTAATGTTTACATGTGTTTATTTTGTGATGCATTTGCCCCTTTCACTATTTATTAAATGGTGTGTATTAATATTGTGGGTAAGCATGTTGTTAATATTAATTAATTGAAAAATGTCATAATATAGTAATTAATAGAGTTGTTGGCCTTGATTAAAGTGTTGTAAGAGATGTGTAAGTGATGTGTAAGTTAACTTTTGAGTGTGAAACACTTCACCTTCTTGGAAATCCGAAATTGTCCTTGGAGGCTGATTTTTGAGAGGCGTGTGGGACAAGTTAAACTTGTCCCATACCTCTTAAATTTAATTACCAACCATACCTACCATTGGCGAGTTGAGATTAGACTTTTGTGATGTTTTTTGAGAAGGCAAATTGTAGGTTTTAATTGCACTTTTTCTTACATGATTTAATTTTAGTCCTTTGGGGTGTGGGTTGGATTTGAGTGTGTAAGTAAACTGTCATATTATTCACCTACCTAGTTTATTGTGCATTGGATAATGAAGTTGAATTTTTTTTTTGGGGTTGAAGATGATGTCATATGGAATCCTATACATGGATCTGCCTCATTATCTTCCCTTCCCTCTTCTATAAAATTTGAATGGCCTTGCCTTGTTTTGGGCTTGATTCATTTTTGGAGACTTTATGCTTGGGAAAAATTCTTTTGTTGTTTTAAGAGTTCTTACTTTGAAGAATTTTTGGGAAGATTGTTGCATGCTTGTGCTTGGCTTGATTTTTGGATTACTTGCATTGGGATAAAGCTTGTTGTTTTGGAACTTGGAACAACTCCATCATGGAGAGGTAGGAGCTTGACTCTTGAAATTCTCTTCTTTTATGAATGAAAGTGTTAATGTATGAATGTTTTGGCATGGTTGTGGGTTTTTGGGTAGATATCCTAGGAATGGTGTAGGAAAATACTATGGGGTTTATATTTTGTGGGAGGCACAACGTGTGTTTTACGGAGGTATAAGGGTGGAGAGAGTTGGGATTTGGGTTTCACCTTACAAAGAAATAGCTTGCATTTATTTACTCATTATGGGCTGCCATAAGAGGTTGGGGAGGCATAAGGAAATGTGAGGAATAAGGGGTACTTGGGGGAGGCATAAGGGCATGATAGGGATTTGATATATTCTATATATATATATATGTTGCGTAGTTTGTAATCTCAGGTGGTGATACCCATTTCCCCTTTTTGGGAGGCATAAGAAGCATCCCCCATAGTTTCTTGCTCCTTTGGCTTGTTTGATGAAGCCTTAGTAATGTTTGTCATGCTTTAATGTAGTTGTAAACTACATTGTGTTTTGGACTGTGTTTTGTATTGTGAAAATGTTGCTTGTGTGTTTGTGGAAGCCTGTTGTTGCCATGAGTTGGATCACATCTTTTATTGCATTATGGTTGGGGCTCAGGGGCCAATGAAGAAGGATGGCTTCTCCTTTTCATTGGATGTCTTGGTTGGGTGGAGAGCGTTGCCTTTCCCCTACTCTTGTTGTGATCAAATTTGGAAGAATGAGAAATACAGCATGTTGTTGTTCTAGAGCTGAGAAAAGACAGTTTAACAGTCCCTTGTGAAATGAAATCTTATTGTAACCCCTTTCCCACTTTAAAGTGGATGATCTTGTATATTCATTGTAATGGAAAGATACCTTTGTATTGGCAATGAAAGTTGAAATTTGAAATGTAAAAGAGTTTATACTCTGTATTCTATTTTTGGAAATAATGTGAAAGAATGATACGTATTTTGTATGTTGTATTTTGAAATCAAATGGAAAGGAAGTTGTAAGAGTTTCATTTGAATTAATGGAAGTTTTTTCCTTGTTCATATGATATTATTTCCATTGGAAATCTGTGTTTAACATGCACTATGAAATCCCTGTTTGGAAAGTGGAAAAGTGAAACACGTGAGAAGAAAATGTATTATTCTATGCTTGTATATAATATATGATTTTGGAAAGAATAAAACTAAGGAAGTTGTAAAGTTTTCTTTTGGAATAGAATAAAGGATTGCATAACTTCCTCAAATTGTATCATTGCATGTTGAATTCAATCATTAGATGTGAGTTGTAATCTTCATGTTTGAAAGAGAAGTGCGTAATACTCTGTTTCTTTTGAAATATGTGAAACACTTTGAAATCGGAGATGCATTATTAGTTTTTGAATAAGTTGTAATTGAATCAACTAAATGTATTATATTTCAAATGGAACCATATTAATACTTGGAAGAAGAAAATGGCAAATAAACCCTTTTTAAATTTTGATCTTGTGTCTTGTAGTTTCAAACATGGAAAGTCCCTAAAATGCATAGTTCAAACCTTCAATAATGAAATAATAGAATAAATGATTAAATTGAAGTATTTTCCCTAAACAAATCCAATTAGACAAAAATAACTTTAAGGAAATCTTTCAAAACCTGGCAAAACCAAGTTCAAAGCTTTTAAAGTCATTTAATCTGTCAAAATGTAAATTTTCAAATTGCAATTCAATTACATAGAAACTTTACTTGACAATACTTATCCTAAATCCAACTAAGAACAATTCTCCATGTCTGTTTGACATGTTGAGAGAGGAACAAGACAAATTTGAACAAATTTAATAAGTTAAAATTTTACCAGTTTGCACTGTAAAAGCCTGCAGAACATTTTCACGAAAATTGACCCCTTAAAGTTTATCAAAATAAAAATTTAATGATTCTTGTGTAAAGAGGACGTCGAGAGATTTTCCAGAAAGTCCTCGTTTTCTAAAAAACCGAGCTCTTTATCAAAAGTTATGGCCTTCTGAAGTTTTTCTTCACTTGGCGTCAAAAAAATAAAAAATGTTGAGAAAATTTTATCTTGGCAAAAAAATTCTTGGCGGGCCCGTGGCTTGAAATTTTTCCCTTAGAGCTTCGGAAAAATTTTGGGAAAATTTTCCAAATTTTGGGAAATCCTCAAAATTTTCCCCCGCGCCAACCCGTAGCCAATTAGAGGCTATCACGTGGCACCACGAGGTGTCGGCGGAGGGGCAGATCCCTTTTTAACTTAGCACTTCCAAAAAAATTTTGGAAAATTTTCCAAATTTTCCCCGCCACCCCACCAGCCCGTAGCCAATCAGGAGCTGCCATGTGGCGTGGTCGCAAGGCAACAATGGAGGAGAGGTCTCTTTTTACCTTTTTGTGTTTCAGAAATTTTGAGAAAATTTTTCCAAATTTTCCCCACCGCACCCGCCAGCTGCAGCCAATCAGGAGCTGCCACGTGGCATTGAGAGGTTTCCAACGGAGGCGCGAGTGAATGTTACCCTCTTTTCCCTTCGGGGCGTTAAACAAATTCTCTCCCCACCGCCGCCTTCCCCGCGTTGGCTTAGGAAACGCCACGTGTCTCTCGTGGACTTGCAGGATCACAGGTGCAAATTTGGCTTTTCACCCCACGTGGAAAGATTTTTCAAAATGTCTTCCCCCGCCCCTCAGACTCCCCGTGCTCAGTGGGAGGCGCCACGTGCCCCTAGTGGACTCTGCGCCCCACGGGGAAAAGTTTTTTTTCTTTCCCCATGCGGTAGAATTTCCAAAAGTCCACCTTGTGGTCCGCGTTGACCCGCCCTTGGGAAAATTTTCTCCCCTGGGCCCGCAGGCCCGCTCTTGGGGAAAATTTTCACCCTAAGGCCTGCCGACCCATAACTCAAAAAGTATGAGGAGTTAGGAGGACTTCTTTATATCACTGGAAAGGTGAGGAAATTTCCTATCCAATGGGAATGATTTAGGAAAATTTTGAATGTGTTAATTTTGAGAAAAATCAAGTTGAATTTTTAAAGCCTGTTGGTGAGCTGGTATGGTGAGGAATTACCCTTTAACCTTTTGAATCTTCCAACCCTAAATTTTGGACCTTATAACCTCTAATAATTATGTTAATGAAAGAAAAGTATACTCTTGTGGATTATAATTGATCTGGAACTTGTTAGTGACAGCTTGTTGTCTTATAATTCTAGTTGTAGACTCTTCTAAACAAAAAAATTATTCCTTAATTTTCCTAACTATTCTTAGGTTGTTCCTGGGTCTCAAGTGAGTTTTTTTAGCAGGCGTTACAAAATGTCTAGAAAATTTTCGTTCTCTAATTTTTCCTCTCATGTTAAGTTGTTTCAAGTTAATAGATCCAAAATGTGATATATTGGTATTATTTTACTTGTGTATTCGAATATATTCTTAAGTATTGAAAGATCTAGAGGGTCATTTTTACACAAGATTTGTCAAAATATAAATTAAATATAACAGTATTTAATTGTGTTCTTGTTGTATTGAAATGGTTCCATACATCTACCTTACAATGAATTTATGATACATCTAAATGAGATGTGCACCTACTCCTAGAGCTGTAATTTGTCATTAGATCTCTTATCAGGATCCCCATAATTTAAGAACTTCACACCCTTCTTTGAGATTCTCATATCAATGACTAGTCAATCTAGAACCTCTAAAATGTTTCTCGTTTTCAAATCAAATCCCAGTTATTGACTAAGAGGTTTTAACCTGTATACTTCTATATCTTTATTCCTATTTACCTGGGGTATAAGGGTAGAAAACCATGGTGTCTTTACCATTGTATATCACAATATTATTCAACTTCCTTTGGTCACCTAAACCATTACTAAACTCTCTTGAGTATATATATATATATATATAATTATAGAAATAAAACTATTAATAAAAAAGATTAAGAATAAAACAATATTAATGTTGAATGGGGCTGCGTGGGGGTTAAGCCCACGCTACTTTTTTTTTTAATGTAAAATGGGAGGGGGGGGAGGGTCGCCGACGACATTCCCCACCCCCCATATCCCATGTATTAGTATGGGATGGGGGGTGTGGTCGGTAAGACTCTCCCCCCAAAACTCTATAAACATTGAAACTTTATACCCCAACCACTGTATTTTAACAGTCGATCGAGCCATGCTAAAAATGTGGTCTATGTGGTTTGTGTGCCCGCAACATCACTTTATTTGATATTAATAAATAATTATATGTATGTATGTATGTATGTATGTATCTACTCCACAATAAGTGAATATTCTATAAAAAAAGAAAACCAGATTCGCTAAAATGGGGAAAATGCCCATTTACCCAAATAGGGCAATATAATAAGATTTTCCAACAATAATGAAATTTTAGCCAAAGCCTAGGAGAGGGTAAAATGGAACAACAAATAAATTTGTAACCAAACCCTACAAAAACTTTGCAAATAAAATAAACTTTGAGATTGCGAGTATCCATCTTTGTGCCAATAAAATCAATCTGCAAAACGCTACCACTCATGATATAATATTGGTAAATGTATATGCACGAATTTGTAACAAGTTAGAAATGTAGAAATACAAACTTTAAAGGAAGTGGTTCATCTATATTTCTACACTTACAAAATCAATCACATCACCCCTTATTAGAACATCGACCACAAAAGTAATAACTATCCGTCTAAAATAATAATATATACCGTTCGACGTTCACATTGCATTATACACATGCGATTGCTAATATAATATGTAAACTCTATTGAATAATAGAAATCCCAGACAAATCCATCTACGAAGGACCAAAAACTTGATGAATGTGAGAATGCTTTTTAAAGCCTTAGATATGACAAACAAACAAATTAAATTTACATTTTTTTTTTCCATTTCAATTGCAAAACAGCTAGAATTCAGTTATGATCTCGAAAGAATGTCACAATGCCTGCAATCCATTCCTTTATTCACTTGGAGATATTTGGCTTCTTTTGTAAGATCCGTTTTCCCGTTTTTCTCGTTTACTTCTGTTTAGATTTAATTCCATATATTCAAGTAAAGAGAACCTGTCATTACTAAAATGCCTCTAAAGATGGATTACGGCTTGCATTAACTGTGTCAATTGACAACGCCAACTACAGGCAATATACCCCAAAAAGGGGAAAATCTCTATATAGAGATACATTATGCATGTTAATATGTATGTCTAATATATATAGAGAGACACATTATGCATGTTAAAATATATGTCTAATATATATATATAAATTTTGTTGTACGCAAGTTCGTGATAATGGATGCTTTAGTTTCTTAGATTTCAATATAGTATTCCATAAACAACAATGAGAATGAGATGACGTGGCCAGCTTATTGCATTTTTGTCCAACATAAAAGGGCAACTCATTCATCTTAATTTAGTAGATTTATTGTTCCCACAGTGGGCACCATAACTGCAATGGATCCGCCTCCACATACGTATTATCTTCAATTGCCTGTGACGTGGCGTCAGAGGGATATGGAACAGGATGAGCATCATCAGTGCCAAGAAGAAACATGTGGAGCATCCTCGTCAGCTCCTCTTTCGTGGCTGCCAATTCATCTTCCAGCTCAGCAATGCGCTTTTTCATTTGATGGATACTACTTACACACCCATGAACAGGGTCGTCCACCCTGGCAGTTGCTTCATATACCATACTGTCTACTGCGTCCGCTCTTTGCTCAACCTTAAGACCCTAAGAAAAAAACACATCATAACTATGAGTTAAAAAGTCTCATAGTTTTTATCATAAAACATTAATTTTTCTCTATTATTTTTGTGAAGTCTCTATCAGTTTTTGTCATAACACTCAATCATAAGTTGCGGTTTAACATAACAATTTCTGTGAAGCCTAATATGTAACTTGAATAAAGAACAACAGAGATGTCGATATTAAACACTGGTATTTTTATGGTATCGTTACATGAGTTCACATATTGTAAAAGAAAAAAAACACCAATCCCATAACTTTCGATAAAAAGCAGAGAGAAAGAAACCACATTGGAATGATACAACTAAATCGATCAGCAAGGCTTGGATTTTGCAAGGCGTTTGGATGTTTTAAGTCATTTTAGATGTTAAAATACAGCCACTTTTAAAATTGACAGTCATGATTGACATGCAAAAATATAATTTAAACGTCAAAATAACATGTATATTACAAATTTAACCGTCTATATATATATATAGAAAGTTAATAAATTAAATATTTTTTTTTTTTTATTCATGAAAAATACAATAAAAATAGAAATTTTCATATATAAAGAAAATAATAATAATAAAGTCTTAATATCTTATTAATGATTATGAATTAGAAACATCTATTAATTTTGATTTTCAATTAATTTTGTTTGTTTTCCTTTTTTAGTTTGATTTGATATTTTTTTAGCTTTTTCTATTGATTTTTGATTTGTAATTGTTTGTTTTATTGTTATGTGTTTGATTTTTTACAATAAAGATTGGAAACTACAATTATTGCAATAAATGTGAAATTTGAGAACCTACACTCATTTTATAATTATTTATTTTAATTTAATTTTAGAAAGTCATATAAATTTATTGTTTCAATCTTGTGAATGTAAAATTGCACTCAATTTTATTTTATTTTGTAATAGTTATTATAAAAAAATATTTGACGTGCATATTATATTTTGAATGTCAAATGACATCCATATAATTTTTTAGACAGTCAAGGAAAATATTGTGACATGTAACATTGAACGTCAAAATCCAGCACTGATCAGCATAACTGTCACGTACGGCAATGGTTGGCCAGTGCAGTGGGGTCCTGGTTTTAACTTTTGGTAAAGGCTGTGGGGTCACGTACGTGATCGAAATAAATATTGTCGTTGTTCTACAGATAAACTTCGTTTTGGGACTTCAAAAATATTGAATTTGTGAACCAGGATTATGGAACACACGCACAACACATCTAAATGATAAAGATAGTCACATAATACATTACTCAATTTTTTTTAATAATAGTTTCTATATTGAATTAGGACTCTATTTTTCATATGTTTAAACTGTAGTAATGGTGGCTTTTTCCTGTAGATATAATCTTTACACTAAATTCCAATAGTGGATCAGCTACCGACAAATCTACTTCAAGAGACATTATATACTGTTAACATTTAAAATTAGCTGATCAACGTATACACACAGTAGAGCAATATACGCCTCACGAAAAAATGACTCTCAATATTCACTGTAAACAGAGTAGAGTAATATGCTCCTTGACTAAACAATGACAGCAAATATTCACAAATTATCAAACAACTCACTCACATAAACAATGGAATGAAAAGTGTCGATGAATCATATTCATTAAGCCCATAAACTATGTTCATAGAATTGCAGTACTCAAGAGAGCTCCGAAGTTTATGGAAATAACTAGAAAATACAGAAGCCCATATCGATATTATGAAGCAATATTTTTAGCAGAAAAAAAAATAATCGATAAATCAGTACAGATTTAAAGCAATCTACTTATAACTCTTTGTTATATGGCAGATATTTAAAGAATCAATTTGCTTGCATGATGAGAGTTTTTATAATCGAGTGAACAACTTTCTATAAAGCATCAATGTTTTTGTTAATTACAAGTCAAATTGATAAAACAATAAAATTGGAATTATAAAGATTTTAGTAAGGGATGCAGGGGAGGGATTGTGCCCCTCAGTTCTTGGTAGTTACCTCAAAAAAGCTCTGTCCACCGAATCTCTTCAATTTCAAATTCAATCAAGTTTTTCTAAATAAATATGTTACACAAATAATGGAAAATGTTATTAGAATCGAAGATAGAATTTTGTACGATATTTCAAGCGAGCCACTAAAGTTGAACAACCAAAAATCAAATACATAGTTCCAATAAGCCGTGCTATAGCTTTGGTCTTAGACTTGATCTACCATGCTACAAAATTATAAAACCCATAAAAAAATACAGAGGAAAGAAATTAAACATGGAAGCAAATGTTTATGAACTAATAGATCGGAATTAGTTATGGAACCGAAAAATATTAAAGCATGCATACTTGAAGCAGTTTGACAATGTGGCTGGTGCCAAAACACACTCTGCACGACTGCAAACTTTTCTGGGTCGTTTGATGGAAAATGAGGAGCCAACACACATTCTTCTGAACATTTCTTGCGTTGCATTCTACAAGCGGCACAAGCATGATATGCCATCCTTCTTTTTGCCATGTGCGAACCGAATGGTCTATACACTCCGTAGCAAGGCCTAGCTATTATAATAATATCGTTGTTACCCACGTCGGATGTTTTCATCATCATTTTTTTTCTGTCATGTGTGAATAGAACGGTTTATACACTCCCACGGAAATAACACGGAAATACTATTGTTGTTACCCACTTCGGATATTTTATCATCATGTTCAGTTTTTCTAATTAGAAAATGTTAAATATTGACGTAGGCCTCCCTGACGTGGGCTTTCACTAAACATGGATTATTTGAATACGTCGTATTAACTGACTCAAACCTCCCGATAATTTCGTTATACGGTGGCCAATCATCATTTTTTGTTAATTTCATCGAATCTTCCCTCATATTATTTTTATTTTCACCGAATCTTCCCTTGTCACCTTCAGTGATGAAGTCGGGCCTTTTGGGATTGATTTATTAGTTATGATTTTACCAGCCAAAACAAATAATGGACGGAATAGAATGCATCAAAAAATAAATTATCGCAATCTACGGAATGGTCGGCCGAGGCTCCATGTCTGGAAAGCGTACGGCTGTGACTCACTCCGCCCAACGCCCTAATATCTAGGTTCACGTCAGGCATTAAAATTGACAAGGTGTGGGCCCGTCTTTTTGTTTTTTTAAAAAAATTTAACCACTCTTTATGCAGCGTAAATTTACGTGTGTACATAGGCACCATAAGATGGTGTAATTCAAAACAAAAAAAAAAACTCTTATATTCTCCCATTATATGTATTTATATTTAGTTTTAGAAGTTATAATTATGTAGAAGAGACATTTTTCAAATATTTAAATTATTATGCTAAAGGCGTTTCTTACACCGGTAAAAGTCTTGTGATTTCTGATAGGTGTTCAGAGATCGACGACGCTCTGCATTGTTGTGTACGTCGACAGCGACACATCACAATATACAACAGTTGTTTTGTATTTTTTTCTAGCTCGAAAAATCAGGCGAGATCTCAATACTTGTGTGATCAACGGATGCTTCAGATCGTCCCACGACCAAGGTCATCAACAGAAGTGATCACATATTGCAAGCATGGTTGTTGCACCTGAGGTTCAAGAAACCAATGAGCCCTGCTACGGTCCGAGGCCCGATAATCGAAGCATGAGGTTCTGCGAAGGCAGAGAAAGAGCCATGGTTTGTGAGTTGGTGGAACATGGGTTCCGCCAACTGCGCGGGTTCCACAGGAAGCTAGACCTGTTTGCGTGATAACATGTGGCCACATCGCTACCCTATAGTGTTTTTGCCCTATATTTCACGCTTTTAAAGACAATCTTAAAAAATAATGATGTCTTACGGGAGAAAAAAAAAAAACAAAAAATATATTGTTAAGTAATTCTCTTTAATTATTAATTAAAAATTAGATGATTGATTTTAATAATTAACAAATTTCATTATATGATTGTCTTCAATAATAAATCATTAAATATAATTCTCTTTAATCGTTACTAAATATAAAAGTAATAATAGTAGTAACTAGTATGGATATCTAAAATACATTTAAAGATCTATGTTGAGGTGCATATATAACCACTATAAAATATTTAATATATGCACCCTGAGATTGATATTTATGTGTATTTTAGATATTTAAGATATTCATTATAATCGTTGTTGATTTCCCGTTAAATTATAACCAACAATATCGATTAAGCTACGCCCTTGTGTCCATTTTAAAAGAAAATGAATGATAAAAAAAGGTCCATGCATTACCATATGTTCCGTCAAATGAATGTCAAGTTAAATGAGGAATCATTATGTGATACTCATATGGATGTCAAATTTAATGTTGAGAATAAAAGTGAGCAAATCATGCCATTTTTAGTACCCAAATGCCTTTTTAGGAATGCCTCACCACATAATTATGAATAACTAAATTACCTAGATATATACATCCCTAGCCATGTTTTAGATTACATATAGAAGATAACAATGTTGAAGAAGTGTACATCTAAATCATTTTTTTTTATCAATCAGCAACGACAACTAGAAGAAAGGTCATGGTTCAAAGTCGTCAAGAACAAATACTCATGATACAATCTTGTAAAGTAGGTTAATTGTGTCCCACTGCGCTAATATTCTAATTCAGTTGGATGATCAAGATCATTTGCAACATGTTTTCTTGATATTTTCACTTACCACTTTTCGTATAAGAACGTAAAAATTTAGTATTATGCTACAAAACAATTTTTTTTCTAAATCATTTAAATATTTTACTATTTTCTATAAGTCTATTTTACATAGTTAGATATCTATTTATTAACTAAATTTAGATTAGGTCTTCACCCAGAACACAGCAGAGTTTAGCTTCTTCATTATCCCAAGCTCTTTAGAATTTTTCCCGACTTGCGGTTCTCATTGAGAAGAAGAACTTAAAGTTTCTATAGATTTCTTATGGAGTTGGTAATAACGCTACTAAAATTATTATTATCCAGGAGAAGTGCTCTTATATTCCTGTGACCACCTAGCTAGGAGGGCGTACAACCCGTGATCTTGTTCTTAGAGATTGAAAACAACCTGAGTTTAGTAAGGTGGGAAAAAGAGAAAGGAAATCAGTCTGTTGAAATTCCTCCAATATTCGAGTGAATTTTTTTGATGAACGAAAAGATATCCTATGGATTCTGAGATAGTTTCGATCATGTAGAGGAGTTTTTAGCAAGGGTCATAATTGTGTACACCTCTTGCTCTCAAGAAAATTTTGGTAACTTGACTTTTGATGATGTCACATTCGACGTCAGTCTATTTTTCACAGCACTTGTTTCCCGTGCGGACGTCAAGATCTTCCTTGAAATCCTCTGTCACATTGGACTGAATTTTAACAATGTATCTTCGTTCCCCTTTTCACATATTAGAGGTGATTGTGCAATACCCACAACAAAGCTACAAAAAAAAAATACCACCTAAAATACTATTGTCATCATGCCTCTCCAATAGTAAACCAAATATTCCACTGTGCTCTATGATATGTATCTTACATACTAGCATCCAGTGTGATTGCACAACATGGAATCCTTTCTCCAAGTGTGGGACTTGCAAAAATGAGAAAGGAATCTCCAGAGAAGGCTGGTACCTATTCGTCTGTTCAAATGCACACGAAAAATGCAGAGGGTTTACTCAAAACCTAATCTAACTTGCCAAGGAGACAGGGTAAGAAGATGCATAAAAAATAAACCTAAGCTAACAGAGGTGATGCACCAAGGAATGAAGAACACCTATCTTGCCAATAAACACAAACCATTCAAATGTGATGCAAGATCATGCGCAGATAACAAAATTTGCAGTGAAAGATCAGGAGGATGCAAATGAACATAGAGAGGGTTGAGAATCATCCACAGACATGCATTACTTGCTCCAAAGATCAATACAATACACTACAAAAATTCCAAGAGGCAAGGTTGCATTACAGTTTTAAATGGGAGAGTTTGAACTCCACAAATTTGCCTACAAAAGAGAAGAAGGGAGGGGAAAAACAAAAATGTTCAACCCTGAGAAAGAAGCCCCTCCTTACAATTTATAGGAAGAATGAGAGAGGAAAGAGAGAGGAAATCCAAATCTACCCCAACCACTTCTAGGTTGCATTTAATTCATTTCATTATGGCGGTAGGTGAGAACCCTAGCAAAAGCAGCGAACTGTATTTTGCATTTAAGCTAGTTGTTGAAAACGTCATTTCTACCCATGATCACGTACCAGAGACATTTCTTAATTTTATCTCTCAAAACTGAACCAAAATACAAGATTGACCCTAGAATCATGTAGAGAATTTCACTAGCTTTCTATTGATATAAAGAACGTTGAAAATCTGAGCTCTGGATCGAAAGTTATGGCAATCTGAATATTTAGGGCAAAAAACAGGCCAAAAACGGATCGGCGGGGAAAATATTTTGAATTTTTTTCCGTGCTCTGCCACTTGGATGACATGTGTCAAGCTCTGATTCATCCACGGGCTCATCCTTTGAAAATTTCTTTCGGGCCCTTCCTTAATTTCTTACCACTTGGACACGTGGCACTATTTTATTGGCTCGGGCCTGAGGGGCGCACTTTGTCCTTTGAAAATTTGGCATCTTTCACTTTGGGAAAATTTTCCCATTTCTCCCCCGTGCTCCACCACTCAAGTGCCACATGGCACGATTTCATTGGACATGGGCCCTTCCTGACCATTTCCCTTTTTTTTTTGCCTTTGAGAAAAAATTTCAAAATTTTCCCGCCGGGCCGATGAGGTGAAGACACGTGGCGAGATTTGATTCGTTGGCGGCTCTTTCAGGCTTTTCACATCCTACACGTCCCTCGCATACCTTTGGCTCTGCTGTCCCAAACTGCCTAGGACAAATATCTCTAAACCACCCGATTCGGGCTTCCTTGTTCCTGGTTGAGGTGAAAACACGTGGCGATATTCCATTCGCTCTTCGGCTCTTTCGGCTTTTCGCGTCCTCCGCGTACTTTGTGGCCCGGATGTCCCAGACGAAAATCTCCTGTTTCGGCTGAATTGGCTAGTTCGTGTCCTTTGCATACTTTTGTCTCAACTTTCTTGGACTGCCTGGGGACAAATCTCTCTGAACCGCCCGAAATGGACTGACTTGCGCCAAACCAGCCGATCCGCATACTTTTGTCCCAACTGTCCCAGACTGTCTGAAACAAGACTTAGGAAAATTTTTTCCCTCTTTCGGCCGATTTCACCTTTTCCCTTCCCTCGCCTCTCGACATCCCAAGTGCTCCAATTACTGCGCAGACCACCTGGTGGCTTTTCGGTCGATTCATGCCCCGACGGTCTCAACTGACTGTCCCAAGGACCGCCTAGGACAAGACTTAGCCGATTTTCTCCATTTTTAGGCACCAAGCTTGGCTTTTGCAATTTTTTTCACATTTTTTAAAACTTGTTGGGTTTTCTTCTTAGATAGGAGAGTTAGAAAGAAGCCGAGGGGGACCCCAGAAACATGATTTTTTGCCTTTGAATCAATATACTTTCTTAGGATTGAATGATCTTATGCATGTTATCAAAATTACCTTGAGGGGTGAATTTTGGATAAAAATTTTGGCGACTCAGTGGGGTCATCTACCTGCTAGATGAAGAATGGCCAGCTACTTGTAGCAATCCATTAGGCATGGAGTCTATTTGATAACCTCTCAGCTAATCTGAAATTTGAAAACCTGTGTCCTTGAGATATTAAAAACATTCGTTGATCTAGTTTTCCTGTGGTTGCAATTCTTTTCCAGGAGCTTGATGAACTGCAAACACGCATACCAGAAGCAATAGGACATGTGCACAAGCACTTAGGGAAATAAAACTACTCTAATAGTAGTACAATGTGCATAAGCACTTAGAGGAATGGAAATTCTAAATTAATATTTACAAGGGTGAGAAGCTTTCTTTCTAGTAGCAACATTTGAGATAGATTCCACTGACTGGAATCTGCAATTCTATCACCATCCAACTTAGACCAGTCGGAAGGCATTGCTACCTTTGCATTCAATGATCATGTATGGGCCACTCTAGATGGCATCAAACTTGGAATGCTTTCCCAGCTTCACATGATCTGCATCCCATTTCAACACTAGATCTCCAATTTGGAAGGTTCTAGCCCTTGGCTTTCCTATCAAAAGTCTTCTTGATCAAGCCTTGATCCTTCTCTATCACCTAGGCTGCATGCTCTCTAATTTCTTGGAGCTCCATTAATTCTACACATCTAACCTCCATGGGTTCAAATTCAGCTAGTTCCAACTGTTTCATGAGCTCCAATGCTGGCAACTCAAGTGATATAGGTAGAACTGCTTCTTTCCCGTACACAAGCTTGTATGGAGAGCTTCCTGTAGACCTCTTAGGTGTGATTCTATTGGCCCATAGGGCTGATTTGAGCTTTGCGTGCCAAGTCCTTTGATTTTCATCTAGATTCCTTATAATGATTCTTAGTAGATTCTTGTTCGTAGACTCGGCTTGGCCATTACCCTAAGGGTAATAATTTGACGAAGTGCTGAGATACACACAATTCTTGACCGCCCATTCAGTGATTTTTTTTGCCAAGGAATGCCAATGCGTTGTTTAATATGATAGTGGCAGGGGCACCAAACCTCGCGACTATCCCTTCATAGAAATCTAAGATATTAGATTCATTTGCCTCCTTGAGTGCCACTGCTTTGGTCCACTTGGTGAAATAATCCGTTGTTGTAGAGTATCCACTTGTGGCCTTGACTTGAATTGGGATTGATAACCCCAATGAAGTCCAATCCCCATTGCATGAATGGCTGATTTACTGAAATTGGATGAAGGGGGCAGCACTGCTAACCTCTCTTTCCCTGTGAAGAATGCACATATCTTGCATTTTTTAACCCATGAGTAGCAATCATTAAACAAAGTAGGCCAATAGTAACCAACTCTCATGATTTTGAGAGCTGTCACTCATGGAGCAAAGTGGCCTCCTGCTTCCCCGTCATGGAACTCGTGTAAGATCTTCTTAACTTGACCTGTTCCAATGCATCTTAATAGAATGCCCATGGATGTCTTTCTTGAACAAGATACCATTAATGAGTACATACGGGATAGCTTGTAATCTAAAGTATCTCCTCTTTGCCTTGCTCACTTCTGGAGGGCACCAGCCTATTTGGAGGTAATGCACCAAGTCTTGAGTCCAACATGGGATAAGTGCATCATCAACTAGTTGTTCTTGATCATTATGTAGTAGTAGGACAGCATCTTTTTTCACCTTTTGAGCCGTCTGGTTGTTTGGAAGCGAGCTGCTCACACAAGCCTTTTGCCATGAACTAGCTTGGTCACTTTTGATTTTCAATATCATATTCCATCACCCAAGTGATCCAACCTACTCTCTTTTCATTTAAATCCATGTTTAGGAGAAAGTCCTTGACACCAGCATCAGACACTAGCAGTTGAATCTTATTGTTTGAGACCAAATGTCTGAACTTCTTCAAGATCTTGATGACAGCAAGGACATGATTTTCGATGAAAGAATACTTTATTTCGTAATCTTCTAAGGTTTGACTGAATAATGCTATGGGCTGTTCTGAACCATCTCTATTCAGCTATGTCAAGATAGCTGAGATTGTGTTTTGATCCTCCAAACGCATACAACATGAAGTCCTTTCAAAAGTCTGGGTTGATAAGAATTGGAGCTTGTGCTATTGCATGCTTGATGTTTTCAAAACTCTCTTTGCCTTTTGCTGTCCATTTGAATGCCAGACTCTTTTTCAACATCATTTTTAAAGGATTCACAAGAGTGGAAAAATTAGGCACAAATCTACAGACAAAGTTTATCCTTCCTAGGAAGCTTTGAAGATATTTCTTGTGGTGTGGTAATGGAAGTGTTCGGATGGCTTCAACCCTTTCAGGATCAATTGTTAGCCCTTCCCTAGAGACAATGTGACCCAACAATTTTCCCTCGTGTGCCAAGAATATACACTTCTTTGGATTAAACGGCGCTCCAAACCTCCTACACCTCTGAAACACTTGCCTGAGGTGAAAGATATGGTCTATTGCATTCTTTGAGAAGACAGTGATATCATCTAGGTATACTAGCACTATATTGTTGATTAAGCCTTTGAATGCCATATCCATAGCTCGCTGAAATGTTGCTTCGGCATTTGACAGTCCAAATGGCATCTTCTTGTAAGCATATGTGCCCCATTTCATAGTGAAGGTCATCTTAAATTGATCTTCTTCCTTCACCATTATCTGATTATAGCCTGAATATCCATCTAGCAATGAAAACATTTCTGAACCAGCTACAACCTGTAATATTTGTTCCATTGATGGAAGCGGATAATGATCTTTGAGTGATGCTCTATTTAGATTGCGAAAGTCCACACACGGTCTTATTTCTCCATTTCTCTTTCTTACGGGCACCAAGTTTGCAACCCAACTTGAGTATTTGATGGGGAAGATGATACTGGCCTCAATGAGCTTGCTTAACTCTTTTCTCATGAGAGGTTCGATATGAGGATTCACTGGCCTTTGCTTTTACCTGACAGGCCTGGATTCCAGATCCAACTCAATAGTATGTTGTGCCAACTTTGGGTTGAAACCTCTTAAATCTTTGTAAGTCCAAGAGAAGACATATGGGAACTCTTGAAAAAGCTGAACAAAATCATATTTCTCTTGTGGAGTACTTACTTTGCCAATTTGCAATGTCTTGCCTTCATCTACTAAAATAGGCTCTGAATCTTCACCCTTTACTTGAATGTTCGCTTTCTCCTTCCGGAACTGATCATTCGGGTTGAAGATTAAATCCAAGGTTATGAGGCCTTTTGGTAATTTGTTAGTTCTCAGCTATACCACTTGGTCACCATACTACTGCTCCAGCTTGTCTTGATTTCTCATGGAGAACTCATCTTCTTCTTGTAGGAAATTAACAATCTATTGATCATTCGCGAAGACTTGCCAGCTTGTGTTGTTATCCAGAACAACTGGTCTCACAACAATTTTGATATGAGGCTGAGATTTCTCACTTTTGATATTTTCTACAACATCAAGTGCAGCCCCAATTGCTGTCAGTCTGTCCGCTGCTTCATTCCTTTTTCTTGAGATGGAATTGATGCTAAAAGCTTCAAAATCTTCTATAATATCCCATACTCGATTTTTGTAGCACTTGAACAGATTATTCTTGACAGCATGCTGCCCCTTAACTTGGTTTACGATCAGCTCACTATCACCAAATACTTACAAATTCTTGATGCCTTTCTTCTTTGCCCGGTGTAGTCCATGAATTAAGGCTTCATACTCAGCTATATTGTTTGAGCAAGAAAACTGAAAACGGAAGGCTGAGTAATAATTTGTACCTTGTGGAGAAATGAGCATGGCTCCTCCTCCTGCACCTTGTCTACTCCTTGACCCATCAAAGAACAATTTCCATACTTCATTCTTGTCTTTATAATCTGGCTTGGTGATGCTGGGGAGAGGTTGATTCTCTTCATGTAAACAATAAACTCCTAGCTCAGATTCTTCTATTTCTTGATAAGGATCAAAATCATGCACCTTGCTTGCCCATTCATCAAGAGTCAAATCTGGGATGCTTCCAACCTTGGTGTCAGCTTCATCAGTGCTTGGATAATCTTCTTGGTCAAACACTGAACAGTTGGTATTGATTTGGCTTGGAGTGTAAGGCTCAATGTGAAAGTTTGCAATAGGTTCAGATCTGATTGTGGCCTTAGTCCCATACCTTGTTCTAAACAACATGTGTGACCAATCCACCGAAATATAGCCTCCAATTTTGGTGGTGAAGTCTCTTGACAAGCACAATGCAAAGAGTGGTGGTAGGTATATGACTGACACATCTTGTAATACTATTACGTTGGGACATGCGTGCAGTGTGAGGCTCAAACCTTTTGATTACTCCAACCATTGTTACTATTGTCCCATCTAGCTGCACTACCCCTTTGGATATGGTTTCATACCAGAGCCCTAGCTGATCAACTATCTGTTTTGGCATTACTGAACTACTTTCCCCAGAGTCAATCATGCAATTGTGTACCAATTGGTCCCCTAATGATCAATGAGACGTAAAAAGGAGGGGGCTTCAACATTTTACCTTACTGTCCTCCATGATTCCCTTCAGGCTGAGCAGAATTTGTGAGTACCTTCTCTTGCATTTGGACCTATTGATTTGAAGTTGACCAATCCTTTATGGCAGCTTGTAGAAAATCTATTTGTCCTGGGATAGATAGTGATTCCCACATTGATATGTTTACATTTGTCTTCTTCATCTGATCAATGATACTGAATGGAGATGAAGTATCCCTCTGCTATCCTCTAGCTTACACATTCATTCCTTGCACATGGGCAGCAGCAACTAGCATTTGGGTTGGCCTAGGGGCTGTTTTAGGAAATCCTTGCGTGCTTGGGATTACATTTTGTTTGCCAATAGTTTGTGGAGTGACAAAAGGTCGTGAATTACTTGGGGCCAATGGGTGTTCTTCACCCAAATTTCTCCTCTTTGACCTTGTGTTGGCTGCAACACTTTGAGAGGGTATTTGATTCATACCACAGAAATCTTCAGCCTGCCAATTGACAAGACTAGTTTCTTTCAGAGATGTTCCTTGCTGAGGTGCTTCTTGTTTCTGACCCTCTTCATGGCTGGACTCTTACGACCCACCAATGGTTTGCACCATAAGAGCCTGATTTAATGCACCGTTAAAGCACATTGATTGGTTATGTGGCTGACTGCACGGGAAACACCAATCATATTCTTGGGCCATGTTATTTTGGACTGGCACTAATGCATTAGAAGTAGATACGACATTGGGGTTATAGGGCTAAGATGGTCTATTAGCGGGAGGCCTTACTTGGCTTTGATTTTGATTTGCATCCTGAGCTGGTGACCTATTTTGTTGGTATGGGGGCCTAGCCTGATACTGTTCTTGAGGCTGATATGGTCTAGCACTTTGAGCTTGCTGTCTTTTGATAGTAACCAGCTCATTTCCCAAATTTTGCAATTGTTTCATGACCTCTTGGAGTTCATTTAAAGCTCTAGAGGATGAAGTAGAAGTCTCATTTGAACTTTGATTTCTAGGAATGGGAATAGGAGCCAAAGTTGGTGCTTGACTAGTGCTTGGATTTTCTAAGTTTGGATACAAGGGCATGGGAGGCCTAGGATCCAGTTTACTAGCTTGAATAAGACAGTTTTCGGCTCTAATGGCAATGCTATAAGCAACAGGTAAGGTTGTGCCTCCCATAGATTGAATTAACATAGAAATATCAGAATTCAAAGCCTTAAGATAGTATAGAAAAGTACCTTCTGCTACTGGCCTTACTGCCACTTGGAATCCTCCCCCAAGACCTTTGAAATATGAAGTTGAATTCAGTCAGCTGCTCGTTGGGATCTCTCTTGATAGTTGTCAATTTTTCTAGTAGAGACAAATTGTCTCCCTTTTCCCCAAAATGCTCATGGAGAACTATGCATAATTGATTCCAATTTGTGATAGAACCAGCTCCAACACTCCTAAACCATTGCAATGCCTTCCCTTTGAATGAAGATGCTAGCAATTTGATAGCCACATCCATTTCATTTATCTCATGGATTGCACAGACGTTAGCAATGTCTTTGACATGATCACCAGGAGTGGTATGATTTTCTCCAGTGAAAAAGGGAATGTTCTTCAACGCTGCAATTGGAACTGGATTCTTCGCATTGAGGGCAAGTGGGCTACTGCCAGTGAAATTGACAAAGGGATTCAGTGGTTGCGCCATTCTGATTGGCCTGAGAACTCTTGTCGATTGGATGAAAGGTCTACCAGATGGAGGTGTAGATAGAGTTCTGTTAGGTGGAGATGGTGATCTTTGAGCTCTTCTTCCCCTTCCTTCTCTACCTGGAGATAGGTGCAGATATATAAACAATCCTTACTCCCTAGTTCTTGACCTGGTTTGTATTCGTCTCATAAATTTTGCCAGGATTGGACTGCTGAAACCAGTGGATTATGCCTCTTTTGGAGTCGCCAGATGTGTAATTTCAAAGTTCCTTCAAAGCTCGAACGTGGAACAAGTGCACATAGATATTTTTGCAATCAAAGTAAAGACCTCTAAGGTCCCACCGGGCGTGCCAAAACTGTTAGTGCAAAATCACAGCACCCCTGGATGTTGATCAGATTTCTAGTTTGATCATACTAGCATCCAGTGTGATTACACAACATGGAATCCTTTCTCTAAGCGTGGGACTTACAAAAATGAGAAAGGAATCTCCAGAGAAGGCTGGTTCCTATTCCTCTATTCAGATGCACACGAAAAATGTAGAGGGTTTTCTCAAAACCTAATCTAATCTTTCCAAGGAGACAGGGTAAGAAGATGCATAAAAATAAACCTAAGCTAACAGAGGTGATGCACCGAGGAATGAAGAACACCTATCTTTCCAATAAACACAAACCATTCAAATGTGATGCAAGATCATGCGCAGATAACAAAATTTGTAGTGAAAGATCAGGAGGATGCAAATGAACATAGAGAGGGTTGAGAATCATCCATAGACATGCATTACTTGCTCTAAATATCTATACAATACACTACAAAATTCCAAGAGGCAAGGTTACATTACAGTTTTAAATGGGAGGTTTGAACTCCACAAATTCACCTACCAAAGAGAAGAAGGGAGGGGCAAAACAAGAATGTTCAACCTCTGAGAAAGAAGCCCCTCCTTACAATTTATAGGAAGAATGAGAGAGGGAAGAGAGAGGAAATCCAAATCTACCCCAACCACTTCTAGGTTTCATTTAATTCATTTCATTATGGCGGTAGGTGAGAACCCTAGCAAAAGTGGTGAACTGTATTTTACATTTAAGCTAGTTGTTGAAATGTCATTTCTGGCCATTATTACGTGCCAGAGATGTTTCTTAATTTTCTCTCTTCAAACTGAACCAAAATGCAAGATTGACCCTTGAATCATGTAGATAATTTCACCATATTTCTATTGATATAAAGAACATGAAAATCCGAGCTCTGGATCGAAAGTTATGGCGATCTGAAGATTTAGGGCAAAAAATAGGCCAAAACGGATCGACGGGAAAATATTTGAATTTTTTCCGCGCTCTACCACTTGGATGATGCATGTTGGGCTCTGATTCATCTGCGGGCTCATCCTTTGAAAATTTCTTTCGGGCCCTTCCTTAATTTCTTGCCACTTGGACACGTGGCACTATTTTATTGGCTCAGGCCTGAGGGGCGCACTTTGTCCTTTGAAAATTTGGCATTTTTCACTTTGGGAAAATTTTCCCATTTCTCCCCCGTGCTCCGCCACTCAAGTGCCACATGGCACGATTTCATTGGACACGGGCCCTTCCTGACCATTTCCCTTTTGTTTTTTTGCCTTTGGAAAAAATTTCAAAATTTTCCCGTTGGGCCGATGAGGTGAAGACACGTGGCGAGATTTGATTCGTTGGCAGCTCTTTCGGCTTTTTACGTCCTACGCGTCCCTCGCGTACCTTTGGCTCGGCTGTCCCAAACTACCTGGGAAAAATATCTCCAAACCGCCTGATTCGGGCTTCCTTGTTCCTGTTTGAGGTGAAGACACGTGGCGAGATTCCATTCACTCTCGACTCTTTCAGCTTTTCGCGTCCTCACGCGTACTTTTAGCCCGGATGTCCCAGACGAAAATCTCTTGTTTCGGCCGAATCAGCTGGTTCGCGTCCTTTGCATACTTTTGTCCCAACTGTCCTAGACTTCCTGGGACAAATCTCTCTGAACCGCCCGAAATGGACTGGGCTTGCGCCAAACCGGCCGATCCACGTACTTTTGTCCCAACTGTCCCGGACTGTCTGAAACAAGACTTAGGCAATTTTTTCCCTATTTCGGCCAATTCGCCTTTTTTGCGTCCCTGCGCGTCCCGACTGTCCCAAGTGCTCCAAGTGCTACGCAGACCACCTAGCGGATTTTCGGCCGATTCATGCCCTGACGTCTCAACTGTCCCAAGGACCGCCTAGGACAAGACTTAGCCGATTTTCTCCATTTTTCGGCAACAAGCTTAGCTTTTGCAATTTTTTCACATTTTTAAAACTTGTTGGGTTTTCTTCTTGGACAGGAGAGTTAGAAAGAAGCTGAGGGGACCCCAGAAACATGATTGTTTTCCTTGAATCAATATACTTTCTCAGGATTGAATGATCTGATGCATGTTATCAAAATTACCTTGAGGGGTGAATTTTGGATAACACCTACTATAACAATCACTATAATATTTTCAATTACAATGTTTGAAAAACATACCATTCACAGGAATAGGAAGTTCCTCTCCACTTAGCTTCAAAAGCTAAAAAGCATTGTGTTCTTTGCAAGCTGAAATCGTGTGAGGGCCACTCTAAATTGTATCAAACTTTATGTATCTTTCTGTCTTTGCACAATCAACATCCCACTTTAACACAATATATTCTCCATTGAAGATTCTGAATTTGGATTTCTTATCAAAAGTCTTCTTCATCTGTTTCTAATTCTTTTCCATATTCAAATGGGCTTAATCTCTTAGCTCTTGTAATTCTATTAACTCTACATAATGAACCAGCAATGGTTCATTCTCAAGCAACTCCATTTGATGTAGCAAATCCAATGTAGGTAACTCAATTGAAATAGGCATTCTTGCTTCTTTTTTGTACACAAGTTTGTATGGTGAATTGCCAATTGATCATTTAGGAGTTACTCTATCAGCCCAAATTGTTGAATTCAACATTAGGTGCTAAAATCTTTTATTATCTTTGAGTTTTCTTCTGATGATCCTTAAAAAGTTCTTGTTAGTACTTTCAGCTAGGCCATTACCTTGTGGGTAATAATTGACTGAAGAACTTATTTAAATTCCATGGCTGACAGCCCACTCTATTATCTTCACACCAAGAAATGCTAAAGCATTATCTAATATGATAGTTGCTGGAAGACCAAATCTGTAAACTATTCCTTATTAAAAGGATAGTATCGAAGCTTCATTAACATCTTCCAAGGCTATTTCTTCATTCCATCATGTAAAATAATCTATAACAGTTAAGATCCATTTGTGTCCTTATGATGAAGGCAATTTTATAATACCAATAAAGTCAAAACCCCACCGCATGAAAGGTTGATCTACTGAAATAGGTTGTAAAGGTAGTGAAGCTAAATGTTCTTTTCCAACAAAGAAAGCACAATTTTTACACATTCTGATCCATTCAAAATAGTCCTTTCATATGCTAGGCCAATAGTAACTAGCTTTCATGATTTTTAGAGCTGTGGTATGTGCTAAGAAATGACCTCCTACAAGTCCTTCATGGAATTCTAATAATAACTTCTGAATTTTGTCATAGTCAACACATCACAGCAAGATTCCATTTATATATCTTTTGAACAACACATTATCAATAAAGATATAGGGGACAACTTGTAATTTGAAATATCTTCATTTTTTTTATCCATACCTTCCGGATAGGTGTCATGCTGTAGATAGTTAACCAAATCAATCATCTATCTTGATTCCTAGACTTCTTGAGCAAGTTCAGGTTGCTGATTTTCTGGTTGAACCATGATTTATGATTGTTGATACTCAATTTCAGAATGTTGTTTTGAATCATCTGATTTTGTAGCTTGTTGTTTTTCCTTATCAGTAATTAGATGTTCACACAAGCCTTTCCCTTGAACTATCTTCATAACAAAAATATCAGCATCATATTCCATGACCTTCGTTATCCATTTTTCTCTTTTCTCATTCAATTCTTTATTTAGCAAGAAAGCTTTCACACTTGAATGAGAAACAAGAACATGGATTTTATTGTTCGAAATCATGTACTTGAAATTCTTTAGTCCTTTGAATACTGAAGGTATCTATTTTTCAAGGAACGTGTACCTTATTTCGTAATCATGCAAGCTCTATTCGAAGAAAGCAATAGGCTACCCAATATTTTCATCATTGACCTGAGTTAGTATGGCTAAGATTGTTTCATCTCCTACAAGTGCATACATTGTAAAATCTTTATCAAAATTTAGATTTGCAAGAGTAGGAGCCTGAGAGATCATTTTTTTTATTGCTTCAAACCCTTCTCTCTCTTTGCTGGTCCAAGAGAACATTTTCTCTTTCTTTAACATAGCTGTCAACGATTTAGCCAATGCTGTAAAATTTGGAAAAAATCTTCTAACAAAGTTGATTTTGCCAAGAAAATGTTGTAATGCATTCTTATGATGAGGCAACGATAGCTGTGATATGGCTTAGATTCTGAAAGGATCAATTACTAAACCTTTCTTAGAAAAAATATGGCTAAGTAATTTACCTTGATGTACTAAAAATGGACTTATTGGGATTCAAAGATATTCCAAACTACCTACACAATTGAAAAGTCTTCCTTAGATGAAAAAGATCATTAGAATTTTTTGAAAATACAGTAACATGATCTAAATAAATAAGAATGCATTTATTTAGCAAGATGTGAAAATCCATGTCCATTGCACATTGAAGGTTGCACTGGCATTCGAAAGACCAAAATGCATCCTTTTGTAAGCATAAGTACCCCCACTTGGTGCTAAAAGTTGTTTTATACCTATCTTATTCTCATACTAAAATCTAATTGTTACATCCGTTGTATCCATCTAGAAGAGATAGTATATCTGAACCAAAAACTGTTCTCAAAATTTAGTCCATATTTAGTAGTGGGTAATGATCTTTTAATGAAGCTTTGTTAAGATCTGTGAAATCAACACAATCTAATTTCTCCATTCTTCTTCATAACAAGGACAAGATTTTCTACACAACTTGAATGCTTAACTGGAAAGATAATACCTTATTTTATTAACTTGGATAACTCTTTCCTCATTAGAGGCTCTATTTTGGGATTTACAAGCCTCTGTTTCTGTCTAAATGATTTAGAATTTGGTTGCAATTCGATAGTATGCTATGCTAAACTAGGATCAAACCCTTTCAAGTTTTGATATCTCCAATCGAAAGCATATTTAAATTCTTTGCAAATATTAATAAATGACTATTTTTCAGCTAAAGAACATACCTTTCTGAGAAACAAATTTTTCCCTTCATCAACTGAAATTTCATCATAGTTATCAACATGCGTTGACATCTTGGTTTTGTATTTTCTTTGTTGATTATCAATGTTAAAGATTTCCTCTAATATGACTAGACCTCGAGGCAACTTATTTGTCTTTAATTGAACAATCTGGGACCACTGTATAAATGTTGTAATTTATCCTAATTTACTGCAAAAAAATTAACTTCTTACTTTAAAAACGTATACATTTGATCATCATTTTAAAAAACCTACCAATTTGAATCATTATCAAGTATCGAGTGCCTCACAATTAACTTTATATGAGGCTGAATTTTACTATTTTCAATATGTTACAACATTTCAAAACTAGCACCAACTGTTGCAAGTCTGTCTACATGCTTGTTTTCAGTTCTAGGAATAGACTGAATATTAATAGAATTGAAATATTCCATTAAGTCTGAAACTCTATGTGTGTAAGAATTCATTAATGGATTCTTACAAACATTAAAATTCTTTACTTGATTGATAACCAACTCAGAATCACCAAAAATTTGTAATGTGCTGATACCTTTCTTTCTCACCCAAAGCAAGTCATGAATTAATGCTTCGTACTTAGCTACATTACAAGTGCATGAAAATTGGAGACTCAAAGCTGAGAAATAACTTTCATTTGTTGGGGAAGTGAGCATAAAACCTAATCCGTGTCCTTTTTTTTCTTAGCTCCATCAAAATGAAGCTTCCAAATCCCTCCTATTGAATTTTTTGTTAAAGAAAGAAAGGGAAGTGTTGTATTTTCTTCATGCATACAATACACACCAAATAGATGTTCTTCAACTTTCTTAAAAGGATCGTGGGAATGTTCTTCAACTATATTTTCATCCATAAACATTTTAGAAACACCATCTAATGCTGAAACATGAGCTACATCATCAAAATCAGACTGATCTAAGGCTAAATAATTAGCCACTACATTTGGAGAATGGGGCTCAATGTGAAATTTGGCCAATGGTTTTGAATTGATAGTAACTTGGGTGTCATAACGAGTATTGAAAAATAAGAAGAACCAATCTGAAGAGAGATAACCTCCTATCTTTGTTGTGAAATCTCTAGATAAGCATAAAGCAAAGTATGGAGATAAATCTACAACAGTAACATCTTACAGAATAGAAACATTCGGGAAAGCATGCAATGTTACCTCTAAATTTCTAATTATACCAACTGTATTAGTTGCAGTTCCATCAAGCTGTAAGACACTCTTTTCTGTAGGCTCATACTGCAAACCCAATTTTTCTGCAATTGCTTTTGGCAAAACTGTGATACTTGCACCGTTGTCCACCATGCAGTTATGAACTAGATGTTCTCCAATAATCAGTGATAGATAAAATGGTGGTGGATTCTTGATGTCATGAGCATTCAAAAATTTCTGAACCATCCACTTAACTTCTTTTATGCAGTCTTGTTCAAATGTTCCAAGGACCATGTCTGCCTTCTGAACTTCTTTTCTACTATTTTTGAAGAAATATGCAGCTTAGCTAGTTCATGAGAAAGTAAATCTTGTTGTCCTATAATACTTAGAGCATCCCACATTGAGATGTTAACATTATGCTTTTTCATTACATCAACAATGTTAAAAGAAGCAACAATTTTAGAGACAGATTCAACTGTTTAAGCATAGGCCTTAGCAAAAACTGATTATGCTTCAGCTATGTTTGATATCTGAGGTATAAACAATCTTCTTGGGTTAGGCTGTAGTTATTTTTGTTATCCTTTATCAACTGAAACACTTTATTTTATTTTGAGGAAAAGTAGGACTGTTAGCTAGTTTTGGGACTATTGTTGTGGTCTTATTAGTGACAGTAGGCAAAACAGGCCTATTTTTTTTTTACTTTTTGTATCTTTTCCTTTAGCCCTAGTGGTAACTACAATCAAATCCTCCTCATTGAAACTGAATAAATTTTGTTCAGGTGCTTTTTGAACATGAGTTTCTTGTTTCCCACTCTCCATTTGAGGTATGAACAATGCTTCAGATTGAGTTTGTGCAACAAGATTCAAATTCAAAAAATCATTTGGGAAATTTGTAGCTGAGTGAGGTTGATTGCAAGGTTAGTACCACTCTTATGTAGTCATGTTAACTGGAACTAGAGCATTAGATGAACTAGGAGCCTTAGGGTCAAATTTCCTTTGCTGATAAGGCTACCTATAATTTTGATTCTATTGGTAAGGCTGCCTATTTTACTGATTTAGCTGATTTTACTAATAAGGAGCCTGATAAGGTCTACTAGGTAATGCAAGCCTATTCTCAATTGAAGTTAGCTTATTTCCCATAGTCTAAAAATCTTTAAATACGGCATCTAATGGAGCTGCAACAACAGGTTTCTATGATTGTAATAGGATATGGGATAGGGGCTAAATCTACCAAAAAAGGGATTAAAGGTTTGGTGCTAATTTTTCAGCTTGAATAAGACTATTTTCAGCTCAAATGGCGATATCATAGGTTGTTGGATGCAACTCTCCTTCCATAGACTGAATCATAGTTGAAATATCATGGTTTAGTGACCTAAGATAATAAAGAAAAGCGTGATCAGCTTGAGGCTTGACACTTGCTCGAATTATTTTCCAAGTTCTTGCAAAATGGATGTTGAAACTTGACATAAATTTGTTGGGATCTCTTTTAATGGTTGACAGTTGTTCTATAAGAGATAAGTGATCTAAATTGTCTTGAAATTGTTTTAGCAATTTCTCACCTAATTCATCCCAAGTTCTTATGCATCCAATATATATATTTCTATACCATTGCAAGGCTTGTCCTTTAAGAGATGTTGCTAAAAGTATTAAGGCTACATCCTCATGAGTAATATTATGAACTGTACATAAGGCTGTGACATATTTAATGTGCTCTGTAGGTGTCACCTAATTTTCACCAGTGAATGATGGAAAAATTTTCATGGAAACATTAGGGATGTCATGGTAAACTGGGATTACTAATGTGCTGCCATTAGTAAAGGTCACAAAAATTCTAGGTGGTTAGATTGCCATAGGAAAAACTAGGATGTTAATAGAGAAATTTATTCATGGCTAAGGAATTTTAGGAGGGTTATCAAAACCAGTTCTATTATAAGGTAAAGTATTACCAACTCTTCTCCTTCTAATAGAATTTAAAGGTAAAGAAACAAACTCAGGAGGAATCCTCTTACCGATGATCTTATAGTCACTTTAGGCATGGAACATGCTGCAATACTAGTCTGAAATCAACTTAGCAGAGTTGCCAAAAGATCATAAAATCTTTAGAATAAATTGCTGCATCTTGCTCCTAAAAGTAAATTCTGATTTGCTATAAATTTGTTGTGGATCTGATGTAGAATTTGTAACTTGTATGTAAATCTGATTCATTATCCCACCAAGCATTCCAAAAACTGTTATCTCTCAAAATTGCACTCTATAGAGAGATGGTTGTAGGTGTTCTATGCTTGCAAATTTTATCTCTCTCTTTCATAGATACAGTGGAAACACCTCAGGTCTGTGGGTTTATCTATTTTGAGGTGTCTCTGGTATCAAGGGCAGTTCCTTATTGATGTATCTTAAACTAATTTCTAGGGTTTAAGGGTAAAATATGGCTATAAAAAATGAATTAAAACTAAGGTGATACACAAAATTTATATGAGGTCTTTGACTAAGTACATGCACAATTAATATGGAATGAACTTTTGATGCACAAGCTAACAGATTTATGAAGATAATTGATGAGGCCAAAATATGCCTGATTAATGTATAATATATGATCTCATCTTACTCTCCTTTTTATTAGGTTTGATTGCATTTTGTGACTTTTAGTTTATCTAATATGAGTTAGGATGTAATTGTCTGTCTTTTGATCAATTTTGATTCTAATGTTAAAAGCTCAAAAATTCGTGACGAAGTGTGTGTTTGAAATTTATTTTTGTAATAAATCAGGTCTAATTAGTCGAGGAAATTAAGCAAGAAGCATTCAGTATGTTTTTGGTAACATCTGTTCCCACACAACTTAGTTCTGAAACTTCTAAGCTAGTTCTACAACTCCATCACATAGTGATCATCTAGTTCTAGAACTTTCAGACTTAGTTCCGAAACTCCAGTATTTAGTTCCGGAATTTTCAGACTTAGTTCTGGAACTCCTTGGGATAGCTCTAGAACTCTCACGGTTTTTATCCTTAACAATTTCCTATGGTTCTGGAACGGATGGGAGTTATCTATTCTAACCACATTAGGAGATTTTGTATCTATGACCCTTTTAATCATAAAAGGATTAGAAGATTTATGAATGCAGATCTAGGGAGAGTTATCTTATAGATATCTGATCAACCACAATTTGACTCAACATCTATTCTAGGCATGATTTGATTTCATTAGAATCATGAGACAGCTGTGATTATAATATATATATAAAAGCTGACCTGCAGTAGATAGATAATATATAGAATATGATATGAGATATAAATAGAATAGAGAACAGAATTATAGACTAAGTACTCATATCCAGTACGTTTTTTAATACTGAATTTTTATCAATAAAATATCCATTCATATTTGAGAGAATTCTGAGTTGTTAAATCCTGATTCGAGGAGGAGCAAGGGCCCACTCCCCCAAGGACCAAGATATTCTTTTATTTGGTATTTATATTTCTTCAACAAATAGCTTAGATCTGTTAATTTTGTATTGTTTTAATTCTTTTAATTAAAATCTGCTGTATACTTGTTCCTACAGGTGTTTAGATAGATTCTTATATTTCTTGCAATTTTCTTGCAGGTGTTTATTTCCAAAAGCAAGTGTGTTTATTTCCAAAAGAAAGTGTGTTTATTTCCAAGAGCAAGTGTGTTTATTTTCCAACAGCAAGTTTGTTTCCATTTTGCACAGTGTGTTTCCTTTCAGCAAAGCTTTCAGTGTGTTTACTTTTAGCAAGTTTTCATAGTTTGATTTAAATAAGGTTTTACCAAGAAGTCCTTAAGACATTCAAGATATCCCCCAGAAAATACAAAAATAACTACAATCAACTACTAGATCAATTAGATTACTCTTGTTGCATATAGCTTTAGACACACCCTTGGTTTGATATGACATCAACAAGAACTTGATTAAATGAAGGGAATAATGACACCCATCATTTTTGGCGTTGTTTCTAGGGAACACTAGTTGGAACTTTCTAATTAAGTGTTAGCAAGAAAAAACAAAACATACATCTAGTAGTTGAAGGATATTCACTGTTCTGTCACAAAATATATGAGTATACCAAGAGACTCACAAGGTAGATTCCTCCCAAAAACATCTTCACAAGAATTTATAACATCCTCTATTAAAAGTAAGGAAATTGATCAAGAATTGGAGGCACCATCATCCTATATCAGAAAAGCAACATAATTGCCACTTTTGGAATTCTTAGATCAGTCACCTGAAGGAAGTGGAACTTTTAGGAGAAGGCTTATTACTCAAGATCCATTTAGGGTGAGTTTTGATTCTCAATTTAGTATTCAACCTCCTAATCCTAATTTTTCACCTTCCCCAAGGCATACCGCTTACCACATTGAGTGGGAGGAAAATTAGAAAATATTTTTAAAATGGCATGAGAAGCTAAGAGAGAACCTGATATGACCTTTACCTATCCAATTCAATTAGGAGATGATGATACATCAATGAAAAATATCTCACCTACACATTTACCCACATTTAGAGGGACATCATCTGAACATCCTAACCAATTTTTGTTTGTGTTAAAGGTACTATGTCATACCTATGATTATAAAACAAACAATCAAAAACTCAAGTTATTTCCATCCACTTTGAACGATGTAGAAATGAGGTGGTTCATGGGATTACCATCTAACTCTATTAGCACTTGGGCAAAAATGGAGAATTCATTCCTAGATAAATACCAAGATTATTGTAGAGGGAGAAATAGGAAGGGAAAAATTTTCAAAATCAAGTAGGAGGATGATGAAAACATAGAAGACTATTTAGTCAGATTCCTCTTTGTTAGCAAAAGATGTGGATTTGTTCTTTTAGAGTTAAGTAAAAACATTTTTCTTAAAGGTTTGGATTACAAATCTAGGGAAGCCCTTAACTTGACAGGAGGTGGAGACAATGATCAGATAAGAATGAATGGAATTAAAGAGATTTTTAGAAGCTATTCGAGAACAAGAGGTGGACCTAGAAAAGGAAAATCGGTGAAAGTTTGAATCGAGATATGAACAAACTAATGGATGAGTTAGCAAACTTTAAAACAAACATTTTAGTGCAATCAACCTCTACTATGGATGGATTACAAGCTAAATCAAATTCAAAAACTGAACCATTGGCTATGTATTATCCAAGATGCAGGAAGAAGCATGCACTTAGAGATTTTCCTTTAGATAAAATAGAAATTTTTCTTATCTATGAATCTAAAGAGCATGATACTGATGTTTTTTCTTTGATTCCCGCTATCAAGAATCAACATAAAAAAAACCATTATCTCATCTACAATAGAAGAATTGAATTTTGTTCAGAGACAACCTGACCAAGGGTAGTTCATGCCAAGATCAGCTCCTATACGATGGATGATGCCATGGGCTGCTCAGTCAATACTAAAAAATTGGGGATAACCACCTTGAGTACCTCAACCAACTTGGAACCCTCAAGATTGGGCAAACCAAGCTTGGTATGCTCAGGGACATCAACAACCATGGGCTGGTCAAGGAAATCCTTATGCTTGGTCACAACCGAGATGGAACCCTAGTAATTATTCTCAAGGAAGAACATATCCAAATCAGAATCAATAGGCCATCATGAGATCTCCTGCACAGAATTCACAAACTAAGAATGTAGTCTAAACATAAATAATAACACAGCCAGTAGTAAATCCTAGAAACAAACAAAAAAATCCTTTTTATGGAATAGAACCAGAAAAATCATTTGATTTACATGTTTTGGAGTGTAAGGATATCCAAACTAGATATGGGAAAATCATTAATAGTCCACCCCTTATAATCACTGAAATGACAGAAGAAAATGAAATTCCTAGTACTATTGTTCCAAAAGAAGATATAGAAAGAAAAGAAAAGGAGCCAGATAACAACACTATTGAGACTCTATTTCTAGAGAGATTCAAAGAAGCTATAGAAATCAAGGAGTCTGAATTGGTACAAGAATTAAGGAAATTGAATATTGAAATACCACTGTTATAAGCAATTAAAGACATTTCATAATTGAACAAATTAATCAAAATGTTATGTCTGAACAAGCCTGGAAGGAAGAAACAGTACCCCAAGACTATCAAAGTAGATGGGAAACTTTTTGATCTATTAGCCAAAAAACTTTTACTTCCCGAATATGGAGATCTTGGAAGTCCTGTTATTTCTGTCTCTATAGGAAATAAGTATATACATAACATTTTGATAGATCTGGGAGTGGCTATTAATGTAATGACAGTGGATACTCTGAAAATGTTACCATTAATGGGTATACAACCTATTAATACCATATTGTAGATGGCAGACCAGTCTGTAGAAAAACCAGAAGGAATTATAGAAGACATGGTGGCTATGGTGGAGTCATGGAAATATCCAGTTGACTTCCTTATACTCCAGCCAAAAGGTAAAACATGGGGTTATCCCATTATCTTGGGTATACCATGGTTAGCTACAGTTGCTACTTTAATAGATTGTAGGTTAGGTAATATGACAATCTCGAATGGTAAGAACTCTAAAGAAATTTCCTTATATCCTACTACACGACCTTTTACTGAAAATCATGAACAATTATGGGTTGATTATCCTGAAATTGATAAGAAAAATTTGTCTTCTTTGGCTGTGATCACATTGAAAGATCACATAAGAGAAGTAGAAGAGATGATTAATCCACCATTGGATGAGAACCTGTTATCCTCGAAGCAATCAAAAACCATTCTAGAACCTACGAACTTAGTTCTGGAACCTGTGAACTTAGTAGTTCTGGAACCTGTGAACCTAGTTCCGGAACCTATGGCTATAGTTTCAGAAACACCACATTTAGTTCCAGAACCACGACAACAACAGTTCTTTTTTATTGGAAATTATTTCACTCCAAGGAATGATATTTCCCATGGGGAGAGGATGAATCAGTAGCTTTAGTTTCAAGTACATTAGGAAGTGGTGAAGAATTTCTCAAAAGTAGCAGTGACGAAGAATTTGGCTTGCAAAGAGATAAGTATCATAATTCTCATTACTGTCTTTTTTCCACTATTCTATCTTAAGGAAATTTTGGATATGTTGCTACATACCATATGTTGTTACCACATGCATGTCCATTAAATACTTTAATGAAAACTTTCCCACAAATAAGTTCATCACATGTTGGAACCAAGCATGTTGAAATTCAACCAGGTAAAACTTTAAACATTAACAACTAGTTGAAGGATGATGAAGAAGCTAAATTGTTTGATGTTATAAAAAATCATACTAAATTTTTTTCTTATGATTACAAAGACATTAAGGGGATTCATCCAAGTATCTGCACTCATCACATCTATATTGAAAACATTAAACCAGTTAGGCAGCCTCAAAGAAGGATTAACCCAACCTTAAGGGATATAGTCGAACAAGAAATTGAAAAAGTATTACAAGTAGGTTTTATCTACCCTATCTCAGATAGTCAGTGGGTATCTCCTCTTGTAATTTTTCCCAAAAAGAACAGAAAATGGAGAATATGTGTTGACTGTAGGGAACTAAACAAAGCCAAAATAAGAGATTATTTTCCCTTACCATTCATAGATCAAGTCCTAGATAATCTTTCAAGTAAAAAATAATTTTCTTTCTTAGATGTCTTTAGTGGGTACAATCAGATCTGAGTTGCTACACAAGATTAGGAAAAAACTACATTTACATGTCCATGGGGAACCTTTACCTATAGGGTGTTACCATTTGGTTTATGAAAATGCTCCTGCAACTTTCTAGAGAGTTGTACTTGTAATCTTTTCTGATCTAATAAATGATTGTGTTGAGGTATATATGGATGACTTCACTGTACATGGAGATACATTTGAATATGCTTTGAGAAATCTAGACAGATTGTTAACAAGATGTGAACAACACAACCTATCGTCTAATGATGGTGGATGAGGGGATTGTATTAGGACACCATATTTCAAATAGAGGAATTCAGGTGGATCAAAACAAAATTAGGATCATTTCAGATTTACCTATTTCTCAGAACCCCACCGATATCAAATCATTTCTAGGGCATGCTAGGTATTATAGGTGCTTTATAAAATATTTTAGTAAAATTACTGCCCCCATGTTTAATTTGCTAACCAAGGACTATGAATTTCTTTGGGATGAAAAGTGTCAGCATGCTTTTGAAGAAATTAAAGAAAAATTAATCAGTACCCCAATATTAAGAGGAGCTAATTGGGAAAATCCATTTCATATCCAAACAGATGCCGCAAATTATTCCATTGGTGTAGTATTGGGACAAAAAGATGAGGAAGGAAAGATGTATGTCATTTATTATCTTAGCAATAATCTTACTCCCACTGAAAAGAATTACACCACCACTGAAAAGGAATTTCTTGTTGTGATTTATGCAATCAATAAATTCAAACATTACATTATAGGGTACAAGATATTTGTACACACAGATCATTCAACAATTAAGTATTTAATGAACAAACTAGTGGTTGGAGGAAGAATAATTAGATGGTTATTAATTTTGCAAGAATTTGATATTACCATTGTGGACAATCTAGGTAAATCTAATGTGGTAGCTGATTTTTTGTCAAGACTAACCACCATAGGGGAGCAAGATCCAATCAAAGATAAATTTCTAGATGAACAATTGTTTGCAATCTTAGCAAGTACACCATGGTTTGATGATATGGCCAATTATCTTGCAACATGGAATTTCCCTTCTTCTTTCACTAAGAAACAAATAAAGAAGTTAATTAAAACCAGTGCACAATTCAAATGGTTAAATGGAATGCTATTTAAATGTGGTCTTGATTTTGTCTTACGCAGGTGTTTGAGAGAGGATGAAATCTTTAATATCCTCAGAGCATGTCATGATAAACCAAGTGGAGGACACTATTCAGTGAAAAGAATAGATCATAATATACTTGGCATTGGTTATTATTGGCCATCTCTGTACAAGGATGTGAAGAGATATATTAAGAAGTGTGATCCCTGTCAAAGGATGGGACAACCAACTTTCACCAATGAAATGCCTCTTCAACCTCAAGTTGTGGTTGAACCATTTGAGAGATGAGGATTAGATTTTTTTGGTCCCTTTAATCCTCCTTCACAAGGGAAGGAATATATTCTTGTGTGTAATGACTATGTGAAAAAATAGGTAAAAGTGCAGGTATTGAAAAATGTCACTGAGGAGGCAGTTGTTGATTTCCTTTGGAAAAGAATAATGATAAAGTTTGGAGCATCAAGGAGTATAGTTTCATATCAGGGACCACAATTCATGTCTAATATGATCCAAGATTTCACAAGGTATTACCAAATCAATCATAGGAAGTCATATCCTTACCACCCATAGTCAAATGGACAAGCTGAAGTAACAAACAAAGAATTGGAGAACATCCTTACAAAAATAGTTAAAGATGGGAGAAAAAATTGGGTAAAAATACTACCTGAAGTTGTTTGGGCTTATAATACAACTTGGAAAACTACAACAAGGTTTTCACCATATGAATTAGTCTATGGGAAAAATCCCTTGTTTCGTATAGAGTTTGAACTTTAGACATTGAGGAAAATAGTGAAGGTGGGAATTGAGTTGAATGCAGCTCAAAAAGAAAGAATCCTTCAACTCAATGAGTTGGATGAATTAAGGATGGAAGCACTTCAATAGAAAGATATAATTCAAGAACAAAGGAAGAAATAACATGACACACATATCAAGAAAATTTAATTCAAAATAGGAGACTATGCATTGTTTTTCGATTCTAAGTACCAACAATTCAAGGGAAAATTGAGAACCATATGGTTGGGACCCTATCAGATTGAGAAGATAGTTGATAATGGTTTTATTCAGTTACTTCCAATTGATGGTAGTAGTTGAACACTCTTGGTCAATGGGCATAGGTTGAAACTCTATAGGAAGCCTCCCACTAAGGATGAATTCTTGAGAAATATTGAAGCAGACAAAGAATTTGATCATATAGAAGAACCTAGTTCTTTCAAAATGATTAAATAACCAAATGATAGATCTAGAATAAAGGAAAGAAGATGAAAACTAGAAAATGGCGTTTTCTTCCCCAAAAAAATAAAATAAACATAAAAATAAAATAAAAATAAAAAATCTCTCAAAGGTCAATTGAAAACCAGCAAATGGCAGTTGACCTCTTTTTTTGGCTAGTTCAAATAAAGGAATTATTTTGAATTATAGTTGTCTTATCTAATCATGTTTTGTTCCACTTGTAGGAATGACGAATCATCATAGCAAAAGGATTACATCATCAAGGATGGTACTTATATATTTTAAATCATTTAGGGATGAATTAAATGTTTACATGTGTGATTTGACCTAATTTAAAAGTAGGTATGATGATTCATCTATTTATACATTATGATTACAAGTGTATAATCATGACGATGATTTGGATGGAATAAGTGGTGGCATGGTTATCATTCGTAATAATTATTGCAAAAATTAAGTGAAATAAGTTGCAAACTTATTTTGAGGAAGGAGCATCAAATTAAGTTTGTGTTCCACTGCATAGAACAAAGAATTCAAAAGTTCTCGCAGCTAAGAACGGAGGTTTCGAAGCCAAAGTCATCATTTCTGCAACTAAGCAAGAGGACCTGTAACCAATTTGCATAAAACCAAAAGAGATAGAACTCGATCTGATATGTGGATTAAGAACAAATCAGAACCATAGGATGATTCTTAGCTATTCACAGACAAATAAGTTACATCTACCTTTGAGCATGCAGGGTGGCTAGAGTTCCTAAAGAAATTTTCAAGGCATAATGACGAATTGGTAAGAGAATTTTTCATAAACCTAGAGAAATCTAGGAAAAAGGTGAGAAATATATTTATTCCTTTTTCTGTAAATACTGTAAGTAATGTGTCTAGAGTGCTAATTGTGCATGTCCCAGAACCTGCCAAGGGGAATTTGAAAGAACTTGTTGAATTCCTACTGCAAGAAGGATAAAATGAACTCTAGTACATCTACAATACAAAGAAAATCATAAAAGGGGTCAGAAGGGCCAGTTTACCCAAACCCTTTGATAGGGTAGAATTTTGGATAGTCAAATATTTAACCTGTGATGGTCAATTTGGGTCTGTGAGAAAAGAAGTCCTAAAAATGCTCATGTATTTGAAGTATGGAGCCGTAAAACCTGAGTACATAAAAACCTTCCAGGGTTTCTTTTTTATTCTATTCAGACCATGGCTCAAAGGTATTCCTGGGGTGTTGGGACAATTAGGCATCACAATCTAATTCATTTAATATACCAGCACCATTTTCTGTCAAAGAAGAATGGAGAAGAAATTTGGGATAAGTTTCTTGGAAAATTCAAGAAAAATCATAATATTATCACAAGGACAATTCCAACCCCATTCTCTCCTTTAACTAATCTGTAAATTGATGCCGCTGTAGAAGAATAGAGGGATTTCCTCAAACTCAATGGAGAGAAAAGGATGAGGAATTGGATTTCCTCAAACTCAAATTCGAACAAAGGGAAATGCTCATTGGAGAGCTAACAACTCAGCTTGCAGCCAGGACTGAGTAATTATCAACAACCAAGAAACAACTTACTCAGAGAAAAGGATGAGGAATTGGATTTCCTCAAACTCAAAAAACTATGGAATGACACTTATAGGGAACTTAGAGAAGCTAAAACATCAAATGAAGAATTAAATACAAAGATGGAAGAAGAAAAGAAGGCAAGAAAAGAATGGGAAGAAAAAATTTATAAGGAGGAAGGAAATAAATATAAATTTCTTGAAAAATTCATATCGTCTATATTATGAGTGAAAAATTACTTTCCTGCAAGAGGCCCTCTCCTGTATATAGTGTGTTTTTATAAGAACATTTCATTCACTGGTAGCTATCAAGGATTGCATGTGGGCTCCCACATGAACTAAAAGATGAATTTGAATTCATGGCAGCTTACTCGATCTATCCAGTCCTAAGCAGAAAAATATTTTGTGTGAATTTTATCTTTGTAATTTTATGCTAGAGAAAAATATAGGATTTATGATCAATTTGTTTGTAGGGGAGATCCATCTCAATGCATTTGTATCTGTTCTGCAAAACCAAATTGCATGGAAGGAAATGAAATATGAATTTTTATTGAAATGTAGCTCAATAGGTCTTTGTATGAGAGCTCACTATGGTAAACCTTCTGCCATCCTCATACATTTTAGAACTCATGCCTTTGATGAGACATTCAAGACACATTATCTTGCCATTCTACAAAAGAGTATTGATGCCTTCACCTCCTATGAGGAGGAAAAGTTTGAAGATATTTATGAAGGATGCTCAAAGAGGTGGGAACTTCTTACTATTTCCTTGAGAAGAAGGGAATTAATATCCCTTACAAATCTGATCTAGAGTTTAGAAAGGGAAAAAGCGTTATGCACAATAATTCCACAAGTCAATGAAACCTACGGGAAAATATGGATGGGAATGCGAACAAGGCCCCCTCTACTTCTCACCCCATGTCTCCTTGGCAAAATAGAGAACATCAAGATCCTACTGAATTTGAAGAGTGGGAGAAGAAAATAGAAGCATGAGATGGGTACAATACATCTGAGTTTAAGCATTGGAAAATTTAGTTTCATCCATTTGATCTGAGCAATCAAATGGAATATAGAACATATAACCCCACTTTTGAAGAATGAAGTTTGTAAAGGGACTTACAAATAAGTAAGTTTGGGGGAAATGATGAGGCCAGAATATGCTCGATTAATGTATAATATATGATCTCATCTTACTCTCCTTTTTATTGGGTTTGATTACATTTTGTGACTTTTATTTGATCTGATATGAGTTAGGATGTAATTTTTTGTCTTTTGATTGATTATGATTCTAATGTTAAAATCTCTAAAAATCCTAATGAAGTGTGTGTTTGAAATTTAGTTTTATAGTAAAGTAGGTCTAATCAGTCGAGGAAATGAAGCAGGAAGCATTCAATATAATTTTGGTAAAAAAATTTCCCACACAACTTAGTTCCAGAACTTACAAACTAGTTCCGGAACTCCATCACACAGTCATCATCTAGTTCTGGAACTTTCAGACTTAGTTCCAGAACTCCAGTATTTAGTTCTGAAATTTTTGGACTTAGTTCTGAAACTCCTGGGGATAACTTCAGGACTCTCACGGTTTTGATCCTTGATAATTTCCTATGGGTATCAAACTTTTCTAAAGTTCCAGAACCAATCGGAGTTATATTTTATAACCACATCAAGATATTTTGCATCTATGACCCTTTCAATCAGGAAAGGATGAGAATATTTCTAAAAGCAGATCCAAGGAGAGTTATCTTACAACTATATGATCAACCATAGTCTGACTCAGCATCTATTCTGGGCATGATTCAATTTCATCAGAATCATTGAGATAGCTATGATTTTAAAATATATATAAAAGTAGACCTGTAGTAGATAGATAATATATAGAATATGATATGAGATAGAAATATAACAAGGAAGATAAATATAGACTAAGTACTCAGATCCATTACGTTTTGTAATACCGAATGTTTTATCAATAAAATATCCATTCATATTTGAGAGAATTTTGAGTTGTTAAATCCTTATTCGAGGAGGAGAAAGGGCCACTTCCCCCAAGGACTAGGATATTCATTTATTTGGTATTTATATTTCTTCATAAAACATCTTAGATCTGTTAATTCTGTATTGTTTCAATTCTTTCAGTTAAACTCTGTTGTATACTTATTCCTGCAGGTGTTTAGATAGATTCTTATATTTCCCGCAATTGTTTTCAAGCATTCTAAATTTAGTATGTTTATTTCCAAAAGAAAGTGTTTTTATTTCCAAAAGTAAGTGTTTTTATTTCCAAGAGCAATTGTGTTTATTTTCCAACAACAAGTGTGTTTCCATTCTGCACAGTGTGTTTCCTTTCATCAAAGCTTTCAGTGTGTTTACTTTCAACAAGTTTTCATAGTATGATTTAAATAAGGTTTTACCAGTTAGTCCTTAAGAAATTAAAGAGATCCCCCATAAAATACAAAAATAACTACAGTCAACTGCTACATCGATTAAATTACTCTTGTTGCATATAGCTTTAGCCACACCCCTAGTTTGATATGGCATCAACAAGAAGTTGATTAAATGAATGGAATAATGACACCCATCAATAATTAAGGGTAAACACTTTGATGTATTGAGGGATAGAATCACAACAATACTAATAAGTTACACATACACATTAATATCATCAAGAGATTACTGAATTTGCAACAGGGTAAGATGATTAATTAGGGAATTCAACATTCACAAGATTAATGGAAAACATACACAAGACTGCAAATAATTAGAAAGGAAAAAAAATACTTCACATCTAAAGGGAAAAATTGGTGGAAAATTACTTCAGCACTCCTGTATCTAAAAATTCCTCCTTTGTGCTTCGCCAAAGCACGCAATATATAGCAGAATAAATTTCACCCCCTTCCTAAAAATAATCTAAGGCTTGTACTCACCCATGCATCCTATTTTTATCTTTTACTTAATAATATATAAAGGAATAAAATAGAACATGCAATTAAAAATAGGCATTAATAGCCTTTGATCACATTACAGTCAAACTAAAGTTGACTATCCTAAAACAAAGGTGAATAATTTGCTAATAATAAGCTTACTTGTTGGGAAATTCTCTTTCCTTATGCATGTGAATTCGTCTTCTTCTCTGTTATGTCCTCTTGTGAAGCATGCAAAAAATCAACTCTGTGTTTTTGAGTAAAATTATTGTAATACTTGCAATATTTACAAAAGTAAACATCAATACACCCATTTGGTGGGGACCACCTCCATGCTCAGATTCTGATGTTGACATTCCTTGTCCTCTAGTGGTCACATGGACAACACACTCTAAATCATGTATAACTCATTTAATAATGGGGACCACCCTTGCAGTTCAGTATTAGTCTCACCATTGTTTGGCCACTCTTGTGGACTTAGCAAACTATTGTGTTTTTGAAATAATACAAGGTGCACTTTGTTTAAAAGGGCTCACAATGTTACATTCGGCCATCTTTATGGACTTAGGCATATTATATGGTCTCCCACCCTTTTTTATTATCATTTTATTATATAGTTGTCGGACCCCTTTTGCATTTGATTAGACATAAAACATGGTTTTACCTTACCTTTTCAGGTGATCATTACACAACATAATTTGCTCAGATTTTGCATTATTTGAAGCTTGGAATATAGTTGATAAGTCAAGATGTAAATAATTTTGAAATAATAAGGGTTGGCCCCTTCGTGACGATGAGTCACCCCTCCATGAATTTTTTCAATTGTATTTTAACCTAGGTTGAGTTGTCTTTGAAAATCGGTAATGATTTCAGGTCATTGATCTCTATACTATCTGATCACAAACCGTTGATCTTGAACCTATGGTTAGGGTTTTCACGTTTGCATTGACTATGGTCGGTGACATTTGACCATGATGGTTTACTTCAATTTATGGAGATCGATCCCTTAGCATTGATCTTTGTACTTGTCGAATATTAATCATTTGATCACTGACCCTTGGTTAGGATTAGGTTAAGCCAAAGTTCGGGTGGGTGAGTTAAAAAAAACTGAACCTCATTCATTTTTTCATTTCACGTCTAGTTCGCAGGTGAAGCCCTAGAAAAAAATTTATTGACACCATTTGTAATCATATTTTGATCTCAGCCTCTCTGCATTATTGGTTTCCTGAGTTCGAGTGAATCTGTATCTTTGTGGTTTCTAATCTATTCAAGCTTTCTAAGAAAAGTAGTTATGGGTATTTACCACCATTATCTTCAACTTCGAGCTTCTGTGTACTTGTGAAGTCTCTGATTTCTTTTCCCTGAGCTTTCAAAGTGGAGCATCATGGTTATGGCTGTGTTTTTCTTGTGAACCTTGAGCTCAGTTTTGGACTGTGGATGTGTTTTCTGAGTTGGTAGAACTCAGTGATGTTTGTGAACACCATTATTATCCCTTTTGAGCTCTATAAATCAGGGTTCTTCACAATATTTAATCAGTTTTCACCAGTGTCATTGTATTCAAGGTCGAGTTCCTTCCAAAATATCTCTATCTTATTTCTTCACTGCCATCATTGACTTCTTTGAGCTCGATTAATTATTTTTGAGCGAAGTCTAAGCTTGGATTTTTTGTAAGGATTCTCTGAGAGGTTTCTTTGTCTTGAACTTTTTGAGTGCTCCAAAGGTCGCCATCGTTGAACTCATTCAAGTTTGGAAATGTGTAACTAGTATCATAGTTTGATAAGAGGATTGTAAGTTTCGATCTCCCAAGCACCACTGTTACTTTGTCTCTACCAGTTTGACATCAAAATAATGATACTCATTTTTTCGTTACACTTTTCGTGATTTCTTATGGCTTGGCCTTGGTCATTTCAAGTTGAAACCCATTCTGATTTTGATCTTTTCCTCTGGCCTTGATGATTCCTCAAGGGTTTGAATAAAATACTTTGAAACAGTAAGTTTTCTCGACCATTGCTTTGAAAAAATTTCGTAAAACTTTGAAAAGGAAGAAATGTCATAGTTTGTAAAGTATTTCAACATCTTTATCCTTGCATCTTTGAACCTCTGCTGTTGGGTATTTAAAATTTTGAATGACTTCCATCCTAAATGATTAGTAGGAAGATTCATTGTTGAAAGGCTTTTTTTTGTTTGTGCATCATTTGTTGTAAATTCCAGATCTAGGCCTTCCTAATTTTGGTTATTTGTATATCTAAGTTCTTTTGAGAGCCATCTGTGTTCAACCTTTACATTGGCATTTTCCTTCATTGCAGATTGATTTTGAGGTGTTTTGTCACTTATGTAGCTTTCATTTCTCTGAGTGGTAGTATTCTAAGCTCAAAACTTCTTCTTTATTTTGGCAGGTCTGCTATTGATCTTTTTCCAAGTTTTCCCGAGCTCTGTATCATCGTTTTTTCTGCCATTTGGTTCTTGAAACACTGATAATAACTTCCTGCTATATGGTATGTAAATTTTGCATTATTCTATTGAAACCTTATTTCCATCCTTATGCAAATCTCCTTCATAAAGTTTCTAGTAACTTTTTTGTTCTTTATTTGAGTTCTGTTTCATTTCAATACTAGAATACTTTGATGCTTTAGAAGAACTCTAAAGTCTCACCTTTTGGGTTGATCTTTTATAACCTGTAATTGTATATTCTTTGAACTCTTAACTTGGTTATGTAAATTGAGATGGGGTTCTTTACTTGAGGATATATGAAGAATGAATGTTTCACTTTTCTTACCCTTGACAATTTGAAATACTTGCTTTCTTTAGATACAAAAACAAAGCTCTGCGTTTGATAAAAATAGTAAAATGAAAAGTTTGAAACTTGCATTCATTTGTATTTCTTTAGTTCACCTTCAATAATGACCCTTTGTAACCATGGTGGTTGCATACTTTGATTTTGATGATGATTCTATGACTTGTTGGTACACTGTAATCTTGTTTCTTTTACTTAGATGCTTTATTTCCTTGATAGTAGTATTTCTAGCATGCTGGAAAATTTAAAATGTTGATTTTTCATGGAAATCCCTTACAAAAATTTTCTAGAATTCTCTCTTCCTTCCTTTTCAGCTGTAGTAGTTGTATTTTCTAATTCAGAATACAAAATATAACATTTTTTTGTTGAAGTTGATTTGGTAGTTGGAAACTAAAACATAATAACTATTATCTTGATCATGGCATGATTTTCTACTTTTCTGTATCACTTACTTGATTTAAATAATTATTTTAAAGCATTTTTAAGTTAAAACAACATGATGAAAAAATCGTAAATGTCTATTTTACATGGCGAAGCCCTGTCAAAATTTTCCCAGAATCTTCTTTCATTTTGTTTCAGCTATAACCCTTTCTTTCCAGTTAAATTCAAATTATTGAAATCTAATTCTTCTTATTTAGTTGCAAACTAAAACATGTACTTCTATTTGCTAGTCCCTCTTTTATATTGTAATTTCTTCCATTTGTAGGATAGTTTATGAAACATGAGTTACATTCTTCCTTCTCTCTAGCATGTACTTAAGACTTGTCTGCTTCATGTACCATAAGATAGAAGTTATTGAACTCTGTAATATTTATCCATAATGATGTTAGGATTATACCAGTTGTACAGATAAACAAGCATGCAATGAATAATGTGGAAAATATAAAATAGAAATAAACGAAATAAAACAGAGACACATATTTAAGGTGGTTCACCCAAAATGGGCTACGTTCACCAGAAACAGCCAATCCTTTTATTCAGTCTAGTGAAACTCTCTCACAGTGCCTCCACTAATATAATGAGCATCATACATTACAACCCTTTAAATATATTAGGGTATTTATCATTTCGGGGAAACATAGAAAACCATCCGTTAGATCTGTGACCTAATAAGGAACGGTCCAAATTTCACAATGCATAAATACATATTAAAATGTGGCTTACAGGGGAATTTCCCCCAAACCCCCCACTGGGGGGGCCATCCACCCGGACCCCTAAGGGGGGTGAATCCCCCCTTACAACCCCTATCACTATCAGGCTCCACAACCAACAATATCTCACTTGGAGACTAATTGGTGTAACTCCACCACTACAACAACTACTTGGAATTTTATTCTTGGATTGTTTCTTCCACTTCAAGATCAATCTTTAAGACCCACAGAAGTTGAATGCAAATACAAATTCTCCTTTTTCATTGGCTTAGAAAACATATCAGCAAGATTATAATCTGTATGAATCTTTGCTAACTCAAGCTACACATCCTCCAACACTTGTCGTATGAAGTGATATCTTAGCTAAATGTGTTTTGTTCTTGAAAGGAAGGCTGATTTATTTGCCAAGTGAATTATAGTTTGAATATCACTATGTAACTTACAATCCCCTTTCTCCTTACCCAACTCCTCCATGAACCTGCTCATCCATAACATTTCCTTACTTGCCTCAGTCGCTGCAACTTATTCTGCCTCTGTAGTAGATAGGGCAACTAACTTCTGCAACTTTGATATCCAGCTCACTACCGCACCACCAATTGTAAACACGTATCCAGTAGTGATCCTCCTGCTATCCACATCTCCTGCCATATCTGAATCCAAAAATTCTTATAAATTATAATCTGACCCTCTAAAGCACAAGTCCCTACTAGTGGTCCCTCTTAAGTACCTGAGAATCCACTAGACTGCCTTCCAGTGTGCTTTACCCAGATTTTCCATATACCTGCTCATAACTCCCACTGATTGGGAAATGTTTGGCCTAGTACAAACCATGGCATACATAAGGCTCCCAACTGCTGAAGAATAAGGAACCTATGCCATATAATCTTTTTCCTCTTGTGCTTTTGGGCATTACTCTTTACTTAGTATAAAATGCCCAGCCAAAGGTGTACTAACTGGTTTCACATTTTGCATCTGAAACCTTTCTAACAACTTTTCTACATAGTCCTCCTAAGACAACACAAATTTCTTATTATTTTTATCCCTCTTGATTTGCATACCAAGGATTTTGTTTGTTGCACCTAAATCCTTCATTTCAAATGTTTGTGCAAGTTTTTCCTTAAGCTTTGCAATTTCCTACATATTAGACCCTACTACAAGCATATCATCTACATATAAATGAAGAATAATGTAGCTTCCAATATCTAACTATTTAAAGTATACATAATGATCTGATTGACATCTATTAAAACTATTTTCATGCATAAAACTATCAAACTTTAGATACCATTTCCGGGGATCTTTCTTGAGCCTATATAGGCTCTTCTTCAACCTGTAAACCAATTTCTCCTTACCCTTCACCTCATATCCAATTGGTTGCTGCTATAAATCTCCTCCTCAAAGTCACCATGGAGAAATGTCATCTCGACATCAAGTTTCTCTAAGTGTAAATCTTCAACAATAACTAAACTTAATACAGTATGAGTGGAAGACATATTTACAACAAGGGAGAAAATTTCATCAAAATCGATATCTTTCTTTTGTTCATACCCCTTCACTATAAGCCTTGCTTTATACCTATTATGTCCACCTTCTTCTTCTTTCACATGGTAGACCCATTTATTTTGTATTACTCTCTTCCCATCTGGCAATTTGACTAAATCCCATGTTTGGTTCTTCTCCAGGGAGTCCATTTCCTCCTTCATGCCATGCTCCCACTCCCTAGTGGACTCCACCTGCATTGCCTCATCAAAGCTCTCTATCTCACCACTATCTGTTAGTAACAAATAATATAAAGTAGGGGAAAATATTTCTGGAGGTCTACTAATACGTTGTAACCTTCTTACCAAAGATGGGGGTGTCTCGGGATCATTATTTTCTTTCTACTCATTTTCTTGAATTTCTGATAGAGGTGCCGATGCTAACGCTGGCTGTCATGCTCGACCTAGAAAATTGTCAACCTCGGTACTTGTAGGTGGATATTTTCCATCCGAGAGTTCATTTTTAGGAGCTATATCCTCAACCAAATCTTCCTTGGGCTTTTTGTCATCCTGTAGCTGATCCCTATACATTCTATTTTCACGCCAAACAACATCATGACTCCTAATTATCTTAGATTCATCTAGATCCCAGAACTGAAATCCATAATCACCATTGGAGCCATAGCCTATGAATGTGTAACGTTTGAATTTTGAATCCAATTTCTTCCTATTTTCTTTATTAACATGCACAAATGCCTCTGAACCAAATACTCTTAAAAATGAAAGGTCTACCTCTTTCTCATTCCAGTATTCTTCGGGAATTCCTCCATCTAATGCACTTGAAGGCCCATGATTGATTAAGTATACAACAGTATCTATAGCCTCTACCAAAAACTGAAGAGGCAGCCCCGCGTGTAATCTCATTGACTGTGCATGCTCCATTATTGTTTTATTCATCCTCTCACTAACACCATTTTGTTGCGGAGTCCTGGGAATTGTTTTCTCTCTAAAAATATCTTTCAAGGAACAATAATCATCAAATTTCTTACTGCAATACTCGTCGCCATTATTAGATCTCAAACATTTCAATTTAAAACCACATTCATTCTCAGTAAGTGCTTTCCATTTCTTAAATGTATCAAAGACATCAGACTTATGCTTAATGTAATATACCCATAACTTCTTTATGGCATCATCTATGAATGTGACATAGTAGAGAGAAGCACCATGAGATACAACATGGGCTGGCCCCCACACATCTATATGAACTAGCTCCAACTTTTTCTCTTTCTTGGTATTCCCTACCTTGAGAAATCTAACTCTTTTTTGTTTCCCAAAAATGCAATGCTCACAAAACTCTAAGTCCAATTTCTTCAAACTTAAAATATTACCTTTTTCCTATAGAATTTTCATGCCCTTCTCACTCATATGTCCCAATATATTGTGCCACATGTTGTCATCCTCATCTGAAGTAGACAATATGGTAGAAGAATTAGATATACAAGTAGATATATAAAGAGTGCCTACTTTCTCACCCTATGCCACTACCAGGTCATCCTTGTAAACCTTCCAAGCATCTAAAGTGAATGTGACTGTGCAACCTTCACTACCCAACTGTCCTATAGAGATGAGATTTCTCCTAAGACTAGGTACATGCCTCACGTCTCTCAATATCCATGTAGTTTCGTTCTATAATTTCAGGTGTACATTTCCCTTCATGAAAATGTTACACGGCTCATCATCACCTAAATAAATTTATCCAAAATTTCCCTAGACATACTCTTTAAAATATCCCTTATCAGGGGTTACATGGAAAGAGGCCCCTGAATCTATTACCCAAGATTCTACTCTACTATCAAGAGAAAGTATAAGAGCATCCTGAACAATATTACCTATCAGATTTTCCTGTGCAATACCTTCAGGCTGGTTTTCTTTGTTTCCTTTGAACCAAAAATCCTTTTTAGCATGTGCTCTCTTTCCACAATTCCAAGAAGTAATGCCTCTACTCCTAGAATTGGATATGCCCATATTCGATTTAGATCTCCCACGAGCCTTACTATTTGATTTCTCCTTGCTCCTCCCTCTACTCTCCATATTCAACGCATTTCCAAAAGAATATTTTTCCCTTGTACTTTTCCTACGCATTTCCTCATTTAAAATGACACTTACTACATCTTCAAATTTAAGAGAAGTAGATGATGTATTACTAACTGTCATTACTAAGTTGTCCCAACTTTCTGACAAAGAACATAGGAATAATAATGCTCTAACCTCCTCATCAAATGGGATATTAACTAAATCTAACTGATTTACAATAGTGTGTAAATCATTAAGATGGTTAGATATAGATCCACCTTCGTGCATTTGTAGATTAAACAATCTTTTCATCAAATAAACTTTATTGGATGCACTAGGTGTTTCATATAAATTAGCTAGAGTTTTCATCAACTATACCATACTCTTCACCTGTGAGATATTTAAAGCTATGGATGATGCCAGACTCAATCAAATCACACCGAGAGCCTTCCTGTCTAGAACCTTCCACTCCTCATTAGACATGAATGGGGGCTTCACTTCTTGACCTCCCAATGGTAGGTATAGATCCTTTTGATGCAGGTAATCTTCCACCTACATTTTCCATAGCTGGTAATATACGCCATCAAACTTCTCCACTCTAAACTTATTCTGCTCTACCATTGTTGCTTCTCCCACTCAAACAAATATTTCTCTGTGAGTATACTACCAAGAAATAAATCTCAAATGTGCTCTGATACCAGTTGTTAGGATTATAATAGTTATACAGATAAACAAGCACGCAATGAATAATGCAGAAAACGTAAAATAAAAATAAACGCAATAAAACAGAGACACAGATTTAACGTGGTTCACCCTAAATGGGCTATGTCCACCAGAAATAGCCAATCCTTTTATTCAGTCTAGTAAAAGTCTCTCACAGTGCCTCCACTGATACAATGAGCCTCATACATTACGACCCTTTAAAGATATTAGGGTTTTTATCATTTCGGGGAAACGTAGAAAACCATCTGTTAAATCTATGACCCAATAAGGAATGGTATAGATTTCAAAATGCATAAATACATATTAAAATGTGGCTTACGAGGGTGTTGCCCCCGAACCCCGCAAGGGGGGCGGAGCCCCCCTTGCAACCCCCATCGCTATCAGGATCCAAAACAAACAAATGATGACTGTAAGACATGATTTATTTATTCTTAGATGCAACCTATATATGCACACTCGAGAAAACAGTTAAAAAATATTCAGGCTTTTTGGCCTCTCTTATGTCCATGTTTTTTTTTTATTTTCTTTTTCTTTCCTTCTTCCTGAGTGAGTAAAGCATGTATGTAGTTGATATTCAAGTAATTTATATCTCATGTTATTAGAGATCCATATGTATGAATTAGGACAGTATAGGAATATAAAATGATCCCTGAGCTCGTAAGTAACAGTTTTCTCTTTTCTATTTTTAAGGTACAGTAACTTTTGCAACGAAGATGAAGAAGGAAAAAAATATAGAATGGAGATGCTTCGAACAACAAAGAAAAAACCCAAGGCAATGATGGGTTTACTCATACTCCTTTAATTTATTTTTCATGCATGTGTACCTCTTATTTCAGTAGTTTTTCTTTACTTTTCAGTTACATCCCATGGCTTGTGTGGGAACATTTGAAAATTCCTTATGAATAAAACTTTGAATTCTGAAATTGAGTTGTGTATTTCTTTCTACATTTTTCCTTTTTGATATGGATTGTATGATGAACTAAAAAAATCAGTGATATATTTGAATGTCTTAATCATGAAGGAAAGAATATTAAAGAAAATCTGTAACATCTAGTAATGAACTCTGATTTTTGTAATCTGCACTTATGTTTTTTGTCCCAAAACTCAACATTTCACCTATTCCATAACTAAATGTCTTCATCAAGACAACACAACTATTTTTTGGGGCCTTGTGTTCTTTTGCTGAAGATAGTCATGAAATTACAGACTATGTGATCTGTTTTGTTTTGTAACAGCACACATAGCTACAGATTTCATGTAATCATTAACTAATTCAGGAGTAACAATAATATCAAAACACCCTTAGCTTAGGTATACTTCACCAATTCCATCCATTGTAACAAAGTTTCGAGTTGCCCATTTTTGTACAAGTGCAAAAAATGTCAACAAGAGCACCTAATCAATCATCATTCATCCTTCTTGCTTTTCCCTCGTGGCTTGCCTAACACAAACCACTCACAAAAAGGGGAAAATGTAGACACCACTTTTTAGTATCATTCCTCCCCTTCACCCCAAATTTTCTCTCGTTAATCTTGGTTACTCATTCAAATTCCCTTTTCCCTCTTAAATTCAAATTATCCCATTATTTCCTATTTCCCACCTCTAACCATGGATTATTAATTTTATTAATCAACTATCCCTAATTAATTCTAATCATCATCTCATTATTTTTATTTCCTTGAAGAACTCTAACTATCCCTAATTATCATTAATCCCCATCTAATTCATTCCACATCCCTAAGTATCTCATTTTTCATCCCTAAATCCATTAATTTGCTATCCCTAGTCCCTCATTTAATAAATTCACATATCTAAGCCCTTTATTTACTCATTATAACCTGCCACCCACCCTCTTATCCTTTTTATGCAACCCTAGCTCATATCTATCCATCTAAACCCTAATCTCGCTTCATTTAGGCCTCTTTTCCTCAAGTTAGGCATCATCTTACCTCCATAATGGATGACTCCCTACAATTGGCAGTAACCAACCTAGGGCGTTGTCGACGCAATAAATATACCCTTTCCCCCTCCTTAATCAAGAATGCAACATCATGATTTTTAGGCTATCTTGCGATCTTGTTCACATTATTGCGTACTACTGCAACTATCTTAAACATCTTGAAGTCTTCTTAGATATTTTATTCATCTACTTTCATGATTTATTGAGATTTATCTTGCTTTTTCATATCATTTACTTCCATTTTGATATTGTTGCATTTTTTTATCACTAGCACCATTTGTAATCTCAGGTATCTTCAGGGACTTTGCCTCACTCCATTTCAGTTTCATTTCTACCTTCATCCCTCCATTTCAGTCATTTCACTTTTGTTCATACCCTAACCAGTTCTGATTTTTGTTTATTTTGTCCAAGCGATGTTGATCCAACCCACCATACAACTTGTTTCTATCATCTAGGAATTCAACAATCTCTAGTTTTGGGACCAGTTTGTCTCTATCACTTGCATCTTTCCTTTCTTGCACTCTGTCATTCCAGATCTGTTCTATCAAGCCCCAGTCATCATTGATTTTTCCTAATCACTGTCAGACATCTCTATTTTCCACACCCCCTTACCATCACTTTGGCTAATTTTTATTACATCCTTTCCCTATTTCTAGGTTCAGTATGTTTTGTAGGTTTCTATGTCTAGTGCAAATTCATTTATAGGTACATCTCACATGATATCCTACATATAGGAGCTCATAGATCTATTTATGGTAAAGGTATCCTTCATCCATCCCCAATCGTCACCAGATGGCACACTGTGGCCTTGGGTCTCCATAAAACCCTGTCTGGTTTCCTTTGTTTTGTTATATTTGATTCATATCTACTTTTTATCATTTTCGATCTACGTTACAAAATTTTGTTTAAGATATTGCATGATTTTATCAATTACATTATCATGTTTTATATTTCAAATTATCTACAAGAAGTTTGACATCCATCCTTGAAATTTCACGCTTTTTGGAACCGAATTAGTAGGGAAACCCTCCATCTTATCTACTAATTCATTTTTCTTCTAGTGTTATTTTTTGTGTAGAACATCCAACTTGTATCAAGGAAGTCCTAATCTTTTGCACCCACATTCTCCCATCTCATCTTGAGGTACCATAAACCCTCTATGTTTTGAGTTTTTAGTTTATTTTATTACTACGTCATTAATTTTAATAGGAAATAAGAAAATTTTCTAATAACGCAATCGTATCTAGGTGTTGAGAAAATCGGGAGTAGGTTAGTTGATTCCATGTGCCAAGGGGTTGCAGAGCTCTACGTGTTTTCCAAGTCTAGGTGTTATTACATTGGCCACATGCATGAGCTGTCAGCGGAGAGATTCCGAGAGTTGAGGAGATAGGTAATGTCCAAGTAGAGGGATGATGTAGAGTTAATGCTCTAGCCAAGAGAAACAACCACAATGATCCGAACATGGGAGTGGCTGAGATAATGCAAGGAATCCAAATACAAACAGAGTAGCCAGAGATTCAAAAAAGCAAGGCAATGCCAACCCATGCATAAAAACAAGAAAAAAGGACTCACACATAGCAAAGCAGTTATGACTCGAGGTAGAGGGACATGTTAGAATATGAGGTAGAGCTAATACGACTCATAGATCAAGCCAAGCTAGAGGGAAACAAACAACCTAGCTAGACCAGTTCGACCATAAAAACCAAAATCAACTCGATGTATAAATATAATGCAATAAAAACCCCAACCAGTGCAAAAAATGACATGAGTATCCACCAAAATGGAAAATTTTCCCTGAAAATGTGTGCATAAGCAACAAAAACGTATCACTAGCTATGTAGGATGAAATACGAGTGGATGTAGACTAAGATTTGAGATGTCTATGAGTGTTGCACAAGAAGGACGTACTAAAGGATCAACAAAACTGAGAAAACTGCATAGAAATGAATCATGAAACACCAGGTTCAACCCAATACATGAGTCTGTTACGTAAGTTGAAGACCAAACACCTAAGTTGAGCACAAAACATGTGCTGGTGAGTTGTCTAATGAAAATGGGTCACATATTTTTCAAGTGACATGGGGGAGCTTGGTTCCCAACTCGGTGAGATGGGGTTGAGTTTCACCTTTAAACCAACTTTTAACCTAAAAAAAACTCATAAACGGCACCTCCAAACTTTAAACTTTCTCCTAATTCTGAACACATGAAATACCAGCAAAATAACACACCCAAAACACAAAACAAGAACCATTGCAAAATACATATAGATCATAAAGCAAGAAGTGAGAGGTTCATGAAACTACAGAGCGGAGAGTAGTAGGAAATCAAAGTGAACAACACAATTCCTATCCCTGAGTTTTGATACCATGATGGAGGGAGGAAGGACGAAGACCTCAAGGGAATCTAAATACATCAAGGAGTTGGACTCAATAGTGGAATGGCCTAGCTTCAAGATTCAAGCAAGAAATCAACCATAGAGACAATTTGCATGCATTAAAGGAAAAATGGCTCATTAATCCCCATGCTCATAGATGAAGTAGGAAATTTGTACATATAGGGGAGTGTTGAGTAACTCCCATGTAGAGATAATGATGCCTCCATTATGGAGAAGAGGAGTTACTTTCCGAAAGGGGAATGCGATTCCTATGACACACACTTACACATATGACACCTACATCCATGCTCACATAAGTTAGATGACTCACCTGATGAGGTGGCACTATACCTCACACTAATAGATATTTGGATCTTGCTCTTTAACTATTACTAACTGAATAATTCTCCTATCTTCACACCAATTCCACTCAACATGGCTTGGTGAAAATTATTATGCTATTAGGATTACCTCCTACTAAGCTAGCTCCTTAATGACCATTTGATATATGATTCCATTCTCACCTTAATTGAATATGAGGCTAATGTTCAAGAGGCTTTGTCCTACATGAATGTATATTTCATTTCCTTTCAATGGAAAAATACTCAGTGCTATAAATAGCGAGTTCTTCCTTCTCCCCTATGGTTATCTCCTTTCCAACAGAAGTGGATTCAACATGTCAAAATATTTTTATTTTTGTGAATCATTTTACATTCTGACAAACACCCTCTTGGCTCTAGTAGTGTGTTATTAATAGATTTGAAAATAAGTTGTCCATTTATGATCATGAATCCTCTCTCATTAGTAGGTACATGTTGTAATTGTTTAAAAATTATTAGGACCCACACATGTTTACTATCTTACAACAATCTTGAGAAATTTCTCAGAGAGTTTTATGGTCTAACTCAGAGAATGTAAAGGAGTTTTATTGGGTTTCTTAGGAGTTTTGTTTCCTAACCAACAAATTTGAAGGACTAGGATTGTTATATATAGGCCTTTAGAGAGCTTCTCTTTTCACCAAATGGATTGTTCATGTGGTTGATAGTGGATAGAAACGGAAAATTATGTTGCATAATTGTATTACTGAGATTTTAGTTCAAGGTAAAGAGACCTAAAGGGGGTTTGGATCTCTCAAACTTACTTATTATGCAATCCCCTGTGAAAATAGTTGGCTCATTTGTTATCAAAAATATTTGGAATGCCTAGGAGAAAATCAAACCCATGAATTCTTTGGAATGGAGATGAGTTCAAAACATGGCTATCCATTAATTCCCATTCAGCGTGGTGGTCATTTGTCATTACCTTCCATAATGTGCATCTTATAGAGGCTCGTTGGGTTCATACCCTTAAGATTTTCAAACAATGGATTCACACATTACAAGACATCTCTAAATCATCCATATCGACAACTTTGTGACCTAGCCAAAATGTAATGCCCTGTTCGGCATCGACATTCGTGGTTACGTCCTTGTCCATTTTTGCGTGAGATTGGAAGGAGGAGGTCGTTGTGGCTAGTCTTGTGCAGTTTAATGCGTTCCACCCAACTGAATGAAGAAAACATTTATCTTACTCTTCTCCTAAGCCTATGCGCCATTATATTTTTTTCCCTTGCCTAGCTTTGCAATTATATGAGCTTCTTCAATGAGTCACTAAGTTGGCAGGCATAAAGGTTTCTTTTGGAATTATCACACCTTACAAGCTACAAGATGAAATGTTTGCACCGAGAGTTTGATGATGTCCTCAAAATCTGATGAAGGAAAAGGTTTATATATCATTACGGTAGATGCCTTTTAGAGCTAGGAGCGTGAGGTAATCATTATGTCTTGTGTCTGAGCTTCAAATCATGGGGTTGGCTTTGTAGCTATCTTCCTAAAAGACAAGATATACTTGAATTGTCAAAGTAGGACCATTTTCCTAATTGACCGCAAGGGTGATTGGCCTTAATTAGATAATACAATCTTTCTCTCAATGAAAACATAAACATTGTGTGGCATATCAGGATGGAAATTGAAGTAAAGAATGTATGTCAACTAGGTTGTAGCTGGAAGTGGGTGGTAATTTATGTTTTTTTTTCCTTGCGTGAGGGAGATGGGAGTCGGTGGAGTCCTGTTTTTCCTCACCTGGATCTCATTTGGATCCTTTATTCAATGCGTATGGTTGGGAGGCGCTCGGCTTGTTCTTGGGGTTTGTGCGGCTGGGAAAAGTGGACCACGTGTTTTTGTTTTGGCCGCTTCCTTGTTGCTGCTCCTTCTCTGTTCCAAACATGTCCTTGGGTGCTACGAGGTGTGTTCTTATTCGGGAATCCACAGCAACAGCCTACCAAAGTGATTAGCCAGGTAGCAGGAATGTTGCAATATAGTAGAAGCCTTTTTTTGAGCACTTCTAGCAAGCAGGTTGTCCAACTCTGTTGTTTTCTGTTCAGTATTGAATGCATCCTCAAATTTGGGATTCTCCTTCAAGTATTTTTTTTTATCAAAATCGACTATGTGACAGTGAGAGTATTACCAAGAGACCTGATGAAATTTATTACTAATATTCCCTATTGATTTCTTACTTTTTTTACGTTGTAACTCATGGAAGAGCCATCTCATAGAGGTGGATTTGTTTTATATCAGAATATTTACGAAGCTCAAATTGCCTTGTTGTTTCATTTCTTCCACTCTACCCGTAGATGAAGTGTCTGTCTCCATCGTGTGTTCAATTCCGGTGGCTTCGGTCACACTTTGGCTCAGTCTTGTTGGCTTGTCAAACTTAGCGGTATCAAGACTATGGATTCTTTAAAGAAGGTGAAGTCAAAGGCAGCGGAAGATATCATCGAAGCTGTTAAGAGAAAAAAAATAGGTTTCTCCGACAAAGAAGTGTGTCTTGCTGTATATGCCCTGATTGAGATGTATGGGACGGATGATGCATACAAATGGATAAATGAAGACAATTTTGCAGTACTGGTCAACTTTCTTCTTGAATCGCCCAGAAAAAAACAATAGACAGATCAACTTCTTCACTACCTTCAAGAGAAAATGCACCTAGGAAGCATCCTAATGTTCAAGTTCCAGTTAAGCATTCAGACAATGCAACCGAATCGGATTTGGTACCGTTGGCGAGGGATGTTGGCAAGTAAGGATGTTTGCATTCCACTAAACCTTTGATATCAAATGATACAAAGAAGAAGCATCACAGGGATGAGTATGTGACTGATGACTCAAGTAAAGCAAAGAAAGTGAAACTTTACAGCAATTGTCCTGATGGCAATCCCCGTATTGAACCCATACACAAGAGGCTACTGAAACAAAATGACAGCATCTCACCATCCTCTGCAGCACAAGGAGAACTGAATGGTTCCTCTTTAAGAATGAACAATTGCATCCTATTGGATCTGCCCCCTCTTCTGCAGTGTCTAGGGGAAAGGAATCTTACACATCTAAAAACATTAACTGGGAAAAAAATATGCATGGATCTGTAGGTCCACTGAATGACAATGCTTCCACCAATACTAAAATTTTTCATCAAATAAGAGCAGAGGGTCTCAAGACTTCTAAGTCATATTTTAATGTTGCTTCCTCTGAAAAGTGTTATGATATTAATCTTAAACCTTTTGCGGTTCCACCTGTGAAAGAAAAAGAATCCAGCAGACATAGATTGAAGCATGAGGAGCATCTTTCTGAAAAAAAAACAAATCTCTCCCACCTGTATGTGTGTGAAACAACTCAGTGCTAGGGATTTTGTACGTGTTGATGAAAGTCGCACTTGTCTTAGAGACTTGAGATATTCTAGAGACAGGAAAATTGGGGAATTGAAAATGGCTTCTAAAGAACATTGGGTGGGAAATTTCAGACATCAAAATGGAGCTTGAGTGCCCAGCCTTTAAAAAGGGGAGATTTGACCTGAGGATTGTTCTTGCTATTCCGGGCGGTGTCCATGAAACCTTTTTGAATCTGGAGAAAAAGGCAAGATATTTCTACACTTTTCTACTGCTATTATATTTACAATCACTACGAAATCGAACCACTTTTTCCTTGCATTGACTTGTCAATTGGATGTCATGATGGGAGATTTCCCCTTTTTGCTTGTTTCTTCTTATTTTAGCTTTTATCATTGTCAGTATGTTAGTCGAAAGGATGCGTGTGACCTCTCCCCTAGGTGTTATGTTTCTCTTGCTTCAATGATAGACCTTCGTCTGTTTGTTTATGTATTAATTCTCCTCTGCGATTGAGTTGCAAGTTATTATGTGGATCAAACTAGTATTTTCGATATCATGGAAGTAAGTTTATGACAACTATGAAGCTCCTCCCTAGCACCCAAGTTTATCTTTTGATGTTTTTGTTAGCTCCTTCGCAAGTCCCTCAGATAACCTCTTGGCATCGAGAAAGAAAGGTTGTAGGATTAGTGTGATCAATGGTTGGGCTAGCCAGCTTAGGAGTTTCAGTATTAAAACTTGTAGAATGAAAAGTTTTGTGTGCAATGTGTTTTCCGTATCACGTGTTTAGACCCTTATATTATCTTTCATCTTATTTCTAGGCTTTTAAGGCCATCCTCAAGAAGTACCTTGACCATCCCTATCAACTTGAACCATAACTAGCTTTTCGGATCAACTAAGCTCGAGGTTTCATTGTGCGAATCCAGTACCTCGTTGACACTAGAATAGTCTTGGGTCTAATCCCCCTCTCAAAATTGTTGTTGATGGCGCTCTTCTATCTTTCCTAACTTGCATTATTTCTCCTTTGTAATGTTAACACTATTAATTAATATTGGTCGGTTTTTATGCACGTAATTACCTTAATATTTTATGATGGAAATTTCCTTAAATGTGATTAATCTTCGGAAAAAAAAAACTCATCCTTCATTTGATAGTCTTATGGATTCATAGCGAAAGGGTTTGTTTTGATAATGTCACTTAGAAATTATGTTTGTATCCATGGGTGACGGTTAACTGTGTCACCAAGGGCTACCTTAAAATATGGTTGTTTTAGGAAATAGGTAATTTATTTTAAAATAACCAAACACTAGAATTGTTGTGGAGGTTTGCAAATCTTTAGTGTTATAAAATCTTTTGATTATATTATTGTATACTCTTGTTTGACGGAAATCCCTTCTTCTCTAGCGTGGTTGCTACTAGCCTATAAGACATTGGTCCTTCTTGAATGATTGGAAAATCTTTGCAGTTAATGGTCAAAACTAGTATACTTTTCCTCCGCTTCAAAACTTATGTTGTGTGTATACTCTATTTTGATTCCCGGTTTGAAACTCGATTATACATGGCTTTTTGTGTTAATTTTTTTTGAAACCCGTGGTTTCCCTTTCTTGGGCCGATCAACTTTTGTTCTTTTAGGAATATATTATTTTAGCCTATGCGTTTGGTACCTTTGATAAATTTCTAGATGGTTGGTCTATATATCAAATCTCAATCTTGTAATTATTATTTAATTATTTACTTGATGGGAATTCTATTTTTTGCTAGATTGTTTATTTCTATTTATAGGGCTAAGGGCCATTCTCATACGATTGCGATACTTTCGTTGCTTTTACTCCTAACTAAAGTACAAGGACTTCTCCTTCTTTGATTGGCATGATGGAGACTTTTTTATAACTTGATGTGTTGATAGTGTTTAGAGGTTTAACCCAATTCTTGTAATAAAGTGCTTCCTTTTGTGGTATTGTTAGATAATAGTTATGGTGGTTTTGTGTGGCCTTATCTTGCTCAGTTCTCGCGAACTGACTCTTGTGGAAAAAAATTTTGCAGATGGATTTTTGCGAGTAGATCAGGGATAGACTTGTAGATTTTTACATCAACCTCGGTGAGAAGTTCTTTTGTATAAATCCTTTTTATATTGTTCAACTGTTGATAACGTCCAGTGGAAATTTTAAAAGAGGATTAATGTCTTAGTATAAAGTGTTGTGGACTTTGTCATCTGAACTTTGGAAACCTTGTATTGTTTGACCATCATTGAAATTATAAGAAAATTTGGTTATTGTTGTTGAGATACTTTGTTGGAGTATCAGTATTTTAAGAATTGATGTAATCTTGTTTTGTTCTTGTAAATGAGTGTTGCTACAACCTTGCCTTGAGAATAAATTTTGAGTTAAACCTTGATATGACTTAGTAATAAAGTGTCATAAGTAAACTAACATGGGATTGTTTAATACTTCTGGAAGTTAAATAAAAATTTGTATTCAAATAAAGTAATGTAGGGGTCACCAACTTGAGAGCAAGAAATTCTTTAAGTAATCAAGGGCAGGACTATCATTGCAAGTAACATTATATAACTTGATATCCCTAGCTACACTAATGAACACTATCCCTTTCATGGTGGAATTCTTAAACGAACTTAAAGGAAATCTATGGTTAGTTCTGGTCGATAATAAGATTTAACAAGCAGGAGAAAAAAAATTTAGAAACCACGTAATCTATCTCTCAGCCTTTGGAAGGTAAATTGTTTTATTTTTTTTAAAAACTCATTTAGTAAACCCTAAGTAAAATCTTTAATAATTCTGGTTAAGTTTTCAAGTTTCAATTATATCTTGATAATAGCTAATGAGGCCTTGAAGATGCTTCCAACTCAACCTTCTCCCTCTAACCTTTTTCCAAGGTGCTTGGTATCTCTTCTCTTATGTGCGTTAAATGCAAACCCATGTGGTCATAGGGGCATGAACAAGTTCTAGTAGCGTAAGTGTAAATAGATGGTCTTGTGTAATTAAATTAACCCCCCTTTCTCCAAATAAACGAATTAAGCAAATAAATGTCATAATAGAGAAGTTTTAAAGATGATTACTCGATGTAAAAAGAATAAACTTAGCTTGGTAAGATGAATTGGATGGATCATATCTTGAGCCTCCCTGAAAACATAAGCTAATAATTGCAAGATGTATTTTTAAAATAAATAACCCTCAAGAATATCTCATATTGGTTGGCCCTAACTGTAAGTGTGTTATGTGATTGGACCTCTATGTTGTCTTGTCAAAAAGAAAAAAAAATGTATTATCCTTTTGGGTGTGAACGCTTCCATGTTGACCTTGTAGTCATCCCCGTAACAAGTGGTTCCCAGAGTTGGTTGTAACTTTGTGACGACATGTTGTGTCGTGTTATGTGTGGAAGCAAGTCAAAAAAAAAAATTATCCTGTCTTTTACTGTGTTGTTCGTGTGTGTGATTTATGGGTCATTACACTTGGTATCAGAGCATAGGTTCATGCTCTCGAACCTATGGGCCGGATTAGTGTTGTATGGTGATGTTACATGATGGTGACGGTGTTACGTGATATTGTTTCATGGAGATGATGATGTTGCATGATGATGATTTATTTTGGAAGAGTAATGTGGTATAAGCGTGATGTGATTATTGTCGTAATTGTGATATTGTGAACGCACATGATGTATATGTCACCTTGTGCATGTTTGTGATCATGTTGATATGTTGGGGATGGGAGCATTCTCTCTCCTTCTTGTGGATTCTATGAAGAGTTCACGTGTGAATTATTGTTTGTGATGTGTGAAAAGAATTATAATGTGGATGATATAGTGTTGGAGCATTGTGGCATATTGTGGTATGTAGGTGTATCAATGTGTTGTATGACTAGATTGATGTTAAAAGAAATGAGTTGTATCATGATGTTTTTACCATGTTTTGAAGAAATGTGTGTACCACCTTTTATGTAGCAATGGATGTTATGTTGTGATGTACTATGTTCATCGTATGTATGATTTGTGCAAATATGTAATGCTTTATGTTGTGATTTGGGGTCATACGGTGAGTGTATGAACCCTATCGTATGGTGATTGCACTTTGGGTGCAGAATGTGGTAAAGTGGTGTGTTACACCTGGTGAATGTGTGATTGTGATCTATCTTGTATATGTACCACCTTTTTGTTAGTGATTTAGTTACATGTTATGTTGTGAACCTTACGCTAACCGACCCTGAGGGTAATCGGTAGAAGTGTATGTTGAGAGTGAGGAATGGTGTACCATGGGTCAATAACTTGAGCTGAAACTCAGTTTAGTAGATAACATGTGGTTCTTTCCTCTCTCCCCTATGTGGTTGTATGTACGCAACCTAAGTGCAACTATGACTATGTTTAGCCTTGTCGAAGTGGTGGCGGGATGATTCAGATAGAGGTGATGACAGTCGTATTATTTATATGTATTTTACGAGCAGAGGCTCGATGTTCCGAGTGCTAGCAACTCGTTGAGTACCCATTGGTGGCCAAATAAGGCCACACAGTTATCATAATGTGACATTATTATAAGTTGATTTTATTCATAATTGAGCTTTTTACTTTATTTTGTGAGGACCAGCAGCTTTTCTTGATTGCCATGCTTTACAATTTTGGGCATTTCCTTGGTTTGTGGCACTAACATGGGGATTTTGCTACTAATTATGGCTATTTGGCCATTTATTTTTCTTGAATTTGGGTCTTCTTTTAAATTTTGAATTTTTACCACCTTGCCCAAGGCTTGTACTTTGCCACTTGGCACTTTGATTGGATTGTTGTGCTGGTTTTATTGTCGTGATGTGTGGGATAGGGTCGTGGGATGCACCATGGAATGGTTGGATCTATGGACCCGCTTCGTTGTATAGGGGTACACTCCAAGGAGTACAGATAACTAGCAGGTTGTTGAACCACGCATTATTATGTCACTTGGGTTAGGAGTGTTCGAACTCTTTGTGTCTTGGACCATAGGGTCAACCGGCCTCCTCGAGGGAGGCATAAGAGTTTGAGGGAGGCATAAGAGACTTGAGGGAGGCATAAGAGTTTGAGGGAGGCATAAGAGTTTAAGGGACGCATAAGAGACTTGAGGGAGGCACAATGTAATGCTAGAAAAAGATGACGACGCTACGACGACGACGGCGCGCCACAACCATGCAACCCGAAAATGCGACAATTTTTTTCTTTTTTTTCTTTTTTGAAGGTGTAAGAGGATCAAGATTTAAGAGGACAAAATTATAGTTGCTGAATATTTGAATCGGGTCTCTTGTCATTGTGTCAAGGACAGGATGCTGGAGAGAAAAAAAAAAATACAGTCTAGTTAGGTCGCAAGGAGCCTCCCTAACGTTCTTCTCGACACTAGCATCGTCGTCAGAGCTCGACGCCATGAGCCAATTTTTATTCGAGGAGACATTTAACCTTGGCTGCAAAATAACGTTAAGAGCATGTGTCGGAGAAAATTATTCTCGTGACAAGATCGTAATTCAATAACGAACATTACATCGAGTAATTCTATAAATCACAACTCGGATGTTACATACACATTTATATGAACTAATTCTGATATTTTTCGAGGTGGGAACTCACACCCAACCAACAACGTGTAAGCGTAAAATATGCGAGAATTTTAAGGCCACTTATTTTATTGGCTAAAAGGAATACTCCTCCATCGCATTGCGAAAAAGACAGATACAAGCAACAGTTTCACACCGAGAAATCATTGTCCACGAAGTGCATGAGTTATCATGTTTAAACATAGTTTACATCATCAAAATTACATTCTATGAACCTATAAGATTAACCTAAACTTGAAATTATAGATAGGGGGGTGCGTGGCTTTAAAGGCCACCCGCCAAACATTGACATTCCATTCAGAGGCGTGCCAGTTACATCACTGGCCGCCTGATTTTATTTACTATTTATTACACTTAATTTTTTTTTGCAAATTTATACCCAAAAGGGTCGACCTGCTGTCCTAGCCGCGTGGATTCATTGCGGTGGTTGGAGGAGAGCTACAGCAGGGTCACATCCCATTACTCACTTGGATCTGCAAATCCAACAAGCTTCCCTCCCTAGATTTTTATTTACCCACCGTGTTATTTGGCTTGGCCACGCAGGTGGGAAGAAGGAAGTTGTAAATGATGCCATGGCCAGAGTGGAACAGGGAATGGTGGGTTACAACAAGTTACAGGAGGCAGGTTTGTATTCTTTACTGGGCGTGGGGAGATCTGGTAGTTTGCAAACAAAGCTACAGGTGCATAGAACGAAAGTTGCGGAAGGTGATTAAGTGAGTTACCTCCACTTTCATTGGGTGCTGCAAGGAGTGTGCTTGGCGGGGAGTCCACAGTCCACTAGAGGCAGACAGGTAGCAGGCGTGCAGCCAAGCAAACTGTCCAGCTATGTTGTTATCTGTTCAGTATCGAATACACCTCAAGTGCGGGTTCTCCTTCGTGATAATTTTATAAAAGTCGATGGGGAAACAGAGAAAGGTGTTTAAAAAAAAAACAGCGACCTGTCCAACCTAGTGGCCAACTGTTCAGTATCGAATGCATCCTCAAATTCAGGTTCACCTCCAGTATACTTTTATCTCATAGATTGAGGGATAGAGGAGAGTGGTAAGAGGTGACTAGAAACAAAGAAATTAGAACGAACTCCTACTGAGAACGTATCCATTTACGGTGAAGTCCGTGGAGCAAATATCATAGGGGCGGATCTGTTCCATATCAAAAAAAAATTACAGAAGCACAGTTTACTTTGCAATTACATGGGTGCCTCATTCGTAGAGGTGGGTCCGTTTCACAACAGAACATTCACAAAGCATGATTTGTTTTGCAGTTATATAAGTGTTTCTGCATGTATATTTTTTTTACAGTCTGATTACCCAATGGTTAAACAGAGATACATCATCATTTGATTTATTTTATATTACAAGTATGTAGGATTTCATATGTATTCAATCACCTTCTGTTTTGGCATTGTTATGAGCGTTTTCAAGACCTTGGAAAGCGCCGTAAACACGTATACGTCCATAGGTTACTTTGCATATTTTTAATTAATATTGTTTCTTGGCTATAGCTTAAAATAGTATACTTGTTAATATAAAGGAAATATTTAATAGTGTATTGTTATAAATAGGATTTAATACTAGGATGTCCATTAGTTTTAATAACACCTAAATATGGATAATATTCAAACTATTAGTACCTTTATTATACATTAAGGAGTGTTGGATATCGAACTTGATAAGTTTAAAGTATTTGCATTAAAATTTATTTCTAGCCAACTTTAATAGACATTGCATGGAATTTAAAGCAAGTCGATTTCGTTTCCTTCTACAATTTGTCAATAATTTTACAATGGATACTTAAAAGAAGGTAAACATAATAGATCTCGAACATGATTTACTTTATTGACAAAATGGAAATTCAATAAAACTTAACTCTATCCATCCATACTACAAGAAGAAAATATACACTAATATTCTCACTGTTCAATACCTAATTTTTTTTTGCAACGAAATGAGATCTAGTATGTATATATATATTTTTGTAATTTTCCTAACATTCCACAAGGAGTCCTACAATATTTCCATTAAATTTTAAACAAGATCTACCAACATTCCAACAAGAAGGTATATGCAACAAACTTCCCAATAGTGTATTCACAAGATTATCACAAGCCTTTTGTACATATCATTTCTTTATTTCCTTACAATCTTTTCAATAATGTAAACATCTTTCAAGTAAAATTTGCATTCAACCATGTGACTTTTGGTGCAAATATAGATTACAATGTCCTTTATTTTTGAAATGAAAACAAGATGATACAACTTTCTTTCTCATACAAATTTACAACAAAATAATGTATATAAGGGAAATGGAAAGAGTCTTCAAAAGCTCCAAGGTGTTCTTCATCCATGCTCCAAGTTCCAAGTAGCTCAAATCACAACCAAGATAGGGGGAGAGGCAACACTCTCCTCCCAACCAAAACTCAATGGAGAAGAGAAGCAATCTCCTCCATTGACCCCCGAGCCCCAAACACAACACAATAAAAGGGTGGTCTCCAACTCAAGGCAACAACACTTGCTTCCACATTACAATTTCTTCACAACATTCAAGACTAAAATAGAAGAACAAAAGGACACACAAATAACACAAAACATTTCACAACAAGGCTTTCATCCAAGCCAACAAGAGAAGGAACTATGGGAAAGTTTTCCTTATGCCTCCCCATTGAGATGAGATGCCCATCCAAACCCTCCACAATAAAACTCAAACCCCTATGACTCTTATGCCTCCCTCAAGTACCCCTTTTTCCTCCCACACTCTTATACCTCCCTCCTCTTATGGCTCCCTCAAGAACAAGGTAAGAATGTGAACATTCTTACCCAAGATGGGCATCTCTCTCAAACTCCCTCCACAATTTCCTATTCTACTCTTATGCCTCCCTCATGAGTTTTCCCATAGACCTCTCCTACACTACATATTAAGCATTCTATCCATTTTTCCACAATACACAAAAGTAAACATACATTTTCTACAAATTTAAGCATAAAAGCAACAACAATAAGAAAGCAAAAGGGAGAAGGTTTCCTACCTCTCCATTGGAGAAGCCTAAACCAAGAAGCTTTGTCCAAGCTCCCTCCAAAACAATCCAAGCATGCAAGTCCAAGCTCCTTCTTTTTCCTTCTCCCAATTCTTTTCTCTCCCAAAGGAAAATAAAAAAAAAAGAACTCTTCAACAAAAACCTCCAACCCCCTCAACAAGAGAGGAAATTTCCATAAATAGACAAAAGGGAAGAGTGAGGGTGATGTGGCTCCTTGTAGGATGCCACATCACACATCCTCAAGACCACCTCCCATAGTCAACTCAACTCCCAAAACACAATAAATGGGTGGTTGGGTTGAATGACATCTCTCTTCCACATCCATCCCTTCCCATGTGTCTTAAGGCACAATTAAATGCAAAAGGAAGACAAGTGCACTCCAAAGTCACATTTCCCTTCCCAAAACAATAAATAATCCCCTTTTTGGCTTCCCAACCCATATATATGGTTGGTAAGGGGTTTTGGGAAGTGTGGGACAAGTTCAACTTGTCCCACAAGTCCCCCAAAATTGCCCTAAATCTCAAATTCGAGATTCAAAGGATTTGGAGTGGTCAACACTCAAAACAAGCATTCAATACAAGAGGAAAACACAAGGCTCAAGGAGCCAACCATCAAAATTAATTACACCCACTAGACTTCCCTCCAAAACTAAAAAAAATTAAGACAAGATGTTACATTAATCTAAACATACTTAGCAAAAGTAATTTAAAAAAAAAAAAAAAAACATCACAAATGAAAACACCTACTAAAGTAAGTTAAAACAAGTAATTAAAATTCTTACCCCCTTGGTCACATTAGAAAATTTCCCCCTCATGGAAATTTTTCTTAACACATAAAAGAACAAAGGTAACACAATACAATTCACTAGTTGCCTTGACGACCAAATGTTGTAACCACCCGACATCCTGTTGTGTTTGGTTCCCAATCCCCCTTTAGGTTGTGATCATGTTGTGTTTCCTGCAAAATACAAAATACCTCCTTCGGCCTTGCGGCCATGTTAAAATGTCCAAAACAACCATATGCATGAAATTTATTAACATCTATACGTAATTCAATTATCCATTATTTCAAGGTTTAAATCACAACTTAATTATGCATTCCATCATTATCCAAAGTTATAGTAATGTAAATTTAACAACTACATTCTACTTATCATGGCGAAGAATCCAATGTTAGAACACATGCAATATATCCATATAAAAATAATAATATCGGTATCCAATAGTCTGTCCATGAGTCAATGTAGATCATACTGAAAACAAAATCTAATCATAACCCTAATGCATCTACTCACAAAACATCATGCTAATCAACGTAAGTATAAGTCATGTCCATATCCAAAAGTCTGCATAACTCAAAATGATAATCAACTAAGTGTCATAGGGAAGTGGGCATTACATCCCCCTCCCCTTAGACTAGACTTCCTCCTGGAAGTTACTGAAATAAGTGTGGAAACTGAGCTCGCAATGATGTAGCATCCTCCCAAGTAGCAGCAGTCTCATCGTACCTGTCCCACTGAACACGTACCTGATCAATCTCTCTGCCTCGAAGGCCCAGGGTCCTACACTCTAGAATACGTACGGGCTCCACCATCACCTGCCCCTGATCCTGTACCTACAATGAGGTCCAATCTAATACATGAGAAGGATCTGCTACATATTTCCTAAGAACAGACACATGAAACAAGTCATGGACGCGAGACAAGCTAGGTGGCAATGCTAGGCGATAGGCCAAGGGACCGAGGTGCTCCAAGATCTCGAAGGGACCCACAAACCTAGGAGCAAGCTTAGAACCTCTTCCATAACAGATAGGGCTCTTATGCGGTCTGACACGAAGAAACACCTTCATGCCTACTCAAAGCTGCGATCTGTCCTATGTTGGTCTGCATACTTCTTCTGCCTATCCTGTGCCTCCTGCAATCTCTGTCTGATCAAGGTAACCTGCTGCTCCATGTCCTGTAATAATGCTGGCCCAAGGGAAACCCTGTCCTCAATCCTGTCCCAACTAAGAGGTGCCCTGCACTCTCTGCCATATAATGCCTAAAAAGGAGCCATGCATATAGAACTTTGCAAACTATTATTATAAGCGAACTCTACCAAATACAGATACTCCTCCCATCTCGACTGGTGATCCATCACGTACATCCTGAGCATGTCCTCCAAAATCTGATTCACCCTCTCTGTCTGTCCATCTGTCTCCGGGTGATAAGCTGTGCTGAAATTAATCCTCGTCCCGAGGGCATTCTGCATGGTAGTCCAGAAATGGGAGGTGTATAAAGGGTCGCGGTCGTAAATGATCTTCCGCGGAATCCCATGTAGTCTGAAAATCTCATCAAGATATACTTATGCCACTGCACTAGCCGTATAGGTAGTCTTCACCGGGGAAAAATGAGCTACTTTTGTTGATTTATCCACCGTGACCATGATGGCGTCGTGGTGGTATCTCGACGTCGGCAACCCAACAATGAAATCCATAGAAATGGTGTCCCACTTCCACTCTGGTATGGCGTGAGGATAGAGGAGGCAAGCTGGATGTTGGTGTTCGGCCTTCACCTTTTGACACTCTAAACAGCGTGATACGAACAAAGCTACGTCTCTCCAAAGTCCTCTCCAGAAATACAACTGTCTCAAGGTGGCGTGCATCTTCTTCACCCCGGGATGGGCTGAATATGGTGCACGATGAGCCTTTGTCAAAATGTCATGTCTCAAGTCTCCATCTCTAGGAACATAAATTCGACCTCTGTGTCTGAGAATATCATCTACCTCTAGTGAAAATCCATCAAACCTCCCCTCAAGAGGTCTCTTAGACTCAATCTCTGCTCTGGCTGCAAGGTAGAAACTATCTTGAGGAAGCTGCTGCAAGATCCTACTCCGCAAATCTGTGCCCACTGAGGTGGCCATAGCCACATGTCTCCGTCTAATCAAGGCATCTACCACCACATTCTCCTTTCCCTTCACATGCTCTATCTCCATGTCATACTCACAGAGTAACTCCATCCAACGCCGCTGACGAGCGTTGAGATTGAGTTGCGTGAAGAGGTGGCGAAGACTCAAGTGGTCAGTCATGAGTGTAAATCTCCGGCAAAGAAGAAAATGTCTCCACCGCACTAAGGCATGTACTACTGCTGCAAGTTCAAGGTCATGGGTCAGATAATTGAGCTCATAATCTTTGAGTTTGCTAGACTCAAAGGCAACTACTCTACCCTCCTGCATTAGCACTCCTCCAAGTCCTGCCAAGGAAGCATCTGTGCATATGTAAAACTCTCCATGAGGATCTGGCACTGCAAGAATAGGTGCTCTCATAAGGCATTCCTTCAGTGTACTGAAGGCCTGTTCACATCTATCTGACCATAAAAACTTCTTCCCTTTCCACTGAAGAGAAGTGATAGGGTGTGCAATCTGCGAAAAATCCTGAACAAACCTCCTGTAGTACCCTGCTAGACCCATGAAACTACGCACCTCGGTCACACTAGTGGGTGCTGGCCAATCCATGATGGCTCAAATCTTGGAAGGATCGACTATGATACCTTCCCCAGAAATAATGTGGCCCAAATACTGCACCTCAGGCTGAAAGAATGCACACTTCTCCAAGTTCCCGTAAACGCGCTATTCGTGAAGACACTGAAGAACCTGGCGAAGGTGCTCCTCGTGCTCCTCACGTGTGCGTGAGTAAACCAGAATGTCATCAAGGAAGATGAGCACGAAGCGATCAAGGAAGGTCCTGAATACCCCACTCATCAAACTCATAAACACTGTGGGGGCATTCATCAAACTGAAAGGTACCACTGTGAACTCGTAGTGGCCATATCTCGTGCGGAAAGCTGTCTTGTGAATATCTGTCTCTGCAATCCTGAACTGATGGTATCCTGACTTAAGATCTATCTTAGAGAAAACTTTAGCCCCCCTTCATCTGATCAAATAAATCATCAATGCGTGGAAGGGGGTAACGATTCTTGATCGTTACTTTATTCAGCTGACGGTAGTCAATACACAACCGAAGAGATCCATCCTTCTTCTTCATGAAGATGACTGGTGCACCCCAAGGGGATACACTAGGACGGATTAGGCCTTTTTCTAGAAGGCCCTCAAGCTGCAACTTGAGCTCACATAACTCAGGTGTAGTCATCCGATAAGGTGCTCGTGAGATAGGCTCTGTGCCTGGAACTATATCTATATGGAAGTCGATCTCACGTGGGGGAGGTAATCCCGGTAGCTCCCCTGGAAACACATCGGTGAACTCTGATAAGATGGGATGGTCATCGAGGGAAGGTCCTCTCGACTCATCCTCTGATCTGTCACTGACCATAATGGCAAACGTTTGACAACCCTGTCACACACACCGCTTAAGCTGCATAGCGGAGATGGTGCGAATGGAAACGGCCCTCCTAACTCCTAATATCACTGACTCTACTCCAAGATCATCCATGCAAGCAATAGTCTTATGGTAACAATCCACTCTAGCTCTGTGAGTGGACAACCAATCCATGCCTAAAATGATGCCATAAGATCCTAATGGAAGGATCCGAAGATCAAAAGTAGTGGTGAAGGGTCCCAAATCCACTACACGCTCCTTAACTAAGGAGTCTACAGAAATCTTGGCTCCAGAAGCCATCTCAACATCCCAACTACGGCCCTGCCTAACTGCCACCAGCCTACAACGCTCTATTAAGGATGGTGCAATAAAAGAATCAGAAGAACCAGAATCAAATAATATAGAGGTGGAAATACCACCAACACTACCTGTCATCTTAATCACAGTACTCTGATGCTCATCCTAGCGGTTCTCGACCGCTGTGTAGATCCGATGACTCCGTGCCATATCTCCAACAATAGGCTCTGAGCTCTGTGTCTTACCCTTGGTAGGGTTCTATGGGCAATCTCTCCAATGATGTCTAACAATACCACAACCATAACAGCTGCCTGGTCCTCTCCAGTGGGAAGCAGCTCCAGTTGGTACTCTAGATGACTGAGATATAGATCCTGACAATCCGGCTATGGACTGCTGAGGTCTCTGCTGACGAGCTCCTGCTGACTGAGCTCTCGGTGCACCCTATGTCCTGATGGGACCCCTAGGAGGAGGCCCCATACTACGTCCTCTCTGTGCATCAAATCTCTGAGGAGGTCGGTAAGGTGGGCAGGTCTGCTACAGCTGCTGCTACTGTGGTGGCCTGAATGAAGCTTGCCCTGAACTCTGTCCACCCTGTGGAGGAGGAACTGACCCCTTCGACCTACCATCCTGCATCTGCTGGATATGGCTCCGAACTCTGTCTCTAGCCTGCTGTGTCTTCCCCCATGTCTCCTCTGTAATATAGGCCTTCTCCACGGCCTCTGCTAATGTCTATGGGTAGTGAATGCGCACTGCGCCACCTAAATCCAAATTCAGGCCCCGGATGAACCTGTGAATCTGTACCTGCTCATCCTGCATATAGTCGACATACTGGAGTAGGTCCAGAAATTGACTCTCATACTCAGCTACTGTCATCGATGCCTGACGGAGGTCATGAAACTCATCTATGTGCTACTATATAAATCTCCTGGGTAAATACCTGCTCCTAAAACGCTCCTCAAACAGCTCCCAGGTAATCGTTTCTGAGTCAACATGGAGCTTCTGCTCCTCGGTCCTCCACCAGACTCCTACTCCATCCTTCAGAAGATGGATTGCAACACGAGCTTTCATGTTGCTAGTACAAGGGCAGAGCTTGAAGCATCCGCTCAAGCTCACCAACCAGGCCTCTGCCTGAAAAACCGCCTGTATCACCCGAATAGTGAGATGGTCGTAGCTTCAGGATCTCCCTGATATGATCTGCAGCTGATGTATGATGAATCCTAGATCTATCTGAATGCTCCTCCCTCTGTCTAGGGCTCCGAAACCTGTCCCTATGTCCTGATATCCTATCCCCATGTCCTCTCTGTGGTGACTCTGCCCTAGCCAACTCCGCACGGAAGTTCTCTTCCCTGTGCTCCTCACTATGTCGAGGGGATGCCTGAGCATCTACTGATGGCTCCAAACTATGTCTAGCAAGTCTTCCTCCCAAGGGCTCTCCGTGTATAGCAGCATTGACATCCTGGAGTGTCTGTAAGATCTGAGGTAGGATGGCTACTACGGCCTACTTTGGCGGTGGTATGCCTAGGTCTATGTGAAGAGACCCCTTGCCCAATCCGCACGCCCCTATGCACAGATCAAGGTGAGAGTTAGTTCATTGTTCTAGGTCTTGTGTCAGTTTCCTAAATTTGTTGTTTACTATAGTTATCAACATTGTGGTTTTATATTTTAAAAGAATCAGCCCTGTACTAAGTTAGATGCTCTTGTTTCGTGTTTCCTGCGTGCGCCCATGTTTAATATTTCAAATTATCTACAAGAAGTTTGACATCGATCCTTGAAATTTCATGCTTTTTGGAACCGATTTAGTAGGGAAACCCTCCATCTTATCTACTAATTCATTTTTCTTCTAGTGCTATTTTTTGTGTAGAACATCCAACTTGTATCAAGGAAGTCCTCATCTTTTTCACCCACATTCTCCCATCCCATCTCGAGGTACCATAAACCCTCTATGTTTAGAGTTTTTAGTTAATTTTATTACTAGGTCATTAATTTAATAGGAAATAAGAAAATTTTCTAATAACGCAGTCGTGTCTAGGTGTTGAGAAAATCGGGAGTAGGTTAGTTGATTCCATGTGCCAAGGGGTTGCAGAGCTCTACGTGTTTTCCAAGTCTAGGTGTTATTACATTGGCCACGTGCATGAGTTGTCAGTGGAGAGATCCCGAGAGTTGAGGAGATAGGTAATGTCCAATCAGAGGGATGATGCAGAGTTAATGCTCCAGCCAAGAGAAACAACCAAAATGATCCGAACATGGGAGTGGCTGAGATAATGCAAGGAATCCAAATACAAACAGAGTAGCCAGAGATTCAAAAAAGTAAGGCAATGCTAACCCATGCATAAAAACAAGAAAAAAGGACTCACACATAGCAAAGCAGTTGTGACTCGAGGTAGAGGGACATGTTAGAATATGAGGTAGAGCCAATACGACTCATAGATCAAGCCAAGCTAGAGGGAAACAAACAACCTAACTAGACCAGTTCGACCATGAAAACCAAAATCAACTCGATGTATAAATATAATGCAATAAAAACCCCAACCAGTGCAAAAAAATGACATGAGTATCCACCAAAATGGAATTTTTTTCCCTAGAAAATGTGTGCATAAGCAACAAAAACGTATCACTAGCTGTGTCGGATGAAATACGAGTGGATGTAGACTAAGATTTGAGATTTCTATGAGTGTTGCACAAGAAGGGCGTATTAAAGGATCAAAAAAACTGAGAAAACTGCATAGAAATGAATCATGAAACACCAGGTTCAACCCAATACATGAGTCTGTTACGTAAGTTAAAGACCAAACACCTAAGTTGAGCACAAAACACGTGCTAGTGAGTTGTCTAATGAAAATGGGTCACATATTTTTCAAGTGACATGGGGGAGCTTGGTTCCCAACTCGGTGAGATGGGGTTGAGTTTCACCTTTAAACCAACTTTTAACCTTAAAAAAACTCATAAAATGCACCTCCAAACTTTAAACTTTCTCCTGATTCTGAACACATGAAATACCCGCAAAATAACACACCCAAAACAAAAAAAAAAACAAAAACCATTGCAAAATACATATAGATCATAAAGCAAGAAGTGAGAGGTTCATGAAACTACAGAGGGGAGAGTAGTAGGAAATCAAAGTGAACAACACAATTTCGATCCCTGAGTTTTGATACCATGATGGAGGGAGGAAGGACGAAGACCTCAAGGGAATCTAAATACATCAAGGAGTTGGACTCAATAGTGGAATGGCCTAGCTTCAAGATTCAAGAAAGAAATCAACCATAGAGACAATTTGCATGCATTAAAGGAAAAATGGCTCATTAATCCCCATGCTCATAGATGAAGTAGGAAATTTGTACATATAGGGGAGTGTTGAGTAACTCCCATGTAGAGATAATGATGCCTCCATTATGGAGAAGAGGAGTTACTTTCCGAAAGGGGAATGGCAATTCCTATGACACACACTTACACATATGACACCTAGATCCATGCTCACACAAGTTAGATGACTCCCTTGATGAGGTGGCACTACACCTCACACTAATAGATATTTGGATCTTTCTCTTTAACTATTACTAACTGAATAATTCTCCTATCTTCACACCAAGTCCACTCAACATGGCTTGGTGAAAATTATTATGCTATTAGGATTACCTCCTACTAAGCTAGCTCCTTAGTGACCATTTGATATATGATTCCATTCTCACCTTAATTGAATATGAGGCTAATGTTCAAGAGGCTTTCTCCTACATGAATGTATATTTCATTTCCTTTCAATGGAAAAATACTCAGTGCTATAAATAGCGAGTTCTTCCTTCTCCCCCATGGTTATCTCCTTTCCAACAGAAGTGGATTCAACATGTCAAAATATTTTTATTTTTGTGAATCATTTTACATTCTGAGAAACACCCTCTTGGCTCTAGTAGTGTGTTATTAATAGATTTGAAAATAAGTTGTCATTTATGATCATGAATCCTCTCTCATTAGTAGGTACATGTTGTAATTGTTTAAAAATTATTACGACCACACATGTTTACTATCTTACAACAATCTTGAGAAATTTCTCAGAGAGTTTTATGGTCTAACTCAGAGAATGTAAAGGAGTTTTATTGGGTTTCTTAGGAGTTTTGTTTCCTAACCAACAAATTTGAAGGACTAGGATTGTTATATATAGGCCTTTAGAGAGCTTCTCTTTTCACCAAATGGATTGTTCATGTGGTTGATAGTGGATAGAAAAGGAAAATTATGTTGCATAATTGTATTACTGAGATTTTAGTTCAAGGTAAAGAGACCTAAAAGGGTTTGGATCTCTCAAACTTACTTATTATTCAATCCCCTGTGAAAATAGGTGGCTCATTTGTTATCAAAAATATTTGGAATGCCTAGGAGAAAATCAAACCATGACTTCGTTGGAATGGAGATGAGTTCAAAACATGGCTATCCAATAATTCCCATTCAGCATCGTGGTCATTTGTCATTACCTTCCATAATGTGCATCTTATAGAGGCTCGTTGGGTTCATACCCTTAAGATTTTCAAACAATGGATTCACACATTACAAGACATCTCTAATCATCCATATCGACAACTTGTGACCTAGCCAAAATGTAATGCCCTGTTCGGCATCGACTTTTGCGGTTACGACCTTGTCCTTTCTGCGTGAGATTGGAAGGAGGAGGTCTTTGTGGCTAGTCTTGTGCAATTAATGCATTCCACCCAAATGAATGAAGAAAATTTTTATCTTACTCTTCTCATAGCCTATGCGCCATTATATTTTTTTCCCTTGCCTAGCTTTGCAATTATATGAGCTTCTTCAACGAGTCACTAAGTTGGTAGGCATAAAGGTTTCTGTTGGAATTATCACACCTTCCAAGCTACAGCTGAAATGTTTACACTGAGAGTTTGATGATGTCCTCAAATCTGATGAAGGAAAAGGTTTATATATCATTACGGTAGAGGCCTTTCAGAGCCAGGAGCGTGAGGTAATCATTATGTCTTGTGTCCGAGCTTCAAATCATGGGGTTGGCTTTGCAGCTATCTTCCTAAAAGACAGGATATACTTGAATTGTCAAATTAGCACAATTTTCATAATTGACCGCAAGGGTGATTGCACTTAATTAGATAATACAATATTTCTCTCAATGAAAACATAAACATTGTGTGGCATATCAGGATGGAAATTGAAGTAAGAATGCAGTCAACTAGGTTGTAGCTGGCAGTGGGTGGTAATTTATGTTTTCTGTCCTTGCGTGTGGGAGATGGGAGTCGATGGAGTCCCGTTTTTCCTCACCTGGATCTCATTTGGATCCTTTATTCAATGCGTATGGTTGGGAGGCGCTTGGCTTGTTCTTGGGGTTTTTGCGGCTGGGAAAAGTGGACCACGTGTTTTTGTTTTGGTCGCTTCCTGGCTGCTGCTCCTTCCCTATTCCAAACGTGTCCTTGGGTGTTGTGAGGTGTGTTCTTGTTCGGGAATCCACAGCAACAACCTGCCACAGTGATTAGCCAGGTAGCAGGCATGTTGCAGTATAGTAGAAGCCTTTTTTTGAGCGCTTCCAGCAAGCAGGTTGTCCAACTCTGTTGTTGTCTTTTCAGTATTGAATGTATCCTCAAATTCGGCATTCTCCTTCAAGTATTTTTTTTATCAAAATCGACTATGTGACAGTGAGAGTATTACTAGGAGACTTGATCAAATTTATTACTAAGATTCTCTATTGATTTCTTACTTTTTTTATGTTGTAACTCATGGAAGAGCATCTCATAGAGGCGGATCTGTTTTATATCAGAATATTCACGAAGCTCAAATTGCCTTGTTGTTTCATTTCTTCCACTCTACCCGTAGATGAGTGTCTGTCTCCATCGTGTATTCAATTCCAGTGGCTTCGGTCACACTTTGGCTCAGTCTTGTTGGCTTGTCAAACTTAGCGGTATCAAGACTATGGATTCTTTAAAGCAGGCGAAGTCAAAGGCAACGGAAGATATCATCGAAGCTGTTAAGAGAAAGAAAATGGGATTCCCCGATAAAGAAGTGCGTCCTGCTGTATATGCCCTGATTGAGATGTATGGGACGGATGATGCATACAAATGGATAACTGAAGACAATTTTGCAGTACTGATCAACTTTCTTCTTGAATCACCCGGAAAAAACAATAGACAGATCAACTTCTTCACTACCTTCAGGAGAAAATGCACCTAGGAAGCATCCTAATGTTCAAGTTCCAGTTAAGCTTTCTGACAATGCAACCGAATCGGATTTGGTACCGTTGGTGAGGGATGTTGGCAAGTAAGGATGTTTGCATTCCACTTCACCTTTGATATCAAATGATACAAAGAAGAAGCATCATAGGGATGAGTATGTGACTGATGACTCCAGTAAAGCAAAGAAAGTGAAACTTTACAACAATTGCCTGATGGCAGTCCCCGTACTGAACCCATACACAAGAGGCTACTGAAACAAAATGACATCATCTCACCATCCTCTGCAACACGAGGAGAACTGAATTGTTCCTCTTTAAGAATGAACAATTGCATCCTATTAGATCTGCCCCCTCTTCTGCAGTGTCTAGGGGAAAGGAATCTTACACATCTAAAAACATTAACTGGGAAAGAAAAAATGCATGGATCTATAGGTCCACTGAACGACAATGCTTCCACCAATACTGAAACTTTTCATCAAATAAGAGCAAAGGGTCTCAAGACTTCTAAGTCATATTTTAATGCTGCTTCCTCTAAAAAGTGTTATGATATTAATCTTAAACCTTTTGTCGTCCCACCTGTGAAAGAAAAAGAATCCAGCAAACATAGATTGAAGCATGAGGAGCATCTTTCTGAAAAAAAAACAAATCTCTCCCACCTGTATGTGTGGGAAACAACTCAATACTAGGGATTTTGTACGTGTTAATGAAAGTCGCACTTGTCTTAGAGACTTGAGATATTCTAGTGACAGGCAAATTGGGGAATTGAAAATGGCTTCTAAAGAACATTGGGTGGGAAATTTTAGACATCAGAATGGAGCTTGAGTGCCCAGCCTTTAAAAAGGGGAGATTTGACCTGAGGATTGTTGTTGTTGTTCTGGGCGGTGTCCATGAAACCTTTTTGAATCTAGAGAAAAAGGCAAGATATTTCTACACTTTTCTACTGCGATTATATTTACAATTATTGTGAAATCGAACCACTTTTTCCTTGCATTGACTTGGCAGTTGGATGTCATGATGGGAGATTTCCCCTTTCTGCTTGTTTCTTCTTGTTTTATCTTTTATCGTTGTCAGTATGTTAGTCGAAAGGATGCGTGTGCCCTCTCCCCTGGGTGTTATGTTTCTCTGCTTCAATGATAGACCTTCGTCTGTTTGTTTATGTATTAATTCTCCTATGCGATTGAGTTGCAAGTTATTATGTGGATCAAACTAGTATTTTCGATATCATGGAAGTAAGTTTATGACAACTATGAAGCTCCTCCCTAGCACCCAAGTTTGTCTTTTGATGTTTTTGTTAGCTCCTTCGCAAGTCCCTTAGATAACCTCTTGGCATCGAGAAAGAAAGGTTGTAGGATTAGTGTGATTAATGGTTGGGCTAGCCAGCTTAGAGTTTTGGTATTAAAACTTGTAGAATGAAAAGGTTTGTGTGCAATGTGTTTTCCGTCTCGCGTGTTTATACCCTTATATTATCTTTCATCTTGTTGCTAGGATTTTAAGGCCATCCTCAAGAAGTACCTTGACCATCCCTATCAACTTGAACCATAACTAGCTTTTCGGATCAACTAAGCTCGAGGTTTCATTGTGCGAATCCAGTACCTCGTTGACACTAGAATAGTCTTGGGTCTAATCCCCCTCTCGGAATTGTTGTTGATGGCGCTCTTTTATTTTTCCTAACTTGCGTTATTTCTCATTTGTAATGTTAATGCTATTAATTAATATTGGTTGGTTTTTATGCACGTAATTACCTTAATATTTTGTGATGGAAATTTCCTTAAATGTGATTAATCTTCGGAAAAAAATAAATCATCCTTCATTTGATAGTCTTATGGATTCATAGCGAAAGGGTTTGTTTTGATAATGTCACTTAGAAATTATGTTTGTATCCATGGGTGACGGTTAACTGTGTCACCAAGGGTTTCCTTAAAATATGGTTGTTTTGGCAAATAGGTAATTTATTTTAAATTAACCAAACACTAGAATTGTTGTGGAGGTTTACAAATCTTTAGTGTTATAAAATTTGTTGATGACATTATTGTATACTCGTGTTTGACGGAACTCCCTTCTTCTCTCGCGTGGTTGCTACTAGCCTATAAGACATTGGTCCTTCTTGAATGATTGGAAAATCTTTGCAGTTAATGGTCAAAACTAGTATACTTTTCCTCCGCTTTGAAACTTATGTTGTGTGTATAATCTATTTTGATTCCCGGTTTGAAACTCGATTATACATGGCTTTTTGTGTTAATTTTTTTTGAAACCCGTGGTTTCCCTTTCTTGGGCCGATCAACTTTTGTTCTTTTAGGAATATATTATTTTAGCCTATGCGTTTGGTACCTTTGATAAATTTCTAGATGGTTGGTCTATATATCAAATCTCAATCTTGAAATTATTATTTAATTATTTACTTGATGGGAATTTTGTTTTTTGCTAGATTGTTTATTTCTACTTAAAGGGCCAAGGGCCATTCTCATACGATTGCGATACTTTCGTTGCTTTTACTCCTAACTAAAGTACAAGGTCTTCTCCTTCTTTGATTGGCATGATGGAGACTTTTTTATAACTTGATGTGTTGATAGTGTTTAGAGGTTTAACCCAATTCTTGTAATAAAGTGCTTCCTTTTGTGGTATTGTTAGATAATAGTTATGGTGGTTTTGTGTAGCCTTATCTTGTTCAGTTCTCACGAACTGACTCTTGTGGAAAAATTTGTTGTAGATGGATTTTTGCGAGTAGATCAAGGATAGACTTGTAGATTTTTACATCAACCTCGGTGAGAAGTTCTTTTGTATGAATCCTTTTTATATTGTTCAACTGTTGATAACATCCAGTGGAAGTTTTGAAAGAGGATTAATGTCTTAGTATAAAGTATTGTGGACTTTGTCATCTAAACTTTGGAAACCTTGTATTGTTTGACCATCATTGAAATTATAAGAAAATTTGGTTATTGTTGTTGAGTGACTTTGTTGGAGAATCAGTATTTTAAGAATTGATGTAATCTTGTTTTGTTCTTGTAAATGAGTGTTGCTACAACCTTACCTTGAGAATAAATTTTGAGTTAAACCTTAATATGACTTATTAATAAAGTGTCATAAGTAAACTAACATAGGATTTTTTAATACTTCTGGAAGTTAAATTAAAATTTGTATTCAAATAAAGTAACGTAGGGGTCACCAACTTGAGAGCAAGAAATTCTTTAAGTAATCAAGGGCAGGACTATCATTGCAAGTAACATTATATAACTTGATATCCCTAGCTACACTAATGAACACTATCCCTTTCATGGTGGAATTCTTAAACGAAGTTAAAGGAAATCTATGGTTAGTTCTGGTCGATAATAAGATTTAACAAGCAGGAGAAAAAAAATTTAGAAACCACGTAATCTATCTCTCAGCCTTTGGAAGGTAAATTGTTTTATTTTTTTTAAAAACTCATTTAGTAAACCCTAAGTAAAATCTTTAATAATTCTGGTTAAGTTTTCAAGTTTCAATTATATCTTGATAATAGCTAATGAGGCCTTGAAGATGCTTCCAACTCAACCTTCTCCCTCTAACCTTTTTCCAAGGTGCTTGGTATCTCTTCTCTTATGTGTGTTAAATGCAAACCCATGTGGTCATAGGGGCATGAACAAGTTCTAGTAGCGTAAGTGTAAATAGATGGTCTTGTGTAATTAAATTAACCCCCTTTCTCTAAATAAACGAATTAAGCAAATAAATGTCATAATAGAGAAGTTTTAAAGATGATTACTCGATGTAAAAAGAATAAACTTAGCTTGGTAAGATGAATTGGATGGATCATATCTTGAGCCTCCCTGAAAACATAAGCTAATAATTGCAAGATGTATTTTTAAAATAAATAACCCTCAAGAATATCTCAGATTGGTTGGCCCTAACTGTAAGTGTGTTATGTGATTGGACCTCTATGTTGTCTTGTCAAAAAGAAAAAAAAATGTATTATCCTTTTGGGTGTGAACGCTTCCATGTTGACCTTGTAGTCATCCCCGTAACAAGTGGTTCCCAGAGTTGGTTGTAACTTTGTGATGACATGTTGTGTCGTGTTATGTGTGGAAGCAAGTCAAAAAAAAAATTATCCTGTCTTTTACTGTGTTGTTCGTGTGTGTGATTTATGGGTCATTACACTTGGTATCAGAGCATAGGTTCATGCTCTCGAACCTATGGGCCTGATTGGTGTTGTATGGTGATGTTACAAGATGGTGACGGTGTTACGTGATACTGTTTCATGGAGATGATGATGTTGCATGATGATGATTTATTTTGGAAGAGTAATGTGGTATAAGCGTGATGTGATTATTATCGTAATTGTGATATTGTGAACGCACATGATGTATATGTCACCTTGTGCATGTTTGTGATCATGTTGATATGTTGGGGATGGGAGCATTCTCTCTCCTTCTTGTGGATTCTATGAAGAGTTCACATGTGAATTATTGTTTGTGATGTGTGAAAAGAAGTATAATGTGGATGATATAGTGTTGGAGCATTATGGCATATTGTGGTATGTAGGTGTATCAATGTGTTGTATGACTAGATTGATGTTAAAAGAAATGAGTTGTATCATGATGTTTTTACCATGTTTTGAAGAAACGTGTGTACCACCTTGTATGTAGCAATGGATGTTATGTTATGATGTACTATGTTCATCGTATGTATGATTTGTGCAAATATGTAATGCTTTATGTTGTGATTTGGGGTCATACGGTGAGTGTATGAACCCTATCGTATGGTGATTGCACTTTGGGTGCAGAATGTGGTAAAGTGGTGTGTTACACCCGGTGAATGTGTGATTTTGATCTATCTTGTATATGTACCACCTTTGTGTTAGTGATTTAGTTACATGTTATGTTGTGAACCTTACGCTAACCGACCCTGAGGGTAATCGGTAGAAGTGTATGTTGAGAGTGAGGAATGGTGTACCATGGGTCAATAACTTGAGCCGAAACTCAGTTTAGTAGATAACATGTGGTTCTTTCCTCTCTCCCTATGTAGTTGTATGTATGCAACCTAAGTGCAACTATGACTATGTTTAGCCTTGTCAAAGTGGTGGCGGGATGATTCAGATAGAGGTGATGATAGTTGTATTATTGATATGTATTTTACGAGCAGAGGCTCGATGTTCCGAGTGCTAGCAACTCGTTGAGTACCCCTTGGTGGCCAAATAAGGCCACATAGTTATCGTAATGTGACATTATTATAAGTTGATTTTATTCGTAATTGAGCTTTTTACTTTATTTTGTGAGGACCAGCAGCTTTTCTTGATTGCCATGCTTTACAATTTTGGGCATTTCCTTGGTTTGTGGCACTAACATGGGGATTTTGATACTAACTATGGCTATTAGGCCATTTATTTTGCTTGAATTTGGGTCTTCTTTTAAATTTGGAATTTTTACCGCCTTGCCCAAGGCTTGTACTTTGCCACTTGGCACTTTGATTGGATTGTTGTGCTGGTTCTATTATCGTGATGTGTGGAATAGGGTCATGGGATGCACCATGGAATGGTTGGATCTATGGACCCGCTTCGTTGTATAGGGGTACGCCCCAAGGAGTACAGATAACTAGCGGGTTTTTGAACCACGCGTTATTATGTCACTTGGTTTAGGAGTGTTCGAACTTTATGTGTCTTGGACCATAGGGTCAACCGGCCTCCTTGAGGGAGGCATAAGAGTTTGAGGGAGGCATAAGAGACTTGAGGGAGGCATAATGTAACGCCGGAAAAAGACGATGACGCTACGACGACGATGGCGCGCCACAACCATGCAACCCGAAAATGCGACAAAATTTTTATTTTTTTTGAAGGTGTAAGAGGATCAAGATTTAAGAGGACAAAATTATAGTTGCTGAATATTTGAATCGGGTCTCTTGTCATTGTGTCAAGGACAGGATGCTGGAGAGAAGAAAAAAAAAATACAGTCTAGTTAGGTCGCAAGGAACCTCCCTAACGTTCTTCTCGGCACTAGCATCTTCGTCAAATCTCGACGCCATGAGCCAATTTTTATTTGAGGAGACATTTAACCTTGGCACAAAATAACGTTAAGAGCATGCGTCGGAGAAAATTATTCTCGTGACAAGATCGTAATTCAATAACGAACATTACATCGAGTAATTCTATAAATCACAACTCAGATGTTACATGCAAATTTATATGAACTAATTCTGATATTTGTCGAGGTGGGAACTTACACACAACTAACAACGTGCAAGCGTAAAAGATGCGAGAATTTAAAGGCTACTTATTTTATTGGCTAAAAGGAATACTCCTCCATCGCAATGTGAAAAAGATAGATACAAGCAACGGTTTCACACCAAGAAATCATTGTCCACGAAGTGCATGAGTTATCATGTTTAAACATAGTTTACATCATCAAAATTACATTCTATGAACCTATAAGATTAACCTAAACTTGAAATTATAGATAGGGGGGTGCATGGCTTTAAAGGCCACCCGCCAAACATTGACATTCCAATCAGAGGTGTGCCAGTTACATCACTGGCCGCCTGATTTTCTTTACTATTTATTACACTTAAATTTTTTGCAAATTTATACCCAAAAGGGTCGGCCTGCTGTCCTAGCCGCGTGGATTCATTGCGGTGGTTGGAGGAGAGCTACAACATGGTCACATCCCATTACTCGTTTGGATCTGCAAATATCAAGCTTCCCTCACTAGATTTTTATTTACCCACCGTGTTATTTGGCCTGGCCGCGCATATGGGAAGAAGGAAGTTGTAAATGATGCCATAGCTAGAGTGGAATAGGGAATGGTGGGTTACAACAAGTTACAGGTGGCAGGTTTGTTTTCTTTACTGGGCATGGGGAGATCTGGTAGTTTGCAAACGAAGCTACAGGTGCATAGAACGAAAGTTGCAGAAGGTGATAACGCGAGTTACCTCCACTTTCATTGGGTGCTATAAAGAGTGTGCTTGGCGGGGAGTCCACATTCCACTGGAGGCGGACAGGTAGCAGGCGTGCAGCCAAGCAAACTATCCAACTATGTTGTTATCTGTTCAGTATCGAATACACCTCAAGTGCGGGTTCTCCTTCGTGATAATTTTATCAAAGTCGATGGGGAAACAGAGAAATGCGTTTAAAAAAAAAACAGCGACCTATCCAACCTAGTGGCCAATTGTTCAGTATCGAATGCATCCTCAAATTCGGGTTTGCCTCTAGTATATTTTTATCTCATAGATTGAGGGACAGAGGAGAGTGGTAAGAGGCGACCAGAAACAAAGAAATTAGAACGAACTCCTACTGAGAACGTATCCATTCACGGTGAAGTCCATGGAGAAAATCTCATAGGGGCGGATCTGTTCCATATCAAAAAAAATTTACAGAAGCACAATTTAATTTGCAATTGTATGGGCACCTCATTCGTAGAGGTGGGTCCGTTTCACAACAAAACATTCATGAAGCACAATTTGTTTTGCAGTTATATAAGCGTTTTTGCGTGTATATTTTTTTTTTACAGTCTAATTACCCAATGGTTAAACAGAGATACATCATCATTTGATTTATTTTATATTACAAGTATGTAGGATTTCATATGTATTCAATCACCGTCTGTTTTGGCATTGTTATGAGTGTTTTCAAGACCTTGGAAAGTGTCGTAAACACGTATATGTCCATAGGTTACTTTGCATATTTTTAATTAATATTGTTTCTTGGCTATAGCTTACAATAGTATACTTGTTAATATAAAGGAAATATTTAATAGTGTATTGTTATAAATAGGATTTAATACTAGGATATCCATTAGTTTTAATAACACCTAAATATGGATAATACTCAAACTATTAATACCTTTATTAGACATTAAGGAGTGTTGGATATCGAACTTGATAAGTTTAAAGTATTTGCATTAAAATTTATTTCTAGCCAACTTTAATAGACATTGCATGGAATTTTAAGCAAGTCGATTTCATTTCATTCTACAATTTGTCAATAATTTTACAATGGATACTTAAAGGAAGGTAAGCATAATAGATCTTGGACATGATTTACTTTATTGGCACAATGGAAATTCAATAAAACTTAACTCTATCCATCCATACTACAAGAAGAAAATATACACTAATATTCTCACTTTTCAATACCTCTTTTTTTTTGCAACGAAATGAGATCTAGTATGTATATATATATTTTTGTAATTTTCCTAACATTCCACAAGGATTCCTACAATATTTCCATTAAATTTTAAACAAGATCTACCAACATTCCAACAAGAAGGTATATGCAACAAACTTCCCAATAGTGTATTCACAAGATTATCACAAGCCTTTTTGTACATATCATTTCTTTATTTCCTTACAATCTTTTCAATAATGTAAACATCTTTCAAGTAAAATTTGCATTCAACCATGTGACTTTTGGTGCAAATATAGATTACAATGTCCTTTATTTTTGAAATGAAAACAAGATGATACAACTTTCTTTCTCATACAAATTTACAACAAAATAATGTATATAAGGGAAATGGAAAGAGTCTTCACAAGCTCCAAGGTGTTCTTCATCCATGCTCCAAGTTCCAAGTAGCTCAAATCACAACCAAGATAGGGGGAGAGGCAACACTCTCCTCCCAACCAAAACTCAATGGAGAAGAGAAGCAATCTCCTCCATTGACCCCCGAGCCCCAAACACAACACAATGAAAGGGTGGTCTCCAACTCAAGGCAACAACACTTGCTTCCACAATACAATTTCTTCACAACATTCAAGGCTAAAATAAAAGAAACAAAAGGACACACAAATAACACAAAACATTTCACAACAAGGCTTTCATCCAAGCCAACAAGAGAAGGAACTATGGGAAAGTTTTCCTTATGCCTCCCCATTGAAATGAGATGCCCATCCAACCCTCCACAATAAACTCAAGCCCCTATGACTCTTATGCCTCCCTCAAGTACCCCTTTTTCCTCCCAAGCTCTTATACCTCCCTCCTCTTATGGCTCCCTCAAGGACAAGGTAAGAATGTGAACATTCTTACCCAAGATTGGCATCCCTCTCAAACTCCCTCCACAATTTCCTATTCTACTCTTATGCCTCCCTCATGAGTTTTCCCATAGACCTCTCCTACACTACACCATTAAGCATTCTATCCATTTTTCCACAATACACAAAAGTAAACATACATTTTCTACAAATTTAAGCATAGAAGCAACAACAATAAGAAAGCAAAAGGGAGAAGGTTTCCTACCTCTCCATTGGAGAAGCCTAAACCAAGAAGCTTTGTCCAAGCTCCCTCCAAAACAATCCAAGCATGCAAGTCCAAGCTCCTCTTTCTTTCTCCCAATTCTTTTCTCTCCCAAAAAAAAAAAACTCTTCCACAAAAACCTCCAACCCCCTCAACAAGAGAGGAAATTTCCATAAATAGACAAAAGGGAAGGGTGAGGATGATGTGGCTCCATGTAGGATGCCACATCACACATCCTCAAGACCACCTCCCATAGTCAACTCAACTCCCAAAACACCATAAATGGGTGGTTGGGTTGAATGACATCTCTTTTCCACATCCATCCCTTCCCATGTGTCTTAAGGCACAATTAAATGCAAATGGAAGAAAAGTGCACTCCAAAGTCACATTTCCCTTCCCAAAACAATAAATTATCCCCTTTTTGGCTTCCCAACCCATAGATATGGTTGGTAAGGGGTTTTGGGAAGTGTGGGACAAGTTCAACTTGTCCCACAAGTCCCCCAAAATTGCCCTAAATCTCAAATTCGAGATTCAAAGGATTTGGAGTGGTCAACACTCAAAACAAGCATTCAATACAAGAGGAAAACACAAGGCTCAAGGAGCCAACCATCAAAATTAATTACACCCACTAGACTTCCCTCCCAAAACTAAAAAAAATTAAAACAAGATGTTAAATTAATCTAAACATACTTAGCAAAAGTAATTAATAAAAAAAAATATCACAAATGAAATCACCTACTAAAGTAAGTTAAAACAAGTAAATAAAATTCTTAACCCCTTGGTCACATTAGAAAATTTCCCCCTCATGGAAATTTTTCTTAACAACATAAAAAAAAAAAAACAAAGTTAACACAATACAATTCACTAGTTGCCTTGACGACCAAATGTTGTAACCACCCGACATCCTGTTGTGTTTGGTTCCCAATCCCCCTTTAGGTTGTGATCATGTTGTGTTTCCTGCAAAATACAAAATACCTCCTTCGGCCTTGTGGCCATGTTAAAATGTCCAAAATAACCATATGCATGAAATTTATTAACATCTATACGTAATTCAATTATCCATTATTTCAAGGTTTAAATCACAACTTAATTATGCATTCCATCATTATCCAAAGTTATAGTAATGTAAATTCAACAACTACATTCTACTTATCATGGCGAAGAAATCCAATGTTAGAACACATGCAATATATCCATATAAAAATAATATCGGTATCCAATAGTCTGTCCATGAGTCAGTGTAGATCATACTGAAAACAAAATCCAATCATAACCCAAATGCATCTACTCACAAAACATCATGCTAATCAACATAAGTATAAGTCATGTCCATATCCAAAAGTCTGCATAACTCAAAATGATAATCAACTAAGTGTCATAGGGAAGTGGGCATTACATTTTGGCATAAGAGTTTCTCAACTGCATGAGACTGAGGGATTGCATAGAGATGGAGAGAGGCAAAGATTTGAGGTTTAGGCTTATGATATTTGTTGTATTTTGGATGTTTCATTGCTATTTTTTGAAACCCCTATCGTGATGGGATAGTTCTTTTACATGTACTGGGTTTGGGGGTGAACATGGACTCATGTGTTAAGCCCTGATGTTTAGGATGTTTTGATTCCCTTCAAAAGACTCTTTTGATACCTGTAGAATGGTTTGGTGTTCATTTGTGACCTGACTGCCACTCTAACCGTTTGGGAACAGATTTTCACCAAATGAATACAATGTTGAAGTATATAGGCTCATGTGTGCTTGTTGAATCTTTAGTGATCCTGTTTAACAAACCCAAAGGGAATGTTTGTGTTTGCTAATTCCTTGTGGCATGTTGATCAATCCAAAGCCTTACTCTAAATTACCCTTGCAATTGGTGACAATGGTTATTCAGAAGATTAGACTATGAAGGACTTGTTGCAGACGTCGAAAGTCTGTTTAATAACAAGGTATATTAAATAAGATTGTGAACATGCCCAATCTACAAAACTCTTATGTCATGTTAAAATGATTCTTTGCCAAATGTTTCTAAGGCGTGTCCCTATGGCAGTCCTTTTAATCAACTAAAATTTTAAACCTCGCCACGTACTTTCCGCCAAAGACCTGTGGCTTGAACAAAACCATTATACCTGGATTCTACTTTTCATAACACTAATCCACCAAGGGCAATGAAATTTTCTTCGACTTCCCTTACTGAAAATGCTCCCTGTTTGGCAGGTTAATTGACGTGGTTTTTCGTCAATAGTGTAATGGAAGAATAGAAACGATAGAATGGATCGTAGTGGATAGTACTTGTGAAGTGTGAATGCATTCCTAAAACCCCCCACCATCTGAATGAAGACTAAGCCATTTCATTCTTACGTCTTCTCCTATCTTATGCAGCTTATATTATATCCGGGCTTTGGCCTATTTGCAGCTATTGGGCGTCTATTCTGATGTCACTAGATGTTGCTTATTAAGCTGCTTTCTGTTGGAATTATTGGTTTACAGGCCTTTCAGCTTGACAGATTGCTTTCTACCGTTGGGTTTGATGTTGTCCTCAGTATCTGGATGATCCAACTGTTTGTTTATATTCATTACGGCAGATGCCTTACTTGGCCCATTTCCAGCATGGGTAATCAGTCTTGTGTCTGAGCTTCAAATCATATTTTATTTGTTGCTATCTTCCAGGCTGAAATGCATATACTTCCTCGTCAATGCTTTGACCATGTTGGTCTTCTAATATGACCGCAATAATTTTGTTTCTATTTTTAAATAAAAAAAAAGTCTTAAGAATCATAAAAATAATGATAAAGATATAGCATTGTGGGTGCATATCTTGTCGATTGGCCATTACTTGTTTAAGAATGTCAATTTCATTTATGCTATTGTTGTAATTACCTACAAACTGCCTTGGGTAATTTATTGTTATCTGATCCCTTTTTGGTAGTTCGAGCCGCATACGGAGTAAGTGGAGTTTTGTTTTAGTCACTCACTTGCTTTCCCAGATTTAAAGGTTATCTTTATTCGAAGCTGCGTATGATTGGGAGGTGATTGCGCAAGTTTTTGTACTCCTTAATGCAGAATGGGAAAAAAGGAATCGGTACGCATATGTTTTTGTTATTTGTATATTATTAAAATTTTGCTCACTTCCCTGAATTAATTAATCCTTGCTGCGAGGTGTGTTCTGTCGGGGATCCACAGCAACGCCTGCAGTAGGAATTAGCTAGGCAGAAGGCTGTTTAGCAGTGAGCTAGTGGAAGTTTTTTTTGGGCGCTTCCAACAAGCAGGTTGTCCCTGTCTATTGTTGGGTGCATATCGAATGCATCCTCAAATTCGGGATTCTCCTTCAATATGCTTTTTTTTCAAAATCGATTAAGTGGCAGTGAGAGTATTACCAGGAGACATGTACCGCATAATTTAATTTTAGACGGCATTGTTTTTGCAATATGGGCATTTCCTCCGGATTTCTTGTTGTTAGCTGCATGGATTGTCAAAGTGAGTGCGCAATCTTTTTTGGACACCTTGTGATTCCCTACTGAACTGCATGCCTTACTGTTTGATTCATTCTTTCTACTTCGCTGATTTATTCTCCTTACTTGATGTGTATGTTGTTTTCTCCTGAATTCCTGGCAGTGAGAAATTATCAAAGAGATAGTTTGAAGGGAAACAGGCCATCTAGAACATTCCTGTCATGTGTTTGAAATGCATAAAGTTCCTCCTTGAGGCATTGTTACTTTTTATCTGGGTCATTTTTTTTAATAGGGTCTGGCATATTCTTACAAAAAAGTGCACCTGGGTTGTAGATCCAAGGTTGAAACCTAGTGGAGAGCTGAGAGCTCGCCCCTGCAATCTAATCCTCAAACCATGGCTCTTGCAGCACGTTTTCAATTGATCCCCTTAAAGTGTCATTTTCTCGTTATTGCTCATCTTCCGATCTACTAAGCCTTCACCTGTTCTCAGCAAAAATTTTTGCCCTGGCATTGCATCAAAATGTTCTTAAAAAATTTACAGCTTTTCAGATGGAACCTAGTGATGCCATTGGCAGGCGTGTAAAAATTCAGCAAGGATGAAAGGATGTTTCTTTTGTTAAAGTGTGCTTACCTTTGATTTAAGAGTGGATTAAAGGCAGAAAATGGTCATTAAGTTGTTTGTGTAGGTGACTTTCACACACAGTGCACATGAGATCTATGCAATTTTACTCAAACCCCTCTGTCCTATGGGAATCCATCCTTAGCAGGAACTGCCTCTCAGATGCCTCGTTGGAACCTTTCCTGTATGTAAGATTGATATTTTTACCACCTCTGCACCAAGTTCTATTCAAGGTCTACAGTGAATGAACAATTGTTTTTTCTCTGAGAGATGCAAAGCGGTTCCCTCAGTGCTTGTCCTGCAAAAAAGGAAAATGCTCTTGTAAAGACCCCCATTTCTGGGCATGCCAGGTGAAGCAATCTGCAGGCCTCATATTCTGCTCCACTATAACAAGGCTTACCTGTGCCAGGAGTTACTGCTTTGTTGTTGTCAATAAATAAGAGTTTCCTTGTGCTCAATGATTTTCTTTCCCTGCTATTTTAAATGGGCTTCCATTTTGGAAGAGGCTGGGATTATTTTAATTGTGCTGAATTTTTCCGCTTCCTATGTTCCTAGGCCTGTCAGTTTTCCCTTTTGACATCGTTGCACTTTTACTACAGTCTTGGAAGTCCTTTTAGACCACCCACTTTCCGTGAACTCCTAAGATGAATCTCAACGCGTTTTGGGAGCTCCTTGCCTATGCGAACATGAGCTTGAGTGAAAATGGCGCCTTGGCTTATGGATTGAAGATTGCTGGTAGAGGCGTTGTTGTTTCATGAAAGATGTTTCCAAAGCCTCATTGAAGCTGGAAAAATAGGCAAGATATTTCTACACTTTTCTACTGCTATTTTATTTAAATTATTGTGAAATCGAACCACTTTTTCCTTGCATTGATTTGTCAGTTGGATGTCATGATGGGAGATTTCCCCTTTCTATTTGTTTCTTCTTGTTTTTAGCTTTTATCGTTGTCAGTATGTTAGTCGAAAGGATGCGTGTGCTTTCTCCTCTGGGTGTTATGTTTCTCTTGCTCGAGTGATAGACCTTCGTCTGTTTGTTTATGTATTTATTCTCCTCTGCACTATTGAGTTGCAAGTTATTATGTTGATCAAACTAGTATTTTCATATCATGGAAGTAAGTTTACGATAACTATGAAGCTCCTCCCTAGCACCCAAGTTTATTTTTCTTTGTCTTTTGATCGTTTTTGTTAGCCCCTTCGCAAGTCCCTTTGATAACCTCTTGGCATCGAGAAAGAAAGGTTGTAGGATTGGTGTGATCAATGCGTGGGGCTAGCCAGCTTAGAGTTTTGGTATTAAAACTTTCTAGAATGAAAAGGTTTGTGTGAAATGTGTTTTCCGTCTCGTGTGTTTAGACTCCTTATACTATCTTTCATCTTGTTTCTAGGCTTTTAAGGCCATCCTCAAGAAGTACCTTGACCATCCCTATCAACTTGAACCATAACTAGATTTTCGGATCAACTAAGCTCAAGGTTTCATTGTGCGAATCCAGTACCTCGTTGACACTAGAATAGCTTTGGTCTAATCCCCTCTCGGAATTATTGTTGATGGCGCTCTTCTATTTTCCTAACTTGCATTATTTTCTCCTTTGTAATGTTAACACTATTAATTAATATTGGTCGTTTTTATGCACGTAATTACCGTAATAGTTTGTGATGGAAATTTCTTAAATGTGATTAATCTTCAGGAAAAACTCATCTTTCATTTGATAGTCTTATGAATTCATAGCGGAAGGCGTTTGTTTTAATAATGTCACTTAGAAATTATGTTTGTATCCTATGTGCGACGGTTAACTGTGTTACCAAGGGTTGCCTTAAAATATGGTTGTTTTGGGAAATGGATAATTTATTTTAAATTAACTGAACATTAGAATTGTTGTGGAGGTTTGTAAATCTTTAGTGTTATAAAATTTTTGATGACATTATTGTATACTCTTGTTTGACGGAACTCCCTTCTTCTCTCGTGTGTTGCTACTAGCCTGTAAGGGCATTGACCCTTCTTGAATGATTGGAAAATCTTTGGGAGTTAATGGTCAAAACTAGTATACCCTTGCCTTCGCTTCGAAACTTATGTTGTGTGTATAATCTATTTTAGATTAATCTATGGTTTGAAACTCAATTTTACATGGCTTTTTGTGTTAATTTTTGAAACCCCCGTGGTTTCTCCTTTCTTGGGCCGATCAACTCTTGTTCTTTTAGGAATATATTATTTTAGCCTATGCGTTTGGTACCTTTGATAAATTTCTAGATGGTTGGTCTATATATCAAATCTCAATCTTGTAATTATTATTTAATTATTTACTTGATGGGAATTCTGTTTTTGCTAGATTGTTTATTTTATTTCCTATAGGGCCAAGGGCCATTCTCATACGATTGCTATACTTTCGTTGCTTTTACTCCTAACTGAAGTACAAGGTCTTCTCCTTCTTTGATTGGCATGACGGAGACTTTATTATAACTTGATGTGTTGATAGTGTTTAGAGGTTTGACCCAATTCTTGTAATAAAGTGCTTCCTTTTCGTGGTATTGTTAGATAATAGTTATGGTGGTTTTGTGTAGCCTTATCTTGCTCAGTTCTCACGAACTGACTCTTGTGGAAAAATTTGTTACAGATGGATTTTGCGAGTAGATGAGGAATAGACTTGTAGATTTTTACATCAACCTCAGTTGAGAAGTTCCTTTGTATGAATCCTTTTTATATTATTCAACTATTGATAACATCTAGTGGAAATTTTAGAAGAGGATCATTGTCTTAGTGTATTGTATCGTGGATTATGTCGTCTTAACTTTGGAAACCTTGAATTGTCTGTATATCATTGAAAATATAAGAAAATTTGTTTACCTCTTGTTGAGTGACCTTAATGGATTATCGGTATTCTAAGAATTGATGTAATGTTTTTACTTATTTCGTTCTTCGTAAATGCGGAAATGATTGTTAAACTTTACCCCTGACGATTAAATGTTGAGTTAAATCTTTCTAAGACTTAGTAATTATGAGTTATAAGTAAAATAGAATGGGTTGTTTAATACTTATAGAACTTAAACTAAAATTTATATTGCAAATAAATTGGTGTAGAGGTGACCAACTTGAGAGCATGTAATTCCATAAGTGATCACAGATGAAACTATCCCTTGTTAAGTAACAGTATATAACTTGAAATCCCTAGCTACACTAATGAACACTATCCCTTTCATGGTGGAATTCTTAAAAAAACTTAAAGGAAATCTATGGTTAGTTCTGGAAGATAATAAGATTTAACAAGCAGGAGAAAACAATTTAGAAACCACGCAATCTATCTCTCAGCCTTTGGAAGGTAAATTATTTTATTTTTATAAAACTCATTTAGTAAACCCTAAGTAAAATCTTTAATAATTCTGGTTAAGTTTTCAAGTTTCAACTATATCTTGGTAATAGCTAATGAGGCCTTGAAGATGATTTCAACTCAACCTTCTCCCTCTAACCTTTTTCCAAGGTGCTTGGTCTTTCTTCTCTTATGTGTGTTGAACGCAACCCCATGTTGTCATATGGGCATGAACAAGTTCTAGTAGCGTAAGTGTAACTAGATGGTCTTTGGGAGTTAAATTACCCCCTTTCTCCAAATAAACGAATTAAGCAAATAAATGTCATAATAGAGAAGATTTTAAAGATGATTACTCAGTGTAAAAAGAATAAACTTAACTTGGTAAGATGAATTGTATGAATCATATCTTGAGCCTCCTTGAAAACGTAAGCTAAGAATTGCAAGATGTCTTTTTAAAATAAATAACCCTCAAGGATATCTCATTGTGGTTGGCCCTAACTGTAAGTGTGTTCTGTGTTTGGACCCTATGTTGTCATGTCAAAAAGAAAAAGTGTATTATCCTTTTGGGTGTGAATGTTTCCGTGCTGATCTTGTGGTTATCCCCGTAACAAGTGGTTCCTAGAGTTGGTTGTAACTTTGTGACGACATGTTGTGTCGTTTTATGTGTGGAAGCAAGTCAAAAAAAATTATCCTGTCTTTTATTGTGTTGTTTGTGTGTGATTTCATGGGGTGTTACACAAAATCTAAGCTTAGGTTCTCATTAGCTAATGGCAACCTTGAATCGTATCAGGCCATTCTTGAAGCTATTCAGCTGAGATGTCACATAAAATTGTAATTTTTCCTCTAGGCCTTAGTGGAAGGACAAGAAATCATTTCCAAATACACCTTTTCTAAATCATTCATGTAGCAAAGCCTCTGATTTTTTATCTCCCAAGCTTCCAATGGTGGATAAACTCAATTTTCATTTGTCACTTCATTATTATTATTGGTGTTAGCAACACAGATTCTGAATTATCTGGTCTACCATTATAGAGCCTAAGATTGCTCAATTTGAATGGTGTATTATTTATCAGGGTTACCCATTGGCCATAGGCTCATTCACTTAGGTGTTCCCAATCCATGTTTCCTTTTTTGTAGATAAATTGAAACCCTTATACACCTTTTATGGGTTTTTCAAAAATATCAAACCATATGGGCTTGGATTCATGAATTCTCTAATCCATTTTGGTTTGTACCCTTCTTCTGGAAGCCCATTTTATCAAGGGATTGGTCAAGTTCTTTGTGGCCTTCACCCAATTTTGGCATGCTTTAGGTGGAAATCCTTTTCTTCATATGGAAATAGAGAAATTCTACTCTATTTTCTCAATGATTCATTTATAGATTGTAATGTTTCAATTTTAGCAAAGCAATGATTGTGTTTAATGGTTTTTGAAAGATTTAAGTCCAAGCTCAGAAGGTGGAATTGGATGTGGCCCACCTTTAAACTCTTCTAGATCACTAGGGAAATTCTCCCTACTTTATTTCTCAAGTTATGATGACCTTTACCAGTCATGTTCCCTCTCTAAGGGGCCAAAGTCCTCAGGGCACTCATTCTCCTCACAACACATGCAGTTGTTTTGGGTGCGGCTCACCTCATCACTTCCACTCTCCTCCATCTTAGCATCAAGGGTGGGGATCACTTCCTGCTCACCATCACAATTCGGGGCATGCCACTAAATACTATCAAGTTACATCAGTAAGAATTGGCTATTTCACCACCCCTTTGATAGGAAAATCAAAATGAATATTGAAAAGTGTGCTTTAAAGTTACTGCCACTAGACGAGAGCCCATTCCCATATGGGAAATACCTTCATGGCAGACAGTGGCACAAGCTCGAAGACAAAGATCCACTGATTTCGGCTCTTTTTGCACATGCGACCTAATGTTATGATTTTATATTTTGTTTTTTTACCTACGATCTCCATTTTTCTTTTTCTTTTGTTTCCCATGCCTTCGAACATGTTTGAACTTGAGATGTGCTTCATATTGTCATCTCTTTTTTATAAATAATTTTACCATCTCATTTATTGGTAATAGATGACTTATTTCATCCTCACAAACCTTATTCCATGTGTATAATTCCCATTTACACAAAACCACATGAAGATTACATGATTGTTAGATTATGTTTTGTTTGAAAATCCCTTTAAAATAGGAGACGCTTAAAAAAATCGGGTGGAATTAGGTATGGAATTTTATTGTCACCCCTGCTTGTCAAAATAAAAATCTATGACACTTTGATCAATCATCTAGCTTTCCAATTTATGTTTTAAGAAAAAATAGAAATTGTCAAAAAAATATTTTAAAGAGTTCAAAATGATCAATTTTATCTTTTGAAATAATTAAGATTTTCAACTAAAAAACATCCGAGCTTCATTCACATATAATTGTATTATAAACATGCAAAAAATTACGAATACATTAATGAAAAGATAAAAAATCGATATGATATTAAGAAAACATTTAGTTTTGATAGAAAAATAAACCTTGACTCAAATAATGTCGTAGATCTCTCTACAATTACATTCATAACAAAAAGTCTCTAAAAAATAGTTCCATTTTATAAATTATGTAAAAACTAAATTCTATATTTTACTTTTATAACTTACAATTAATCTGAATTACTTATTTCTTTTAAACAAAATCACGAATAAAATATATTCTATTCATCTTTTTGATTGAGCATTTTTATGGTGTTTTACAATTGGGCATTGTATTATAATTGGGCTTAGGAGGGAATTTTTAAATCCAATAATACCGAGTAAGTGAACAAATTTAAGTAATGATCACCTTTAGCTAAGCAATAACGGGTAAGGAGCGTCCATGTCGTCAAAATCAAACTGGGCACGATCCCGATCTCAACCGTTTGACTCTTCATATTGAGTATTTCCAAGCCTTCACTCAGCGAGAGTCGATCCTTAGTGGACTCATTAAAAGTCATACATGAACACCAATAGACCAATGGTCATTGGACGTTTTACTGAATTTTCAAATTAAAAAAAATAACAAAACTCTTTCACTTTTAGAAACATTTGAAAATATAATTGTACAGAAATTTAAATTTGGAAATAATATCTTCAACATAATTTATTCTATGAATATTTAATAATATAATTTTTAAAACAACAAAAATAATCTTCTAACATAGTAATACAACTTATCACATTTAGATATAATTTAACCGATTCATATTCATTTTAAGCTGTAAAATACGGTTAATGAAACTATACTTCGTGAAATTCCTACCACGACAACAATAATATCAGAAAGAAGATGATTTTCGTTGCGTGGAAGACGGCCACGACCACTCCACTCACCTCAAACTAAATTTGGAAGTTATACCTAGACAGTTGTTTATTTAAATCCAGTCACCATCCGCTTAGCGCATCTACTTCTTGACAGCGACTCGCGAGAATGTTAAAGCTTGTTGCATCTTTACTGTTATTGATTGTTGGTGTGTTGGGCGAAAATAATAATAATGAGGTGGATATCGTAAATCTTGCATCATTCACCTGGAACGATATGGATGTGGAGGACAAGAACTGTTCCGCTGTTCAATCGGGAGAATCAAGCTTTGCTCTTATGCACGCTCAAGGCAAGTGCTCCCCTTTCCGCCTCCCCAATTCAACGTGGTTCTCCACGATATTGGAGGCAATCCAGGGCGATGCGAATCGCTACCGAGCAATAATGCGCAGAGGAAACACCGAGATAGTTTTTAATCCTCAAGAGGACGCGGACGTTCCCTTGGCCTCGGGAAGGGCTATAAACGCCGCAAACTACATAATCAAGTTGGTCTTCGGCACGCCCGGGCAGAGCTTCTACACGGTCCTCGACACAGGCAGCGATCTCACCTGGATTCCCTGCGCTCCATGCTCTGATTGCCCGAGTCAAGTGTTCGAGCCTTCCAACTCGTCCACGTATAACTACCTCAGCTGTGCCTCCCGGCCGTGTCGGGATCTGGGCATCCGCTGTACTGGGAATGCGAATTCCAATTGTAGCTTCAAGGAGACCTACGGCGACGGATCACAGGTAGACGAGCTGTTGTCGTCCGAGACGGTCGCTCTCGGCTCGCAGTCGCAACCGGTCCAAGATTTCGTCTTCGGGTGTGCAATTGCTATGAGAGGTCACATTAATAATGAGCCGGGTCTGGTCGGTTTTGGAAAGGGCGCTACCTCATTTGTGTCCCAGACGGCCAAATTATATGACAGTACGTTTTCTTACTGATTTCCCAGGTTCGACTCGTCTGGTTTCACTGGATCTCTTCGACTGGGTAGAGCGGCACTTTCCGCGCCGGGCTTGCAATTCACACCGCTCCTATCAAACGCCGCAAGACCTTCTTTCTATTACGTGGGGTTAAACGGAATCTCAGTGGGAGAGGAGCGCGTTTCCATCCCCGCCGAAACTTTTGAGATGGACCAGTCGACGGGAAAAGGAACCATCATAGACTCGGGAACTATTATTACTCGGCTGGTGAACACGGCTTACAACGCTATGAGGGATTCCTTCCGTCGTCACCTCTCAAATCTCACCATGATTGAAGGTGCCTCCCATTATTTGGATACCTGTTACAAAACTCCTCCTACCGGCGAGGTAAAGGTTTCTCAGATCACCTTGCATTTTGACAAAGGTGTGGATTTAACTCTGCCCGGGAAGAACACTATAATTTCTGGGGATGACCCGGGATCCGTATTTTGCTTGGCGTTCGCTCTTCCTCCGGGGAATGATTCGGGTCTTTCCATAATAGGGAATTACCAACAGCAGAAGTTCCGGATTGTGTACGAACGTCGCAGGTTCTAGACTTGGTTTTGCTCCAGAGAACTGTCATGGCCAGTAGCTCGTCACAACAACTTAATATCGTTCTCTATGTTTAAGGACAGGTAATGTTTGAAGATCTGTCTAGCCTGAAATAAAATAATACACTAGGCATTCAAACGTTCGACATCGAGAATTAAAAACAATGGCAGGTTGTTGAAATATATGTTGATTCATGTGGTTTAACAAACATCTACATACAAAATTTCTAAAGGTGGTGTCTTCTAACTGTTACCAATTAATTCTAGGAAAACATACTAACAATATTGGCATAATCAAACCTGTAAGATACGCATTCAATTTTGACATATAATTTTCTATTAATGGTGTGTTAATTTCCCTTACTTAGTTGCCGGCACGTTCCAGACAACTGTCAACGTGGTATTTAACTTTGACTCATGGACGGTGGACCCCACCGATTCATAGACGGACGTTAACTCTACAAAGGTGACGATCTTTAACCAGCACGCACAAAGCTAGGGCGCACCTTATAAACAAAACATTTATTTATTTTTAATTTCTGATTCGCCCAGAGCGTGGGCCCTACCGACTCTGCGATCCGCTGAATCCCCTTACTCTTCTCCGTTACCGTTTCGCTGTTGACAGTGCACTTCTAGAACCTACGTCAGTTAACATTTTTTATTTTCAAATTTGAATACCCCGCCCATGTCAAAATTTAAAAAATTCCTCCCTAAACTTTTAAGCCTATGTCTCTTGTATCAAACCCCATTGTTTATGTGGAGCTAAAAGATCACATGTCGTTGAAGAGCTCTCCATGGCTGCCCTGCGCAACAGAGATTTCAGATTTGATTTTATACACGTGTACACCCAAAGCCTATTTTGAGGATGGAAGCAGAGACCTTATGAAACGGTACAGCACAACATTATTAATGTAGTAACCCTGTTGCGTTTTTTATAGGAGATTTTAAATTGTCTACATTTTGTTTTTCTGTGTGTTTATGGTTTTTTTTAGTTTTCTGTTTAATCAAACCTGCTGCATTTGCTTTATTTTTATTTTGTTTTCTCTAATAGAATTTTCATTTCAGATTTAAAGGCCTTTCAGGGATAAAAAAGATTAAATATTCACGGATAAATACTATTTAAAAAGGTATTTGAGGAAATGTGGCTTCGAAATATGAATCTTTAATAATACATTTAGATCTTTAAATTCCCAATGTGTGTATGGAGTCAATCTTCATTGGATAATTTACTGAAAGAGCAAATGAGGTGCAAGGTATTGTAACAATAGAGATAAGAGGAGTGGATTTAAAATCCAACGAAATGCACTATATACTTGGCAATCTACCTCGATCCTCTTCATGAACTATTCAGCGTCTTTTATGATGTTTTTATAATTTTTTAGGTGTTGTTACGGGATATTATAATCTATTTATTTATTTTTGTTTGGAAGACCTCAATTATATAGATATTGGTATCTATAATCTCTGCCTACAGTAAATTGGAGATTACATATTGTTGATTTATTTTTTATGAGTAAGCGTACATCTACATTGCAGCCGTTCCTTTAGCTAAGCAGCCACGATTAGGGGGCCGTTCCTTTAGCTGAGCAGCCACGACTAGGGGGCATCCAATCCATCAAAGTCACTCAGGCAACAATCCTGGCCCTATCTACTTGTTGACTCTCCGTGTCGGGTATCTCCAGGCCTTGCACTCAACAAAACCTGATCCTTGGTGGGCTCATTCCAAGTCATTCAACTTCACCAATGAACTAAGGGCCCTTCGATATAACCTATTCATTTTTATTTTTATTTATTTTTGAACAAAATACAAATTCACAGACTTTGTTTGTCTATGTATACTAGCAATTATTTTTTATACATATAACTGACTTCATGTTCATTTTTGGTTAATGGAAACTATTTACTAATGAGTTACACACTAAAAAAATATTAACTTATATACTATTAGCAAAGTATGTTATTTCAAAAAGAAATCTGTCAGAACTTTGAGCACGACAACGTGTTTGAATTAGATGGTTTTATTTGGTATGGAATGTATTGCATAGTGAAGACCGATACGAAGATTAGAACAAAATAATAAAAAAGAAACTTTTAGGACCTGTTCCCATATTTTGTTAATGTTTTACACCCCATAATTTGGAAAGACAAAACAAATCTTTAAATTGCTTAATGGATTATTGTGGTTATAGATTGTAAGATTCTATATTTTTTTGCCTAGATATGTCATACTTGAACAAAACGACCCTCGGTTCTTTAGTTTTTTCACATGCATAGATATAATTTGTATGCCTAAGTTGTGCTACAGTGAAATAAAACAATATATTCCCAACGGGAAATACCTTCATGGCAGGTGGTGGCTCAAGCTCGAAGACAATGATCCATTCGACTCTTTTTGCGTATGCGGCCTAATGTTATGATTTTATAGTTGGTTTTTTACCTACATGCTCCATTTTTCTTGTTTTTTTTTCTCATGCCTTCAAACGGGTTTTAAATTGAGGTGTGCTTCCGTACTCCTAGCTCTTTTGATGAATAATTTTGCTATCTTATTTATTGGTAGTAATATGACCTATTTCATCTCCACAAACCTTTTTCCATGAGTTTACTTACCATTTACACAAAACTACACAAAAATTCCCTGATTGTTGGATTATGTTTTGTTTGAGACTCCTTTAAAAATAGGAGACACTTAAAAATTTGGGGTTGAATCAGGCATGGAATTTGATTGTCTGCCCTACCTATCAAAAGAAAAATCTATGATAGTTTGATCAATCATCTAGCTTTCAAGTTACATTATAAGAAAAAATTATAAATTGTCCTAAAAAATGTTCTAAAGAGTTCAAAATGATCAATTTTATATTTTGAAATAACTACATATTTTCAATCAAAATAACATCTAGAATTTCATTCACATATAATTGTATTATAAACATCCAAAAAAAATAACCGAATTAATAAAGAGATAAAAATTGAAACAATATTAAGAAAACATTTAGTTTTATAGGAAAATAAACGCACATTCAAATAATGTTGTAGATCTATCTAAATTACATTCATATATATTCATGTGTGTAAAGGATCCATAGAATAAAATTTAATTAATCAAAAAAATATTAGAAGAAAATATATAAGGTAGGTGATTTTGTAACAAAAACTCTATGAAATAATAGTTTCATTTTATACATTATATAAAAAACTAAACTTTATATTTTACTTTTATAACTTACCATTAATCTTAATAGAAAATTATTTATTTCTTTTAAATAAAAGCATGAATAAAACATGTTTTATTCAATTTTTTTTTATTGAACACTTTTAGGGTGTCTTACAATTAGGCAATGAATTATAATTCGGTTATGAAGGGAACATATAGATCCAAAAATGTAGAGTAAGTGAACACACTAAACTAATGATTACCTTTAGTTAAGCAAAGTAAGCGGCATCCACACCATCAAAATCATACAAGGAACAATCGTGGCCTCAATGGTTTGACTTGGTGAACTCAGTAAAAGCCATACATCAACACCAATAGACCAAGGGTCCTTTAACATTTTACTCAATTTTCAAAAAAATAAGCATTTTACTTTTAGAAACATTTCAAAATATAATTATAAAAAAAAAAATTGGAAATAATATCTTCAAACCGAAAAAAATTAAAATTAAACTTAAAAAAAAAAACCATGCCGGCATAGTAAATTAGTAATACAACCTATCAAATTTAGATAAAATTTAACCGATTTAATTTCATTTTAAGCAGTAAATAGGGTTAATGAAACCATACTTGGTGAAATTTCTTTCTAACCCGAGAACAATAATATCGGAAAACACGAAGATTTTGGTTCCGTGGAAGACGGCCACAACAACTCCACTTACCTGAAACTAAATTTGGAAGTCATAGGACGGTTGTTTCTTTCCGAAAACCACCGTTCTTTACACGCTCATTTGTGTTATATATGTACTTCTTTGCAAAAATCCACTCACCGTCTCTCCACGCTTTGCACATCTGCTTCTTGACAGCGATAATGACAAAGCTTGTGCATCTTTACTGTTATTGATTGTTGGTGTGTTGGGCGAAAATAATAATCATAAGGTGGATATAGTAAATCCTGCATTGGATGTAGAGGAAAACAACTGTTCTGCTGCTCAATTGGGAGAATCAAGCTTTGTTCTTATGCACGCTCGAGGCAGGTGCTCTCCTTTCAGTCTCCCCATTTCAACGTGGTTCTGCACGAGTTTGGACGCAATCCAGGACGATGAGGATCGCTACCGAGCAATAATACGCCGAGGAAACACTGGAAAGCTTTTTAATCCTCAAGAGGACGCGGACGTCCACTTGGCCTCGGGAAGGGCTATTAACGCCGAAGACTACATAACCAAGTTGGTCTTCGGCAAGCCCAGGCAGAACTTCTACACGGGCCAGCGTTAAGTGTTCGAGCCTTCCAAGTCTTACACGTATGAGTACTTGAGCTGCGCCTCAGCTGTACTAGGAAAGGGAATTCCAATTGTAGCGAGTACGGATCACAAGTAGGCGTGCTGTTGTCGTCCGAAACGGTCGCTCTGGGCTCGCAGTCGCAACCCGTCCAAGAATTCGTCCTCGGTGCGCGTTTGCTTTCAAAGGAGACATTAATGATGAGACATTGGTGTCGCAGACGGCCAAATTATATGACACTACGTTAGGTATTGCAAGTATTTCCGTGTGAGTGGTAGTTAACATGTCATAATATATTTACTTCGGGCTAGACAAAGTGAGAGCACTTAGGGCTTCCGAGCTTCGGTGTAGGGCTTTCCAGTGGTGGTAGTTATTGCTATGTGTGGCGCTGCACAAATACGGCCTACATCTACCCCTGTGGCTTGTGATGTATTTAATAGATTCTAATTTTGTGATCTTATGTCCTTTCTTTGACAATCAACTTCAGTAAATTAGGATTCTTGTTGAGCTCAAGGCTCATATGCAAGGAATGAATCTCTTTAGTTGAGATCTAGGTATATTGAAGTACAATTGAAGAAGATCCTATTATCTGATAGAGGTATTAAAATAGATAAGATCTTATTATCACCTTTGGGCACAATTAAAGAAGATCTTATTATCCAATAGAGGTATTAAATCTAGGTATGGTAACATTTCCCCTTTAATACCTTGTTTTACAAACATCATATTTCCAGATATTGGATTCCTCTTATTCCAAACACGGAAAAATGTTTATTACACTCTCTGTGTAGCCTGCGTACCTTTGAGGTGACATGTCATCTTTCTAGCTTCTTGGTCTTGGTGACACCTTAGTTTTTCCCCATATGATTACCACAAACCTAGAAGTGACTTGAGCACATCCATCCTTGTTAACACCTTGGTGGTTTCCGACTTCTCTGGATTACCACGAACCCATATTGTTTTCTAACTGCAAGTTCACCACAAACCTGGAGGTGACTTGATGCCTAAACTGTAAACTTCGGTGGTTTCTTAGATTTACAACAAGAACCAAACACTACTTTAGTGTTTTTTCACCTCATAATGTCCTTCATTCAAGAGGTACCAAACTAAAAAAAGCTCTACATCTTTATTGAACAATACACACCAAAACAACATCACGAACAAAAACAAAAACAAAAACAAAAATTGTCACCAAAGAAATGTTGTGACCCCATCGTAGGTGATTGACGAGAAGACGTCAATTGTCCTCCAACCTCTGTGTACCCTCCAGCCTCCAATATTACATTTACCATGGACGGATCCTCGTCTTCATTTGCTTTTCCTTTGCTAAACAACAACAAAGAAAAAAAAAAGCTTACAACATGGAGAAAATTCTCCTCTAGTAATGTTTCAACACAAAACTATGTCAAAAAGGATGCAGGTAGGCCGCTTTGATACGCTCCTCCATGCCTTTGCTCCTACGTATTCTATCTCTGCAAAGACTTTTATGCAAAAACTTCTATCTCTACCAAGGATTTTTTGAAACCACCACCTAGCTCGCAGGTCTCGGGTCACAAGGAGCTCTACAGGTAGCAGGTTGCTTGGTTGTTTCCTTTCTTTGTCTAAAACTAAGCTTCACGCTTCTCCACGTTCCTTTCCTACGCCGCTTGTATACCACATAGGTTATGCAAGAAAAATCTTTGTTATGTTATAAATTTTCCACACGTTTCAACTTCTCAGTTTGATTCTCTCCACGTCCAAGATTTAACAATACTTATTTCCAAGATCCCACGTGGACAAAGCCAATGAAGCAAGATGAAATATATCAAAAGGAGAACTGGTCATCTGCACCAAATTTATTACGACTTTTATGCGCGATGCAGGTATCAAAAATGCCAAAAGGAATTGGGGAGCTTAAGCGCCAAAAGATAGGTCACTGGATTGATGCGCAAAGCCAAATAAAAACTAAAAAACTGCTCTTTCCTCATGTGCACAAGCCGCGAGGGTAAACGAAATAATATTCAACGAACATGCAAATAAATACAGTGTAAGGACGTTTGAAAGAGAGGGAAGACGAAAGGTGAACCATCAAATTGAGTAGCGTAACCGATCAAGTCGGTTTACAATTTATTAAATAATGCTAACAGTATTATGTGCTACAAAGGTATGAGGTAATGAAGATGAGATGCACATGGACCGGCTCACAGTTTATTGATTTAAATGGGGTTACATCGAGCACTAAGGTCACATATCTAGAGGGCGGTGATCCCTACATTAGGTAAACCTAAGGTTTCCAAGGCCCCCCCTTAAGATAGAGGAGATTACCCTTCTAGGATATCTGTTAATGAGGGAAAGATGTAAATCTATAGAAATATAATACAAGCATGCACAATCTCTACTATTGTAATATGAATGAAATATTAATGGAGGAAAGGTAAGGAGTCAATCATATAAGATCAATATGCTAACTAGCACCAATGTACATACAATACTAAGATACCATAGAGCAATGGGAAGCGAAATGAACTAATCTATGTAAAATGACAAAGAGAGCTAGAGCACTTATCTGCGGGGTGGTCACCGATGCATCTATTTCTTGAGAGAAACAATATGCCAAGAGAGAATCACTATGGGTAGAGAAGGGGAACACAATTCATGTCTTAGACTCACTATTTATGACCCAATAATGCAAGCAATCCAACAACCAAGAAGAGTATCCAATCCTAGTCAAATGCAAGATAAACCAAGAGAAAAGCAAGCAAATGCAAAGATGGGACAAATGAGCAAAGCATATGAGTTGTTTATGTCATTCCTTTCTTCCTTTAAATGACTGGGTGTGGTGTACATATATACCCGATGCCATCGCCCGCTGGCAATGGCATCGGCCAAAGGAAACATAACACCAACACCATCACCTGCAGACGATGGTATCGACCAAGGAGAACCTAACATGTCAAGTGGGATGCAATGTGTCATGGACCAAGCAAAAATAAGTGAAAAGGGTGTCAATAATGAAGTCAAATGCAAACAAGTGTCAAGAGTGCTAGTGTGTGCAACATGAGAGGATTGACGAAGGCAAAGGTAACTAAAACTAGGACCACATAGGGATATTTATCTCTATGTACTATCTCTGACCCATAAAGACCATGTGAATAGGAACACCCGATTCCTGACAGGCCCCTTAAGGCCTCTGCTTGAGAAATAGATGCATCAACAACCCTTATCTACACAGAATAATTGTTAGTAATAAGTATGAAAAATTAGGTGTATACACGAGTGATGGTAAAAGAGAGATGATAGGATTGTCAAGACAACCAGTTTGATGGGTGAAGGAGAGCTCAGGTGGCCAAGTGGGGAAGGAGGTCACATGTGTGATTAGAAAAGAAGAGAGGTTGGGAAGGTCGCGTAAGCCATTACTATATCACATGACTGAACGACCAACTTTGTATGGGGTGGCATGAGTCAGATGGTAAGTTGAGAGAGTGACATTGATGATGATGGCATGATAGTGGATAAGAGGAGAGAGCCTAGAAAAAGAAAGGATTTAAAGTGTGAGATGATAGACAAAGAGGTGTGATGCTCTAGGAATAAGTGTTGTGGTAGGAATGTGGGTGGTCGCCAAAATATGTATAACAAAATGAAATCATATACAAACATATTAAAAATTAAATCAATAAACTCAATTAATGAACTATTGCAATGTGTCATGAGACATACTATGTAGTTCTATAATATTAAGAAATAATCTCTCTTAATGATATATTTTTGGTAGTTTAGGAGTGTAAAATCAAATTTGAAACCTTTTCAAAGATTGATAACATTTAATTATAAAACATCTTCATAAGATTTAGATATATTTTGAAGACAACTCATATATAAAATATGTTTTAAAAACAAAAATAAAAATTCTGCCAGTTATTTTGGTTCTGATCTGTCTAATTTCGTTTGAGAAGTTTATTATGTGAATGATCAATTTAAGGTTTTTAATTAGTTCGGAATTAAAAAAACTTAGAAAGAGAATTATTACTTGAAAATGAAGTTGTATGTGATATATTTCATTGTCTGTCTTTTATTTAAATTTAGAATTGTAAAAGTGAGTTAAACACATTTAAATTTAAATTATTAATGTCTTTTTTTGGGTCGAAATGTATGTTCATTACTATTGATCATGGCAGGATTATTTTTTTTTGCATTTAGAATGTTATTAAGAAGAGTGGATCAAAATTTGGCATTATGGTGTAGGATTGTGTCCACCAATCTTTTGTACTATCAGTATTGTGATTACCTATTTTTATCAAGAAAAATACACTTTTCAATTTTTTTAAAAAATGGCATTAGAAAAATTAAAAAGATCAATCATGACCATTAAGCTTCCTCCTCATCCTCCAAGCGATGAGGTAAGGTAAGTTCAACAAGGACTTTGTCTTCCAAATGCTTACATTTCTCCTCCATGGAAGCCTTCATCCCGTCCAAGAGTGGTCGCAGTCCTTCCAACACATGCCTCACAATATACTCAGGCGTCTTGGCATGGTGCTTGAAGAAGGAATGCTTCAGAAGTTTTTCTGCTCTGGGTCTTTCATGCGGGTCACGCACCAAGACACATGCTCACCATTTCCTTAAAAGACCTGGAAAACTTAGAATCAGATAACTGAGAAACCACGCCGCAATCGAGCCCGCCAATAACTTCCATGTTCTTCAAATTACAAAATGGCGAGCGGCCCTGCGCCAGCTCCATTGCAGTCATACCAAACGACCAGATATCAGCCTTACAGTCATAACCGTCATTATAATCATCCGTGAAAAGAACTTCGGGCGCCATCCAGAAAACTGTACCAGAGAATGTGTGTCTCCTCATCTTTTCCCTGCCCCCGGACTCGTAAATAAACGCAGCGACGCCCAAAATCCGCCAATTTGACGGACCCGTCGCTGTGCAGCAAAATGTTGGCGGCCTTGACGTCTCTGTGGATGTGACCTTCGTTGTGCAGGTATGCAAGGGCTTTTAGGGTTTCTTTCAGGACGGTCGCGATGACGCCCTCCTCCATTCCGTTGGGGTACGCCGTTTTGAGAATGTTGTGGAATGATCCGGCCGCCATGAACGGCATAACTTCCCACAGGTGTGTGTCCACGATAAATGCACAGTGGGCGCTCAGGATGTTCGGATGGGAGAGCAGTCTGAGCGTGTGAACTTCCTGCACCATTTTCGATAGTTCCACGCTCGATTTGTCGAGGTCGAGGCACTTTACGGCCACCATTTCATTAAATGGCAGGCATTGCGCGATGTAAACAACTGCGCTTCCTCCCCTTCCTATTTCCCCCTGTAATTTGTAGCTATCGGGAACAAGCGGGTAATTGTTATGCACTTCTTGTGGAGGAAAATGTATCGAAACGCTCTGAGACTCGGTTTCGTCGTCTGCTTGGTGCTCATTTTTATATGATTTGCGAGGATTTTGTTCAGTCCTTTTTTTTCTCTTAAGGCAATTCAAACCATCAATTGCTTTGCTTAGAATTTCATTGGGTTGGATGCAAGTGTGATGGACGGAATTTCCGTGCTCCATATTTGTTTCTACAACTCACAGGGAGACGCCTCTGTTATGTCTGTTAATGTGTTTTTTCATGAGGTCGCTCTTAGTAGAATAATCTCCCTAAGACGTTTTGGATGGGTTATTTGTACTTTGAATTGCATGGACGCTGTACCAAAGCGAGACGTCTTTTCCCTTTTTTGTCATGAAATCCCTATACGTTATCTCAATCGTAAACCTTATCAAACGGCTGGCTTCATTTAAAATCCGTAAATAACATATAAATTTCAAATTGAGAATGTTTTTAATTCTTTAAAATAGATCAAATTTAAGGATAACCAAGGTTTAATTTTGATGGTTGTTACACGTTTTGAATCATATTTCAGTTATGTCATATATTTGTAGGTTTTAAAAATGAGTATAAATATCTTGCATATATTTATTTGAAAAACTCTCGCTTTAATGTCTAATGTTTGAAAAACTATTTGTAGAGGAAAAAAGAAATGACTTTCAAACTCCACTCGACAAAAAGGATAAACTCATTAGTGATAGTTTAAGTGAACAATAAAATTTAATATTAAAATTATAACTAAAAACACTTAAAAATTAGAACTCCCCACCACCAAAAACTTTCATTGTAGAATCCCTTTGTGATAATCAACTCATCTAACTTGTATATTTATAAAATGTAAGTCGCTTTTTTTTCGTGATGAAAAGGGATCTTATTTTATATTTAATTCAATAAGATACAAGATAGCTTTCAACAAAAAAGCGGGGCAGTATGAGAGCACGTCCCAAAAACCACAAACAAACTAGGCCAAGCCAAGGAAAGTGACAAACAAACTTGGCAACACCTAGGAATACATCAAAACAAAAAATCAAGCTGCAACAAAACACATTCTAAAAGCAGGAGGCTCGTGGTCATCAAGCCAACTCGAACTAGGGAGGTCCTTGCCAGCATCTGGAATCGTCCAAAGGAGTGGGGTTCTCCTCTTCACCATCTGCCGCCACCTATGTAGGAGAGATGGCAAGAGTAAGATGAGGAAATTTTTCTGAAGGTGGTGGGGGCGACAGGTGGAAAATTCCAGCCATCCAGGGCGTGCGGCTCAAGGGAAAGTCACGAGCCCCACTCGAGTTGACGAGTCAGGGGGGAACCCCAGCCTTGTTGGCGAGCTGGTGGAGTAACGCTTCTCCGTTGTTGATTGTGGGGATAACATCGAGCCCGGTTGAAAGAACGTCATTGAGAGTGGCTATGGTGAGCACCATCGCCATGCGATAGAGAGCACTGAGATCGCAATGGTGGCTCCTGGATGAAATTACATGGGCTATCCCCACAATGCTGCAACAAATTTTGCAAGTGGTCCACCTTTTGGGAAACTTTATTATCCTCGACCTGAATCTACAAAAGAACATTGGAGATAACCATAGATTTCTTATACACTAAAAAATTGTCGATCAACTTTAGAATTAGCAAAGAAAAAAGCATTCCTTTCTTTCCATATCCAAAACAAGATTTTCCCTTTGAAAACATGCCAAACCTGGGCGAACATGTGCGGAATTTTGGGGTTATCTCTTAAAAGAACATGCTTCCAAGTAAAAATTTGAGGTCTGAGAGGAAATAAAAGGGAATGAATCCAATTCCAATCAAGATGAGATGTCAAGAAAAACTAGAAAAGGTGCAACAAAGTTTCTAAGTGGCCACAGAATGGACACTTGGGAGCCGAAACTCCAATTTTAACAAGACGAGAGCCAACTGAAATACCTCAGTGCAAAATACACTAAAGAAGGTGTGCAATTTTTGGTTACACACAGAATGACCAAACAATATCAAATCTCCCTTCTCGAATATGACAGAGTATAATGAATCCCCTATCGAGTGTTTCATTTTTCAACAATAGAAAAATGGGGGGAGATCCAACAGTAGCCTTTACTGGTTGAATAATTGCAAAATGGGATATCAACATACCATTTCCAATTCATCCACCAAAGGCGAGAGAAATGCACATAGATTTTGTGTAGCACATCATCAGGGACCGAATTGATAATTTTGGTAATGGTAGTGTGATCCAGGGTGGTGAGCCAAAACTGAGATTTAAGATCGGGCCAAGAATACTAGGATTGCGATTGTTTACAGAATAAGTCTTGAATGGTATGAATTTCGTGTTTAAAAATATCGAGTTCAGGAATTCTAGGGACATCTGTATGATACCTATACTGAGCCTAAAATATCGACGACCACCATAGGTATTGATGGTTAATGGACAGACCATTACAGAAACCATTTCCTTTGCATTGAATCCATGGTTTGATGCATTCCCAAGCCTTCCATATGCTTTTGAGCACAAAAGTACCAACAACTTTAACAGGAACAGGAGTAATAAGGAGATTGAGAAACCCCCAACCTTTCCAGGTTGGGCCATTATAGGGTGAGCCTAGATGCCATTACACAGAAGCACTTTCCACACTTCTTTTCCCTAAATGCCTAGAATTATCCATTTCGCATAGATTGCCCACCCTTGGCGTTGAATATCAATAAGGCCCTAACCCCTTAAATCATGGGGAAGGCATCATATCTCCTAGGAAAATCTATGGAAACCTTTTGCAGTAGAAGCATTGGTGTAGAGAAAGGCTTTAAGGATTTTCTCCAGCTTATGAATAGAGGATTTGGAATGCACCCAACATGAGGAGTAGTATACGTGAGTGTCTGTAAGGAATTTGGAGCAAATTTGGAATTTACTTGCCAAAGACAATGATCTGGTGATCTAGTAATCCAATTTTTTAGCCACCAGTTGGATTACATACTGCCATATTTTGGTTGATGATGCTTGAAAGGAAAAGGGAATGCCAAGAAATTTAAAAAACAAATCGTGGGCAAGAGTCTTCCATTCAAAAGAATCTAGCTAAGAGGGCACATGGAGAAAAGATTTCCTATAACAATGATTTTTTTGCCATTGAATAGAAGAACTAGACGTTAAACATAAGATATCAAGGCAATGCATGGCATTACAGATATTGGTCTCTTCCTTAATGAGAGTGAGAAAAGATTCATCTACGAAGTGACCGTTAAGCAATTGAGAATTGGACATAGAAGGTAGCATAGTTCCCCTGACAATCCCTTGGGATTTGGCCTGGGCCATAAGATACCCAAATCCTTCAGTAGCAAGCACATAGAGAGCTAACGGGCACCCTTGGCGAATGGATCTAAACAATCCGAAGGACTCATAACTGAGGCCATTAATAGACATTTGGGCAAAGGCATTGGAAAATAACATCTGGATGGATTGAATGAAGATGGGGCCGAAGCCAAGAGCTTGAAGCATAGAAAGAATAAACAACCATTCAATCTAATCATAGGATTTCTCAAAATCAATTTTAATGAATGTAGAAGATTGATTGGATCTGTAAGCCCATTCCATGCCTTCCCAATCAACAATAATGTTATCCAAAATATATCGCCCCTAAATTAACCTAGTTTATTCTGGTTGGATGAGATCGAGAAGAATATGACCACAACCACATAGCTAGAGCTTTACAAATAATTTTGTAGGAGACATTCAACAAGGTGATGTGCTCCCAACTAGTAATTTGCTCAGTACCCCCCTGGTTTCAGGATGAATTTAATGTTCCATTTGTTGATACACTCCCCCAATGAGTGGTTCTAAAAACCTTCAAGATAAAATTGAAGAAGATCTATGTTGACAGAGTCCTATAGGGATTTATAAAATTTACATGGGAAGCCATTGCATATAGGGGCTTCTAGAAAATTAATTATATTGATTCACATAAGCCTATATTAAAAACTGTTTAAAATAAGTGAAATATTATTGTTATTTTTACTCAGTATTGTAATAATACAATGGGAATACTTAATTTAAAGGACAATATTAAAAAATAAAACTTAAAATTTATTATACAAGTATAATTAGGCATCAAATTTAAATCCAATAACAAATTTCTCTAATGCCATATGACAATATTTGGTTGGTAGGACCTTTTGGAATAGTTTTTTCATGAGACTTTAATTGAATAAATTCTTTCTCCAAAATTTTTCTTATAGTAAAGTTTAAAAAGGAAAATCAAATTCAGAATTAAAGAAAAAACACTAAATCACATATTCTAAATCATGTATTGCAATCTTATCATGTATTCAAACTCTAGAAAGTTGATAGATGAAAATCCAAATTAGGGTTTATAACATATTCACCTAAAATTGGACAATATGAACTCACACTAATTTGAAATTATAGAAATTTGAGTTGTGCAAAGCATCATTGAGATTCTTTAGAAATATTTGGAACTAAAATTGAAAAGAGGATGAATTTGGCTACATATGATAAAGTTTCTTAGGTAGATAAGATTTTTGTGAACGGTTTTTTTGTGCAAGTATTATATGAAGTCTTTCTTTTTCACAATAATCACACGTGTCTTAGGATCAATATTTTGTATTCATATGCATATAATATCACTTTTGTAACTAATTAGGGCTTCTTCTCTCTCAAAACACTAGCTTGGACTTATTTTCTTAAAAACCTAAAAAAATGATTAGCATGCAATTATTGAACTTCTTGAACACCTCGCTAAGTTGAGAGATTAATGTGCATAAATTATTTGAAGATGCCTTGAAATTATGTAGTTCTCACTCCTAGTAGGTGTGTGTGAAAATGTAGTAAAGTGTAAATACAAATAACAACTTTCTCTAATATGATATGATTATATATGTATGGTTGTTAGGACCTTTTGGAATCGTATTTTAATGACACTTTAGTTAAATAAATTCTTTTGCCAAAAAAAAACTTGTATTAAACTTTAAAAAGGAAAATTAGAATAATTAATTAAAAAAAATCACTAAATCACATATTCTAAATCATGTATTGGAATCTTATCAAATATTCAAACTCTACAAATTTGGTAGATGAAAAATTGGATTAAGGTTGATAACATATTCACCCAAAGTTGGATGAGATGAAGTCACAATGATTTGAAAGTATAGAAATGAGTTTTGCAGACCATCATTGTGCTTATTTAGAAATATTGGGGACTAAAAATTGAGAAGAGGATAATTTTCCTGCATAAGATAAAGTTTCTTAGGTAGATAAGACTTTTGTGAATGATTTTTTTACTTGCAAGTATTATATGAATTATGTATTTTGTAAAATAATCGTGCCAGTGTCTTAGGATCAATATTTTGTATTCATATGCCTATAATATCACTTTTATAACTAATTAGAGCTTCTTCTCTCTCAAAACAATAGGTTCCTTATTTTCATGAAAACCTAAAAATAAGTTAGCATGCAGAAATTGAACTTCCTCGACCCCCTGTTATGTTGAGAGATTAATGCGTAGAAATTACTTAAAGAGTCCTCGAAATGATGTAGTTATCACTTTTGGTAGGTGTGTGTGAACATGTGATAATCAATTGAATTCTATATATCATTCCCTAAAACTAAATAATACAATAAGTGACACATGCAATAAAAGTGCTTCATATTTTCAATAAGGGTAATCAAATGTGTATGTGAATTTGGGAGCTTCTGGCATGCAACCAAGTCAAAATCAAAATCAAAAGTTTGAAAATATCGGCTTGAAGAGATTTATTTTTTACAAGTTTGATAGAAACCAAAGGGAGGAAAAATTCAAATGAAATGGTCAACCATTTTTTTCGACATAAACTACTATATCCTGAACATAGAAGAATGAAACGATAAAATCTAAAAATTGATAATTCCTAAAAAAAATGAATGAAAATAAATGAATGAGGATCACAACTATGTTTAAGAATAGCTATGGAATAATTAATATATTTAGATAGAAGTGTTCAAACACCAATTAATCCTCATTGTTCACATTAAATAATCATACACGCAAAATCACTTAAAATACATTATAAAAAGAGATTGTTCCATTTCTGGGTATCTATAATAACATACAAAAATGCATGGGATACAAGTCTGGACAAGATTTATTTATATTCCTTGCTGGAAAATAAACACGTGATTTTACTTTCAATCTTTCTTTCTCATTCATTTATTGTTGGGGTGTTAAAAAATCATATGACAATGGTTACTTCACCTATTTAGAATTAACAAGAGAAAATAATTGTCCCTTTAAAGACCTTACATTTTCCATCACCTAATTTTACACTTACTTTTCACCTTGTTTAAAAGCAACATAGATTTACAATGTTTTATATTCACGGGTACCACAGAAAATAACATGAACAAATAAATGAATATGGATTATCTTGAAGCATTATCTAATGAGATAACTCCACTCGAGGCCTAGTATCATCCTGCACATTGACCATGTATTGGTTATTTTCCTTCAATCTATTTTTTACACTGAAGGCATTTTAATATAGGGCGAGCATTGGCCAAGAACCAGCATTTTTGTATAAATTGTTTCAGTGACATCCCCTTTCCTAGTGACCTTCCCTTTTTAAGCGAGCTGAAAAAATAGTTAACATCAGTATCCTTATAGACAATAGACGTCATTTCACCAAATGCAGGCAACATGTGTCCAATATGATAGCTTGTGCTAATGGCATGAAGGGACATGCATATATTATCATCACATGCTTCATAATCCTCCTCTTTAATAATAGAATCCACCATGGGGTGACTGGTGAGTTGCACTATAGAGCAGTTAATGAAATGAATACGGATTTTAGAAGGAATGGAGTCTGTGGAAAAAGAGGGGTCATGCCTTATTACAGGGGTAGAAGTGACAATGTTAGAGACCAATATTCATATCCAAATGAGTATTAGTGTAAGTGCCTTGTTTGGCCACATAGTTGGTGAGAAGTAATGAAACTAATTGTTTTCCTACCCACCCACCGTATGTCTTCCTCCCTGCTGGCCGCGTAGCTTTCAAAAAGAATCATATTTTTTATTTGGTCTTCCTTGTGTTTGTCTTCTACCTGCCATTACATTAAAGACCCCTGCATCCTTTCTTGGCGTGTTAATTTTTTCCTGGTTGGTGGCCGCACATGCCCCATTTATTTCTTTTGACTTGCAACCTGCTGTCTCTCATAGGATGCCTGTTGTTTTCTGCCCAAACCACAAATGCTTGTTTGCGCTCCATCAAATGCTGCAACAGATGAATTGCTTCAGCATGTTCTGGGTGTGGATTCTCAAAATCGTGCTGTACAGGCAATTTCAGTGGAGCGTAGAACTGAAATTCTCCTAGGAAAGTGCCATGAGGAAGTGATTGGCTATATGCAGCTGCTACAGGGTACAGTAGTAAACTTATCTCAGAAAATCAGTGGCCTCCAGAGAGAGTTAAGTGCGACAGCTGCTGCAGGGTGATCCCAAGGAACCGTTGGTGTTGATCCCTGATGTTCTGGTTGCATGCGACCACAGTCGTGATCAGTTGTTGCAAAATCTTGTAGCTGTAGTAGAAGAACGAGATAAAGTTTTTGTTGAGCTCTATTTCGAGCTAGGATTCATCGTTCTTATTTGCTGCTCATTGCTGAAGAAGGAAACTCTAGTTTTCGTACAAAAAAAAAAACCAGCTCCAGCCTACTACAGTCGCCATTGAACGGTAAGCTTTATATTTGCTATAGATCCGTGTTCTGTGTTTGACCCAGATTTTTGGTTTTGTGCATATGAATCTCCTTTTTTTTAAAATCTAGTTTGGCTTTGTTAATGTACTTAGTGCTTTCATATTTTGCTAATGTGGGTTCGCCATTTACTTTTTTTTTTCCTGCGCCCATATCTGTGCGTTGTTTCATTTTGGGTTCGTTTTGTTTGGAATTTTGTAGATATGTTGCTCTAAGTTGGGTTTGATATGGTGGTTATAGTTGAAGCTACAAGCTAGGGAGGTAGGCGTGTTACCTCCACTTTCATTGGGTGCTATATGGTGTGTTCTTGTTGGGGATCCACAACAACTGCCTGCAACAGTAATTAGCCAGGCAGCAGGCATGTTGCAGTATAGTAGAAGCCTGTTTGAGTGCTCCAACAAGCAGGTGGTCCAACTTCGTTGTTATCTGTTCAGCTTCGACTGCATCCTCAAATTTGGGATTCTCCTTCAAGGTGACAGATCACACCCACGGGCACAGGAGATCTGTGCAATGTTGGAGAAAATGTCTTGGGAGATGAAGGTAGCAGGATATTTTTCAGATCCAGATCATGTACTGAGTTTGTATCTTAAGGATCGATTAAGTAACAGCAAGAGTGTTACCAGCAGACCTGATGAAATTTATTTACAAAGATCCTACTTGTTGTACGATGTAACTCATGGAAGAGAACCTCATAGAGGCATACCGGTTTCATATTAGAATATTCATGAAGCACGTTTTGCTTTGCAATTTTATGAGCTGCTTCAAACGAGTCACTAAGTTGGCAGGCATAAAGTTTTCTGTTGGAATTATCATCTTCAAGCTACAGTTGAAATGTTTGCACCGAGAGTTTGATGATGTCCTCAAGCCTGATGGAGGAAAATGTTATTTATCATTACGGTAGATGCCTTTCAAAGCCAGGAGCGTGATGTAATCTTTATGTCTTGTGTCCGAGCTTCAAATCATGGGGTTGGCTTTGTAGCTATTTTTCACCGCATGAATGTGGCGCTAGCTCGAGCTCGCACAGCACTTTGGGTTAAGGGCAAGCTGCGACATTGAAACAATCATATGCATATGGAGATAGCGTTCAAAATAGGCATGTTAAATCTACTCATTGAAATAGTTTTCTACCTTCTTTCAGTATCTTGAAATGAATTTTCTTTCCTCTTGAATGACACCTAGACAAATGTTTTCGTGGTTGTTTATATCGCCGCCTGATTGTGTTGGTTGTTCCTTTAAATCTCGATCCAATTTCGCTGGTTTTGCTTGGAATGTTCTTTCCTCTCTTATAGCTTACTCTATTTCATATTTTTCTAAATGCGTTACTAGCAATATTGAGTGATGTAGTCTAGTTCTTAGGGAAGGAAACATTTTAGAGTTTCCTTTTAAAAGAACTCTGTGATGGTAATTATAATTGAAGGCTTACTATATGGAAGGTTAAGCCTTCATATCTCTATTTGGGTTGAATAAATACATATTTCCTATCTAGGACTCTGCTATTTTGCTAAATGGTACATTAATAGTGACATAGTGTTCTAAAACGTGTTTAAGCCTATGGGCATTCCTTACTTTTTGTTTAAACAAAAAATGGCATTAGGGTTTTGTTTTAGAAATGTAAATGATTGACTATTGTACCCAGTTCTAGAGGATGAATAACCTGACATCTATTTTGGCCTCCACGTGTTAAGTGAATTACTATACCTACTTCCTAGTTCAAAATCTTGTTTGATTAAAGTAAGGGGGAAACATTGTAAGTTTTATTGAATGAAATATCTACTATTTTTATTAAGGGTCGCAAGCAAACTATTAATAGCTGGACTGAAACAAAAGTTGTAGGTGAAATCCATGGTATTGGACTCGTGAACTCGTTTCCTGTTAGATGACAGCTGATTACAGTGATAATATAATAGGTGGTTATTATGTTCATCTGTTTGATATTTGCTAGACATGTCCTTGATAAGCCCACATGGACCGGGTAAAATTTCCATCTTCTATACCATTGGCCAGGAGCTCATAGAACTTCTAGGCCTGACTGCACTGCGTAACCTTCCTCATGGATATGTGTGTTGGTTCCTATTTTTTGTGCTTGCACTCGTGGTAGGGTCTTTTGAGTCTGGGGCATCGTTGGTGTTTTACCCTCTGCGTATCGAATCCCCTTTGTTTTCGGACTCGAATATCGTATTCTTCGAATTTGGTTACTAAAAGTCTCATTTTGTGGCTTTGTTAAGGAAATCAATTTTTATTTTTATTTTAAAATACTTTTTGGCATTTTCGGAAATATATAAAAAAAAAATTATTAACGACTTTCGGATTTAGCCTCCCCTTATATTATGTAGAGAAGTTGACGTTTAGGATAAGGTTTGTTGGTATAATAATGGCCCTTTTTGTATCTCCCTTGTACGCTTTTGGAAGAGTGGTTTTGTATTGTTAACTAGTCCTACGTTTAAGAAATCCTATAAGAAGGTAGTGGTAAAACTCCTTGGTTAAAACTGAAACTATAGTTGTTTTTCTTTTAAGGGCGTCGAACCCTAATTATTGCTATAAAGCCTCCCCCTGGGAGGTTTGGATAACGTTGTTTTGTTTCGTGCCTACGATCATAATTAGTATGTTTGTCTTCTCTTGGACCCCTTTAGTTGGATGGAGTAAGTTTTGGATTCCAATCACGTAATCCTTAGGATTACATGAAGGAGATATCAACACTCTTGAACTTCTTGTTCCTAACCCATAAGGTCTTGCCTTGATTTATGTGATTTTGTTCTTACTGGTATTTTGACTTTCTCCTTGTTGGATGGTTTAGATTTCTTTCTCATGCGAATAATTTTGGAGTTGTGGGTTGTGTTTTAATCCATTTTTGAATTAGAACTTTCCTTTCTTGATATTGTTAAATGTTAGCTTACAGTTGCAATGATTAGTCTTAACATGCTCAGTTCTTGTGAACTGACTCTAGTTAATATTTTTGCAGATGGATTATGCGAGTAGACTAGAGGAAAAGAGTGTTATAAGGTTCATCTGTTCAATTTATGAATTTCCTTGTAAAAATGTCCAATGTGTTGTAAATTGTGTAACATTGCTTGTAAAGAGATTTGATATGACCTCTTGCCTTGTATTGTTCGGTAATGGTGAAATAAAGTGTCTTGTTCTTGTGTAGTTAAACTTGAAATTACCTTTCTGAGAAATAATATTCAATCTTGACCTTGTTATGAGTATTCTTTTGGTGATATCATTTACAGTCATGAAAATTTTGTAGCATGGCTTGGCTTATTTTGTTACCTTCTTGTTCTTGACCCAAGTGAAATCCAATCTCTTGACTCCTTTGGTTCATGTGCCAATGTTGAATGGAAATGTTATAACCGTGGTTTGTGTTCTTGTTAAATAACGATAATTTCTTCTTTCAGGTCATAATACTTATTGGTTTAGTAACCCTCCATGGTACTAGTATCAATGTTATTCTAGGCATATTTTAGTGGGTTGAAACCCCCCTTTTTTTGTAAAGACAATCAAAGATAAAAGAAGAGGAATTACATAGATGAATAAATAAAGAAGATAATAATGAAGTTGTATTTGGTTGATAAAATTAAGAGTCTTTAATTGGAAAGAAAGTGTTTATCTAACGATGTAAAAAAAAAACCTACCATTGCTAACCTTAAGCTATGGATTAAACATTGTCCTCTTGTTGGGAAACGTTAATTAATTTTAAAAGTAATATCACTGTTGGCTTTTGGGGATATCGGTAGATCTTATCTAGTACAGGAGTTTGAATAAAAACACATTAAGTATAATGCTTCCATGTTGGGAACCCCTGTGTATCCCTCGACGAACTTAATCAAGATGATTTCTAAATGAAGCTTTTACCAAAATTCAATTGAACTCTTAAGACTCATTAAAAGACCGGTTAATAACTAAATAGTTCATAATAAAATAAATTTATCTTCTCTCTCTAACCATTACCATGGTACCTTGTAGTCCTTGTCTAAGCTATGATAAAATTTTAAATCTTGATCAAAGATGATTAGGGTTCTGAACCTTAACAATACTCCTCTCCTTTTGATCTTACGCTTGCCTCCTTATGCAATATGGGTATGGAACGAGTTTCAGTAGTTGGGGTTTAGATAGATAGCCTTGTGGAATTGTATACCACCTAGTTTTGTAAACAAATTAATCAAGGAATTTTCATATTATAGGTGATCCTAGGATAGTCCTCAAGTTATATAAAAGAAAAGAAACTTAATCCTATAAGAAGAATGGTATGAAAAAAATCATGAACCTTCTAGAACGTAAGCTAAGAATTGTAAGATGGCTCTAGTAAATCAGTAATCTTAAGAAGATTTTCACAGTGGGATGTCTTCAGCTATAACTATGTAATGTGGTTGGTCTTTTTCCATGTCCTTTCACAAGTGAATAGTAAATTGTCCTTGAAAGGTGTGAACGTTTCCATGCTGCCTTTAGGGCCATCCTTGTATTAAGTTGTTCACCAGTGTTAGTTGTATCCTTGGTGATGACATGTTGCGTCGTGTTATGTGTCAAGCAAGTCAAAAAAATATATATCTCGTTTTTTACTGTATTGTTTGTGTGTGTGATTTTTGGGTCGTTACACTTGGTATCAGAGCGTAGGTTCATGCTCTCGAACCTATGGGCCGGATTGGTGTTGTATGATGATGTTACATGGTGGTGGTGGTGTTACATGATGATACTGCATGATGATGATGATGTTGCATGATGATGATTATATTGGAAGAGTAATGTGCTTTAAACGTGATGTGATTATTGTTGTAATTGTGATAGTGTGAACGCACGTGATGTGTATGTCACTTAGTGCGTGTTTGTGATCATGTTGATATGTTTGGGATGGGAGTATTCTCTCTCCTTCTTGTGGATTCTATGAAGAGTTCACGGGTGAATTACTGCTTGTGATGTGTGAAAAGAATTATAAAGTGGATGACATAGTGTTAGAGCATTGTGACATATTGTGATATGTGGGTGTATCAATGTGTTGTATGACTAGATTGATGTTAAAGGAAATGAGTTGTATCATGATGTTTTTACCATGTTCTGAAGAAATGTGTGTACCACCTTGTTATGCAGCAGTAGATGTTATGTTGAGATGTACTATGTTCATCGTATGTATGACTGTGCAAATATGTAATGCTTCATGTTGTGATTTTGGGTCATACAGTGAGTGTATGAACCCTATCATATGGTGCTTGCACTTTGGGTGCAGAATGTGGTAAAGTGATGTGTTACACTCAGTGAATGTATGATCGTGATCTACCCTGTATATGTACCATATGTAAGATGTTATGGTAGTTATGTGTGTGCCACCGTTATGTTAGTACTATAGTTGCATGTTATGTTGTGAACCTTACGCTAACCGATCCTGAGGGAAATCAGTAGAAGTGTATGTTGAGAGTGAGGAATGGTGTACCATGGGTCAATAACTCGAGTCAAAACTCGGTTTAGTAGATAACATGTGATTCTTTCCTCTCTCCCTATGTGGTTGTATGTATGCAACCTTAGTGTATCTATGACTATGTTTAGCCTTGTCGAAGTGGTGGCGGGATGATTCAGATGGCGGTGATGACAGTTGTATTATTGATATGTATTTTATGAGCTGAGGCTCGATGTTCCGAGTGCTAGCAACTCGTTGAGTACCCCTTTGGTGGCTAGATAAGGCCACACAGTTATTGTAATGTGACATCATTATAAGTTGATTTTATTCATAATTGATTGATTGATTTATTTATTTTTTTCTTTATTTTGTAAGGACCAGCAGCTTTTCTTGATTGCAATGCTTTACAATTTTGGGCATTTCCTTGGTTTGTGACACTAACATGGGGATTTTGATACTAACTATGGCTATTTGGCCATTTATTTTTGATTGATTTGGGGTCTTCTTTTAAATTTGGAATTTTTACCGCCTTGCCCAAGGCTTGTACCTTGCCACTTGGCACTTTGATTGGATTGTTGTGCTGGTCCTATTGTCGTGATGTGTGGAATAGGGTCATGGGATGCACCATGAAATGGTTGGACCTATGGACCCACTTCATTGTATAGGGGTACGCCCTAAGGAGTACAAATAACTAGCGGGTTGTTGAACCACGCGTTATTATGTCACTTGGGTTAGGAGTGTTCGAACTCTATGTGTCTTGGACCATAGGGTCAACCGGCCTCCTTGAGGGAGGCATAAGAGTTTGAGGGAGGCATAAGAGACTTGAGGGAGACATAAGAGTTTGAGGGAGGCATAAGAGACTTGAGGGAGGCATAAGAGTTTGAGGGAGGCATAAGAGACTTGAGGGAGGCATAAGAGTTTGAGGGAGGCTTATGATATTTGTCTGTATGGTTGATGTTTTAGGATATATGTTGTGTTATTGTGATGTTTTGATAGTGGTCTTTTGATGTATGTGTTACTCGTGTCAGATGGATATGTGTTGTGATGTTGTGGATATGTCATTGATACTCTTGTGGACCCTATGTACATGTAATTTTTTTTGAGTCATGGAAAATCCTCATACATGGAATTGAGGGAATGTCTGGAAATCGTAGTACACCTTGTTTAAGTAGTATAATTTTCAGTCATGGTTGTGTGACCAGTACTATGTTATGTGGATTGTGCCTATTCTATACAGTATTTGAGTAACCTTTTCGTGGTGTAATACAATCTTGAAGTATATACTTGTGTACTTGTGAATCCGTAGGGTCTTGTGAACCCGATAGGGTGTTGTGTTAGTAGTTCATGTTGTGCACCCACAATAAGGAATAAATCAAAACTCTTCAATGATGATAATTTTTTTCAAAGGAACTAAAACTAGAAATAATGATAATGGAAGGAGACTAATGAAATGATGAACAAGAAAGAACTGCCAATCTTCACAGAACCTTAAAAGTTAAAATTTCTACCAAATGTTCCTCTTTGCTTACAACTTGCTTTCCCTTTGGGTTATGTCGCATCGAGGACGATGCTTTGTTAAGGGGAGGAGAATGTAGTGCCTTGTTTGGCACATAGTTGGTGAGAAGTAATGAAAATAATTGTTTTCCTACCCACCCACCGTATGTCTTCCTCCCTGCTGGCCGCGTAGCTTTAAAAAAGAATCAGATTTTTTATTTGATCTTCCTCGTGTTTGTCTTCTACCTGCCATTGCATTAAAGACCCCTGCATCCTTTCTTGGCGTGTTAATTTTTTCCTGGTTGGTGGCCGCACATGCCCCATTTATTTCTTTTGACTTGCAACCTACTGTCTCTCATAGGACGCCTGTTGTTTTCTGCCCAAACCACGAATGCTTGTTTGCGCTCCATCAAATGCTGCAACAGATGAATTGCTTCAGTGTGTTCTGGGTTTGGATTCTCAAAATCGTGCTGTACAGGTAGTTTCAGTGGAGCGTAGAATTCAAATTCTCCTAGGAAAGTGCCGTGAGGAAGTGATTGGCTATATGCAGCCGCTACAGGGTAGAGAAGTAAACTTATCTCAGAAAATAAGTGGCCTCCAGAGAGAGTTAAGTGCGACAGCTGCCACAGGGTGATCCCAAGGAATCGTTGGTGTTGATCCCGATGTTTTGGTTGCACGCAACCACAGTCGTGATCAGTTGTTACAAAATCTTGCAGCTGTAGTAGAAGAACGAGATAAAGTTTTTGTTGAGCTCTAATTCGAGCTGGGATTCATCGTTCTTATTTGCTGCTCATTGCTGAAGAAGGAAACTCTAGTTTTCGTAAAAAAAAAACCAGCTCCAGCCTACTACAGTCGCCATTGAACGGTAAGCTTTATATTTGCTATAGATCTGTGTTTTGTGTTTGACCCAAATTTTGGGTTTTGTGCATATGAATCTCCTTTTTTAAAAAATATGGTTTGGCTTTGTTAATGTACTTAGTGCTTTCATCGTTTGCTAATGTGGGTTCGCCATTTACATTTTTTTTCCTGCGCCCAGATTTGTGCGTTGTTTCATTTTGGGTTCGCTTTGTTTGGAATTTTGTAGATATGTTGCTCTAAGTTGGGTTTGATATGGTGGTTATAGTTGAAGCTGCAAGCTAGGGAAGTAGGCGTGTTACCTCCACTTTCATTGGGTGCTGTATGGTGTCTTCTTTTTAGGGATCCACAGCAACTACCTGCAACAGTAATTAGCCAGGCAACAGGCATGTTGTAGTATAGTAGAAGCCTGTTTGAGCGCTCCAACAAGTAGGTGGTCCAACTTCGTTGTTATCTGTTCAACTTCGACTGCATCCTCAAATTCGGGATTCTCCTTCAAGGTGACAGATCACACCCACGGGCACAGGAGATCTGTGCAATGTTGGAGAAAATGTCTTGGGAGATGAAGGTAGCAGGATATTTTTCAGATCCAGATCATGTACTGAGTTTGTATCTTCAAGATCGATTAAGTGACAGTAAGAGTGTTACCAGCAGACCTGATGAAATTTATTTACAAAGATCCTACTTGTTGTACGATGTAACTCATGGAAGAGAACCTCATAGAGGCGGACCTGTTTCATATCAGAATATTCATGAAGCACGTTTTGCTTTACAATTTTATGAGCTTCTTCAACGAGTCACTAAGTTGGCAGGCATAAAGTTTTCTGTTGGAATTATCATCTTCAAGCTATAGCTTAAATGTTTGCACCGAGAGTTTGATGATGTCCTCAAACCTGATGGAGGAAAAAGTTATTTATCATTACGGTAGATGCCTTTCAGAGCCAGGAGCGTGATGTAATATTTATGTCTTGTGTCCAAGCTTCAAATCATGGGGTTGGCTTTGTAGCTGTTTTTCACCACATGGATGTGGCGCTAGCTTGAGCTCGTAGAGCACTTTGGGTTAAGGGAAAGTAGCGACATTGAAAGAATCATATGCATATGGAGATAGCATTTAAAACAGGCATGTTAAATCTACTCCTTGAAATAGTTTTCTACCTTCTTTCAGTATCTTGAAATGAATTTTATTTCCTCTTGAATGGCACCTAGACAAATGTTTTCGTGGTTGTTTATATCGCCGCTTGATTGTGTTGGTTGTTCCTTTAAATCTCAATCCAATTTCACTGGTTTTTCTTGGAATTTTCTTTCCTCTCTTATAGCTTACTCTATTTCATATTTTTCTAAATGGGTTACTGCAATATTGAGTGATGAAATCTAGTTCATAGGGAAGGAAACATTTTAGATTTTCATTTGCTTATATGACTCTCTTTTAAAAGAACTCTGTGATGGTAATTATAATTGAAGGCTTACTATATGGATGGTTAAGTCTTCATATCTCTATTTGGGTTGAATAAATACGTATTTCCTTTCTAGGACTCTCCTGTTTTGCTAAATGGTACATTAATAGTGACATTTTGTACTAAAACTGCTTTAAGCCTATGGGCATTCCTTACTTTTTGTTTAAATAGAAAATGGCATTAGGGTTTTGTTTTAGAACTGTACATGATTGACTTTTGTACCCAGTTCTAGAGGATGAATAACCTGACATCTATTTTGGCCTCCACGTGTTGAGAGAATTACTATACCTACTTCCTGGTTCAAACTCTTGTTTGATTAAAGTAAGGGGGAAACATTGTAAGTTTTTTTGAATGAAATCTCTACATTTTTTATTAAGGGTCACAAGAAAACTATTAATAGTTGGACTGAAACAAAAGTTGTAGGTGAATCCGTGGTATTGGACTCGTGAACTCGTTTCCTATTAGATGACAGTTGATTACAGTGATAATATAATAGGTGGTTATTATGTTCATCTGTTTGATATTTTCTAGACATGTCCTTGATAAGCCCACATGGATGGCGTAAAATTTCCATCTTCTATAGCATTGGCCAGGAGCTCATAGAACTTCTAGGCCTGACTGCACTGCGTAACCTTCCTCATGGATATGTGTGTTGGTTCCTATTTTTTGTGCTTGCACTCGTGGTAGGGTCTTTTGAGTCTGGGGCATCGTTGGTGTTTTAACCTATGCGTATCGAATCCCCTTTGTTTTCGGACCCGAATATCATATTCTTCAACTTGGTTACTAAAAGTCTCATTTTGTGGCTTTGTTAAGGAAATCAATTTTTATTTTTATATTAAAATACTTTTTGGCATTGTCGGAAATATATAAAAAAAAATTATTAACGACTTTCGGATTTAGCCTCCCCTTATATTATGTAGAGAAGTTGACGTTTAGGATAAGGTTTGTTGGTATAATAATGGCCCTTTTTGTATCTCCCTTGTACGCTTTTGGAAGAGTGGTTTTGTATTGTTAACTAGTCCTACGTTTAAGAAATCCTATAAGAAGGTAGTGGTAAAACTCCTTGGTTAAAACTGAAACTATAGTTGTTTTTCTTTTAAGGGCATCGAACCCTAATTATTGCTATGAAGCCTCCCCTTGGGAGGTTTGGATAACGTCGTTTTGTTTCACGCCTATGATCATAATCAGTATGTTTGTCTTCTCTTGGAACCCTTTAGTTGGATGGAGTAAGTTTTGGATTCCAATCACGTAATCCTTAGGATTACATGAAGGAGATATCAACACTCTTGACCTTCTTGTTCCTAACCCATAAGGTCTTGCCTTGATTTATGTGATTTTGTTCTTACTGGTATTTTGACTTTCTCCTTGTTGGATGGTTTAGATTTCTTTCTCATGCGAATAATTTTGGAGTTGTGGGTTGTGTTTTAATCCATTTTTGAATTAGAACTTTCCTTTCTTGATATTGTTAAATGTTATCTTACTGTTGCAATGAGTAGTCTTAACATGCTCAGTTCTTGCGAACTGACTCTAGTTAATATTTTTGCAGATGGATTATGCGAGTAGACTAGAGGAAAAGAGTGTTAAAGGTTCATCTGTTCAATTTATGAATTTCCTTGTAAAAATGTCCAATGTGTTGTAAATTGTGTAACATTGCTTGTAAAGAGAGTTGATATGACCTCTTGCCTTGTATTGTTCGGTAATGGTGAAATAAAGTGTCTTGTTCTTGTGTAGTTAAACTTGAAATTACCTTTCTGAGAAATAATATTCAATCTTGACCTTGTTATGAGCATTCTTTTGGTGATATCATTTACAGTCATGAAAATTTTGTAGCATGGCTTGGCTTATTTTGTTACCTTCTTGTTCTTGACCCAAGTGAAATCCAATCTCTTGACTCCTTTAGTTCATGTGCCATGTTGAATAACCCTCCATGGTACTAGTATCAATGTTATTCTAGGCATATTTTAGTGGGTTGAAACCCCCCCCCCCCCTTTTTTTAAAGACAATCAAAGATAAAAGAAGAAGAATACATAGATGAATAAATAAAGAAGATAATAATGAAGTTGTATTTGGTTGATAAAATTAAGAGTCTTTAATTGGAAAGAAAGTGTTTATCTAATGATGTAAAAAAAAATACCTACCATTGCTAACCTTAAGCTATGGATTAAACATTGTCCTCTTGTTGGGAAACGTTAATTAATTTTAAAAGTAATATCACTGTTGGATTTTGGGGATATCGGTAGATCTTATCTAGTACAGGAGTTTGAATAAAAACACATTAAGTATAATGCTTCCATGCTGGGAACCCCTGTGTATCCCTCGACGAACTTAATCAAGATGATTTCTAAATGAAGCTTTTACCAAAATTCAATTGAACTCTTAAGACTCATCAAAAGACCGGTTAATAACTAAATAGTTCATACTAAAATAAATTTATCTTCTCTCTCTAACCATTACCATGGTACCTTGTTGTCCTTGTCTAAGCTATGATAAAATTTTAAATCTTGATAAAAAATGATTAGGGTTATGAACCTTAACGATACTCCTCTCCTTTTGATCTTACGCTTGCATCCTTATGCAATATGGGTATGAAACGAGTTTCAGTAGTGGGGGTTTAGATAGATAGCCTTGTGGAATTGTATACCACCTGGTTTTTTAAACAAATTAATCAAGGAATTTTCATATTATAGGTGATCCTAGGATAGTCCTCAAGTTATATAAAAGAAAAGAAGCTTAATCCTATAAGAAGAATGGTATGAAACAAATTATGAACTTTCTAGAACGTAAGCTAAGAATTGTAAGACGGCTCTAGTATATCAGTAAGCTTAAGAATATTTTCACAATGGGATGTCTTCAGCTATAACTATGTAATGTGGTTGGTCTTTTGCCATGTCCTTTCACAAGTGAATAGTAAATTGTGCTTGAAAGGTGTGAACATTTCCGTGCTGCCTTTAGGGCCATCCTTGTATTAAGTTGTTCACAGTGTTAGTTGTATCCTTGGTGACGACGTGTTGTGTCATGTTATGTGTCAAGCAAGTAAAAAAAAAAAAATATCTCGTTTTTTACTGTATTGTTTGTGTGTGTGATTTTTGGGTCGTTACTATTAGAGAACTAACTCAATCATAAAAGGTCTCATTATTTTTAATTTATTTGTATACATTCAGAGTCGTATTAAAGGTTGCGAGTGCCCTAGGCAATAATTGAAGTGGACGTGCTTTTACAATTTTAGTTAATAATTTTTTCCCATCAAATAAATAAAAAAAAAGTTGTGTAGATTACCACATTTTAAAATCTGCATAAGAATCATAATAAATCAGTAATTTAGATAAATCGGTATACAAATATCCTGTAAAATTATCAAATAAGGAAAAGTAATAATCTATGGATGGAGAAAATTAATCACATGAGGTGTTTAGAATCCAACAAATATAATTTATATACAAGGTTGGTTACTTGTCTTATTTACCAATATCAAGTAAGTGATGAAGACTCAAAACTGAACAAAACACCATTCATTATTTGCAAAGCAATAAAAATTCCTACGTATCTCCCATAGTTTTGTGAAGAGTAGTATTTGAAACAAGCCTACTAATCCCTCCATAAAAAGAGACATTTCCCCCAATATTTTAAGAATAGAGAATTAAATAATTCTTTGCTTCAATTATACTTGTCTCTACTAACTACACTACCGACATTATGAAAAATACATGAACCTTTTCTAAGAAAAATTTACACACCTAAATTATCTAAAGGTACAGTAGAGAATGTGTAATAATACCCATAATATTGTATGTCGATCTTAAAACTATGCATATGTATTTTTACTTGCAAAATTATTCAACTACATTTTTAAGTGTATGTGTGAAATTTATGTTACTTTATAATAATATTAATAAAAGGGTCAATTAACATTGACTTCAAATTAAAAAAATTAATGTTAAGTTCTAATAATAACCAGAGATAATGAAAATCTTTCGACTTAGGCATCCCTAACTCCTTGAGCTCTAGGAAGTTGCCTAGTCTGCCTAGGGCTTAATCCCCCTTTGTATACATTTGAATATAATAATATGCAAGACATCCTACTCGTAGGTTAATTAAATGGATTTTATATATATATATATATATATATATATATATATATATATATATATATATATATATATATATATATATATATCTGTGTGTGTGTAAATTTTAGCATCATTTACATATTTATCTATATGATTTAACCTAAATGGTTAATATTTTAGGGGTAATAATTGATGGTGGATTATCCTAATCAATTAGTTTTCAAGGTTAATTGCAACAATATTAAAGACTAATCATTGCATAAAGAAAAATAAAGATAGATATAGAAACAAAGCACTAGAAATAAGGAAGAGAAGAGGACTTAGTTGATATCCTAAATTGTATACTAATCTAGGTTGAATTGATGATTGGAAGTCAAACTGATGTGACAGAGCCTCATTACTAAAACGTTAACATGAGCAGTTGTCTAGATCAGGTCGTATGGTACGTCCCTAAGCGTAGTCCCATTATGGCACTTTTCGTATGCTTTGGTCCCTCTAAATTTTCATTCTCTCAAAATATTTGTGTTTGTTTGTTTCTTCTTAATATTCTCATGTCTATAATATGGACGTCCAATGTTGTGCAATAATTGATGTGTAGTTGCTTCAACCTTAAAAACCCTAGATGGTGAGAGAGTCTTGAAAAATAAACATTATGTGGGTTGTGGGCACCCCTATACACTGCTAGAATCACCTCTACTCCAAATATGGATAAAACTACACATCATTCTTACCTAGCATGTGATATCTAGAATGTATGTAACCAAATTGATAATTATATTCTTGTAACGATGGGATTGTCCTTGATGTTTTCCCTAACATAACATGACTTTAGAAATATTCCTTTTTGATCCGTAAACCAACCAATAATTTTTTACTTGCCCATAGAACCTTATAGGAAATTAATTTTTTTATTGAAATCACCCCAAAATAAATCAACTTTAATCAAATGCAATCTAAAATAAGAACCAAACTGCACAAGGGTTGATAATAGACTTCAGCAGAATGCCTACATCTTCAGGTTCAAAAACTAACTGAACCAAACCATTATAAGGTTCCGAATATAGTTACATAATAGAAATACATTACTATAATGGACGTTTAACTGAATCTGGTGTTCCAATTGGTCAATAGACCTATTGTAATCTTAGAAAGATGCCCAATGTCTCCACAGCACTGCTTTCTAGTTTGACACCTCTAGATGACCTCCACTCCACTGCACATAAAACTAACTGCTACAGAGTGATAAGTGTCCATATGTATGATGTAAAATTCCACTATGCTTCTTGGCAAAATAACCTCCAAATAGTGCTAAGTCTCCAGTTGATGAAGAGGATTCTCTTCAAATCTGTTATACGACCTCTATTCTCTCTGCAGAGCCAAGATCAGACCCAACCTCGTTAATGAGCTCAATAATGATTTTTATTCTCCTTCGTGGCCTCTAAATAACTAACTCAGCGATATGCCCTTGACGTACTAATAATCATAGCTTTCATTCTTCTCTCACACTTCTTTATATTTCTTGACTTCCAACGGTGTCTCTAGGATCTTGCACGAGAATGAGGCATCAATTTGGCCTTTACAATGTCGGTGAGTTAAAAAATAATAACCCCCAATTTTACAATGTTCCTATGATTATAGGACTTTTCTTCATCATGCCTATAATAAATAATATAGGTATTTCTATTATTTAATTGCCTTTAATATATATGTCTTTGTTCTTCATGTGCCTATTTAAATAAATAGGTCTTATCTTCAAAATAATGCCTTTAATAAATAATATAGGCCTTAATTATTCTTCTCCATAATAATTGGCCTTTTATCTCCCTAAGGCCTCAAACTATTCTTCTCTTATTTGTCTCAAATATCTTGAGGATTTTGTTCTAATGGAAGGGGTGAGGCTTTTTATAGCCTTGGTTCGGTCTGAATTTATTGTATAAAATCCCTATCGCCATATCTTATCCCAACCATAAAATTATGTGAGTTAGCCAGGGCATTGGGTTTGGTTCCGATGGGAGTGGGATTCAAATCCCAAATGCCTCCATGTCACGTTGTTTGTTTCCCTCCCTTCAGTCTGACTGTGCTATCAAATTGGTCTCTTTCGAGATGACCAGGATTTATCCATTCTCCCACCATGCCACATGCTCACCATCCTCACTACCGCCACATTGTTACATTTACTACCCCCTTTTGTGGCTTATCCACATTGATGTGAATTATCCCACATTCGTGGGGATAGAGATATGTAAAGGATTTAATAAGCCTCTTCCCTTTGATATATACACTCTGTCTTAGGCCACATAACTTTTTTTCTCATCGTATATATATATATATATATATATATATATATATATATATATATATATATATATATATATATATATATATATATATATATATGGCTCTTCAGTATGAGCTCGCCGAATTTGCTTTCCCTACGGATTTGGTGATCATGACTCATTCTTATATCATCCCATGTGGATCAATGGTGGTAGGCCACGTGGTGGCTTGAGGACCCACCACACGTAAATTATTTTTTGTGTTGACAAAGATGATGCTTATCAAGTGTTAAATATTGGAGTCGTAAACCCAATTTTGTCTACTTTTGTCTGATTCCATTTTTACCACATGTTGCTACCTAATTGGCTAGTTGACCCTTTTGAGTCTGAACTTTGACCAATCTTTGACCAGTAACAACTTTGTCATATAGGTTCCATTTTTTGCGTTCGTTTAGTCGGAAAAAATATCTCGAAATGATCTTTCATAATGTAGTGATCCCGAGATGTTTGGGAACTTCCATCCTCTAAATTGTCCTACAGATCACACCTCCCCACTAAAGAGGATTTTTATCCCAAAAATATTATGTCTCCTCCCATTCTTAGATCAAGAATGATAATGTTAGCTCGAAGATATATCTATAGCTGACATAATAGCCTTCGAAACATTCCTTCTCTAGTCTAAAAATCGGTTCAATCTGTGGGACTTGTGGCACTTGCGCTCACTACCTTCTAGTGTGCCAATTTGATGCTAAATTGGGATGAATAATCTCCATTTTATCTTGATGAGGACTTGATATATAGCTTTGATTAATAATGTTACAAGTAAACAATAGGCATGATAAACCTGTCACATTGTGCGTACTTACTTGGTGGCTCTGGTCCTATGTCTTCTCATTAAGACAAGATATTTTTCCTTTTTCTTCGTCGACCTTAACACTCTTGGTGTGCTTATTTTTCTTTCCACACCAAATCACACAATGGCTATTGGATCCATATTAAGAACATGGATATTTCCACAATAACTCTTGGGTTATAATGGGTTCCTTTTTGTATTCAAATAAGACATGATCATACCTCTTCAGGCTGTTAACTTTTCCTTATCTCTCGTCATTATTTTGAGAGTCAGGTATGTTCCCTATTGTAGGCTTCTTCATGAGGATTGGTGGCTTGGAATTTACGCTCTTTGCTATCTGAGAACTTCCTCGTGTATCATTTTTACCACTGATGTATCCTAGACCTGCATATTGAGGTATTTCCTCTTATTTAACAATTATTGGAATTTGTGAAATCCTAACTGTATACTCACAATGAAAGTAATAAGTAATTAAGTATAAATCTGACCTAGATAATTAATAAGCTAGATAAAATTAAAACCCTAGGTGCAAGACATGGAATAAGAGACTTAGCTAATTTTTCAATAATTCTAAAGATGTGCTAAGCTAGAAAACTGATGAAATAGGAAGGTAGAATGTCACAATCGAGCCTGTAAAATTACAAAAAATTTCGAAATACGGAGACTGGGGCACCTGGATCAGGCTAGGGGTGCTTGGGCACTGTAAACCTCTATTGGGAGGTCATGAATTTGAAAATTGTTGCAAAGTGATTTCTTCTATGTCGTTTTAATGTCATTAACCCTCTCTAGTTTTCGCCTCTAGGTCATTGGAAGATAACTAAGTTCTCTTGTAACTTGCAAAGAGAAAGAGCAGCTGGAAAACCCCAAAACACATCAAATCCTAAAAATAAAAAGATTCAAATGGGGATTCAAATTGACCCCGGTGGTCACCCGATAGAGTGAACTTATGACTAATCATTGCACTACATTTCATACTCCATGTATTTCTCTGTGTGTGTGTGTGTGTCTAGAATCATGCCCTAGGTGGCTCTTGTGCAAGATGCACTTGAATAGGGATAAAGTAGCTAGATTTAGAAATGTAAATAGATGTGTGTGTATAAAAATTAACTTCCCCTCCTATGAAGTGTATACAGAAGAATGTAGTCCCTTTTCCCTTGAATGATAGCTAGATGGTTATTTTGATGCTCTTAAAATTTATTTGGATGCAACCTTAAGTGAGAGTAATAGATGTTTAGTGTTTGGTGCTTTATTATGGTGACATAAATTTTTATTTTAAATGATTCCATTGTTTTAATTTCATTATTAACATCTAAAAGGATGAACACTAAGAAAAAAAGATGCCTAAAAGATAAAAGAGGCCCAAAAGGGGCTAGTAAGATACAAAGAGGTTGAGGACGCCTAGAAGGAACAAGGGTGCCTGGGTGTTGGAGTCCTGGCTAGGTTGTGGTGTTCATAGCCAAGAAATATAAAGTAGTGAAATTCAAACTAGGCAGTGAGGTGTGCAAGACCACAGAGAAATCAAGAAAATGAAGAAAGAGGCTAAATATAGATGTCAATTACTAGGCTTCTCGCTTAGGAATCATATGAATAGTGGTATGTGATTAGGACCTATAAATGTACCCAAGTGCATGATTTAGTGTCTAAATTTTTCATAAATTTATGTTGTTGAGTGAATACTCGATAATATAAAGTAGATAGAATAATTTTACTTGATAACCATATATATAGATGGTGAAAAGCATGGCCAAGAGACAAGAAAAAGTGGAGTGATAAGAAATGAAGCATGGAAGCTAGAGAAGAGGAATTGACCCTAGGGGTAAAAGTGTATGTGTTGTATTGCATTTTACTTGTTGTCATTATCACTTTATGTGTTTGATGATGTGTTATCAGCTAATTTTGACTTGGACAAAATTACAAACATGAATTTTATTTATTTATAAAAGTGTGTTTTCTTGTGGTTTATCACCCTCATAGTGATCGTCTTAGTCTCATGATCATTTTGGTCTTCGTTTCATCCATTTTGAATAAGACCTTCTCCCCCTACGATACAAAATATGTTTAAATTAATTAATTAATATTTAACTTGTTATTTAATAAAATTAAATATATTAATTTTAAGGGTTTTTAATTAATAAATATTAATTTAATATTGATGGAAGTTGTTCGAAAAACTTGGGAGAACTTTTCTTATTTTTCCCAATTGTTGTAATTGTCATGAGTAATTGTCGGGGGTAATTAGTTTTCCACTTCCAATTGTCATGGATGATATAAATTTTGCTTCTATCATCTGGAAATTGGGAAGGTGACGGTTACAAGATGTTGTAGAAGTTGAGAGAAATTGGGAAGAAGGAGAAACAAGGAAATATTACAGACATCCAGAGCCAGAAGAAGGAAAAGCTCATTCTACAGGAAATCCTCTACTTTAACATAGAAACCTGGCACGAGCATTGGCTATAACCAAGAAACCTTGAGAGTTCTAGGTGGTTGTCTCTATTGCAGGATCATAGGATTAAGAGTCCTCTTTCATCATTTGCTCAAGACCATTCTTTTCTAGTTAGACGTATGACCTTTGGTGTTGTGCTTGGTAAATTTTCTTCTCACAAAATCAAACCCTATGTTGGCCCAGATCTCATTTTTGAACCGATATCTATACATTCTATGCTCAATCCTGATCCACATAGCAAGCATGAAGCTCAAGCTCCTAATAATATGAAGTGACTCAAGTTTTGGGTTTTTATTTTTATTTGCATATTGTTTTTAATAAAATATTTTTTATTTTTGGCTTTATTGTGGACATATACATCCCATGTATAGGCTGAGTATAGCCTCTCATAACATCAACGCTAGAAAGAACAAAGGACACACATTTTCTTGAACAAAGATCCACATTATTCAAGAATAGATCCCACACATCAAGGGAGAAAGATTATACCTGATCACGCATATATTACTCAAAATTCCTTTCTCAAATATCCACGCACTCATGGATTCAAATGGAGACTCCCATGTGTAGAAAAACAAACCAGTCAAAGAAGAGTTTTCCACGTGGCCCAAGAGGACAAGATCACTGGGATTTCAATGCATTCACAGTCCAAAAGAAGGAAGCCACACATGCATAGGCACTTAGAGCACTTCCCACACAGGTTAAAGAAAAAGCTTCCCCACACATGATCAGGTAGAAAATCCCACACCAGTTGTCAAGGAGGGAGGAAGTAGTTTCAATGTATGCACCAGTAAGTATACGCATTCAATTTGGAAAATATCCATGCATGCCTATAGAAGTATAAATAAGTCTATACATCCCAAGATAATTGTTCACGTTTGTAAGGAAAAACCATTTAATGTTGGAATAAGATGAGTATTTGGAAAATCAATCTTCCCATGCATTGGTCAGAAGCAATAAGCCTGCACATGCATATGCACAAATGGATGATCCATCATGTGTTCATCAAGAAATCCAAGCACAACCACGAAGGTGAAATGAGGTTAAAAATTTATTCAAAATACACAACCGAGAATTATTTTTTTTCCAAAATCATAGTATTTTACCCAGTTCGTGATTTGAGCTTAGTCTTAATATTTTCTTTGTATTACCATTTTAAAAATTTGTGACTCAATACCACTAAATTTATTTGTATTTAGTTAAAAAATAATAATATATAAATAGTTTTATTTTCCTTGCACTAACGGTGGTCCAGAGACTTAGCACTGACACCTTCCCAATGTATGCTTCCTTTGGTTTTCTGCTTTAAAAATTCATAATGGGTGAACTCTCTACCAAATCAGCACTCAAATATGCATATCAAGGATTAATTCTAACATTGTCCTTACGCTCAGCATATGATAATATTTTGGATACCGATATAGGTCACAGTGGATATGGTCCAATTTTATGATAGGGTAAAGAGAGAAGGAAAGACCGTTTTATCAAAAAGGCTCTATCATTTATGGCTTACCTTTATGCGAAAACATTTCTAGTTGCCATATAATGCCCCGAGTTTGTTCTCGTCTGTGCAGAGAACTATGAACCTAAGCATCGAGGAGTATTTAATGATAGAAATGAAACCCTTCTCCTCAATTCTCCCGAACATATGGAAGATATGTTAAAATTTACACTTTGTGAAGAAAATGTTGGCATAACGCAATAATTGGACACAATAATTATGGGATGAAAATCTCTTGAGATGGTCAAAAATGGTTCACAAAAATTGGTTAGTCAAACCAAGAAACCACACTTCTAGATTCCTGAAGAATGGTTTTGTGTGGATTTTCATGAAGAAATAGGAGATATGATCACTCTACTTAGCAGGGTTTTTGGTCTTCCTTCCTCCAAGAATTTCCATGACTTGTATGTACTAATTCATTTGTATCATTCTTGATGCAAAGATGTGAATTGATTAGGCAAGCATCATTAGTGAAAATCTCCATAATCAGTTGATTGAGTTAAAAATGATAGGTCATTTTTACATGACCTCATATTTGATCTATGTTATAGCAAGAAGGAGGATACTTTCAGGGTTGACAACTAGAGGTACAATGGGTCCTGACAAGAATAGTATTTTTCAATTTTACCCACAACTTGAGTTCAAGAATGGTTCTCACCATTTTGTGGAGGGTCAACGATGCCTTTCTTTTCTATATAATTTTGTCACTAGGGAGAAATCCAAAAGAAAGGTTTTCAAAGGATGTCAAGGCAACTGATAAAATGAGTGGGGAACTGTGGTGTATTCAGTTTCCCTCTTACTCCTATATACAAGTCATTTGATTTCTGGGAGTTTCAACACTTGAATCCAATCAGGCACTCTGATAATATTTCACTGGGAACTCCTCGTGCTATGATTATTTTAGTAATGCACAACTTTTGGTTTGGTGGTAGTAATCTGGAAACACAACAACAAACATAACACAAGAATACCATAGACTATGACATAAAAGAACGATGACAAATCTGAAATACAACTATAAAATATATTATTAACATGAAATTGTTACAATCTCACCCATGAATTACTCCAAGTGTTACCAACTCCACTTGTTTTCCAACAATAGTTATGGGAGAAACTTCACAATTACTCCTCTTGATGACTTCCTTAACACACCTTCACAATGAATCTTTTATTCATAAAATAATTATTACAACTTTGTTCTATGATAAATGAGATGGGTGGCCTCTCTATTTATAGAATTCAGGCTTATCCACCCTATCTCTAAGATAGGATAGGAAATCTCTTCTACCAATCATATTCCATGCCTAAACTCTTACCTTTACATGTAGGCTTATCTTCTAAGATAAGATAAACCTTATCATCTCACATGGGTTCCACCTTTTTAGAATTTTCTACAAATAAAATACACAAAAATATTTATGACATCACTCCTTGTCCTTATTATAAATATAATATTTCTAATTCCTAATCATGTAGACCCTACTTCTCTACTTACCCCAACTTTGACATTTTAACATTACCGGACCACTTATGACAAATATTTACTTTTTACCACAACATTCCTATTGTACTTTGACTATTACTGTACTCTACTTTATTGGCGGCACCGTACTGAGAGCGCCGTTATCTTCTATCGGATACCACTACTAATTATACTTAACAACATCCTATTCCTAATACATACATTAATGAAATAGAAATTACGGAGGAAAATTTTAATGTCGACATTTTCCCCCTTCCTAGCTTCTACTCCGTCCTCAGAGTAGACTCTTATGGACATTCTGAAGTTGGTGCCTGGAAAATATTTAACTTGTCATGGTTGACCCATTTTGTAATGGGAGTGCCATCCAATTCCTCCAGTCGATATGTACCATTTTCATGCACAACTACTATTTTGTAGGGCCCCATCCATTTGGGAAGAAATTTTCTCTGCCTTCTTTTTTTTGTATCTGGAATCATATACTAGAACCAAGTCATTCACATGAAATGGAGACCAATGGATATTTTGATCAAAGTATTCCTTCTGCTTCATTTTCTTCTTATAGCTTGTATCCTTCACTATTTCCCTCATTTCCTCTAGCAAATGAAGATGTACCAACCTTTCCTTTACTGAATCACTTTCATCCATCCTTTCATTTTTCATAACTCTCACAGTGGGAATATCAAACTCAATAGGAAGAACTGGATCAATGCCATAAGCCAATTGAAATGGGGAGTATCCTGTTGCTGATTTTGATGTTGCCCTATATGCCCATAATGCTGCATGAATCCTTTTATCCCACTTATGTACCTGCAAAGGCTGCATCTTTTGCTAGGATTTGACACAATACATAATTTGTTCGCTCCACCTATCCATTTGTGCTTGGCTTGTAAGTTGTTTCCTTCCTGTGCTTAATAGAAAAATTGTTTACTAGGGCCTCTACCACCTCATTAATGAAGTGGCTTCCTTGATCTATTACAATTTCTAATGGAAACCAAATCTGGTGATAATGCGTTCATACATGAACCTTGCCACTTCATCCATGGAAGTTATTTTCAATGGCCTAGCTTCAACCCACTTGGTTAAATAATATGTGGCAACTACAATATACTTATTTTGGCATGGGGTAGTTGGAAGTGGACCTACAATATCTATTCCCCACTTTTCAAAGGGACCAAGTGGAAGAATAGGGCATAATGGAGCTAATGAAGTCTTACGGTTACCATGTGTTTGAAAAATATCACATGTCTTACAATAATTATAACAATCTCTAAAAAGAGTGGGCCAGTGATAACCTGCATCCAAGATCCTTCTTGTTATAAGTTGTCCAGAGAAGTGTCCTCCACATGTACCATTGTGGAATTCTTCTATTAGATCCTTCCCTTGATCACGTCCAACTACCCTCTTGTACTGTCCATCAGGTCCTATTCAAAATAATACTCCATGCAGAATAGAATATGGACGACTGGATTGAGTAATCTTCCTCTTAGTCTTTGCATTGGCACCATCAGGAAACTTGAATTCATTCAGATAATTCCAAATATCTATGTATTCACTAGGGATTGTGTCAAGGGATAACAATGCTGCATCTGGGAAATCATCATCATCACAAGATGAACCTAAACCATCATAGGCTCGAGAGAGTGCATCTGCATTGACATGCTTCTTTCCTGGCCTATCTATAATATCAAATTCAAATTCTTGTAGCAAAATTATCCATCTTGCTATCCTCCCTAATGGGTTAGGCTTATTTACAATATATTTTAGAGCCTGATGATCTGTTACAACTATAAATTTCTACCCTAGAAAGTAATTTCTAAACTTCTTTACAGCAAAAATGATAGCTAGAGCCTCTTTTTCTAGTTACAATATAATTTACCTCAGCACTACTCATTTGTCTACTCCCAAAGTAAACTGGATGATCATTCCCATTTTCATCCTTTTGGCTCAGAGTACTTCCTAGTGCTGCATCTGAAGGCATCAGTATACACAATGAATGGCTTGCTCCAATTTGGATTCTTTAAAACAGGTGAAGACACCAAAGCTTCCTTCAGTTGTTCAAAAGCTTCATATGCCTTCTTTCCTGGTTCATAAGTAACATCCTTCTTCAAGAACTGGGTTAGTGGTTGTGTAATCTTTGAGAAATTCTTGATGAACCTTCTATAGTAACCCACATGGCCTAAAAATGATTTCAACTTACTTCTATTCATAGGAAATGGTAACTCTTTGATTTTTGAAACTTTATCAGGATCAGTACCAATACCATCTCTAGATACAACATGCCCTAACAAAATAGCCTTTAGAACATCCAAAGACACACTTTGTAGGGTTTAGTGAGGCTTGTGCTTCATCTAACCTTTGAAATGTTATCTCCATCTGGTGCAGGTGGTCCATTTTGCTCCCATAGATGTAAAAATCATCCAAAAATACTCTGATGAAGCTTCCAATGTAGGGTTCAAACACCCTATTCATCAAGCACTGGAATGTTGCTGGAGCATTACACAACCCAAAAGGCATAACTCTATAAGAAAACGTTCCCCAAGGAGTGGTGAACGTGGTCTTCAGCTGATCTTTCTCTGCTATACGAACTTGGTTGTATCCACTATATCCATCAGCAAAACTATAGCACTCCTGGCCAGGCTACTTCATCCAAGATCTGATCTGAGAATGGAAGAGGGTAATGATCTTTCTTTGTTGCCTTGTTGAGCTTTCTGTAATCAACACAAATGCGTAGCTTCCCATTTCTTTTTTATTGAGATCACAATGGGAGAAACCCATTCTGAATTCTCCACAGCAAATATGAATCCTGCATCAAATAACTTATCTATTTCTTCTTTTATAGTCTTGGAGAAATTAGGATTCATTCTATATGGCATTTGCTTTATGGGATTAGCACCATCTACCAGCTCAATAGAATGTTCTACCCAACTTACTTGATGGAGTTCCTTGTAATCAAAAGTGAATAAGTGTATGTACCTTTGAAAGAGCTGGAGGTAGGATTCCTTCTCACTCTCCATCACAGCATCACCAATCTTTATTTGTTGGAGATGATCATCAATTTCTTCTTCAGATAATTTTATGGGTTCATGATTCAGTGTGACTGGAAGGATATCCATGACCGAAACATCAACCTCACTTTCTTCATCTTCCGTGTCCACTTCACTGGTACTAGAGTAATCAGAGGATGTCCAATCATTAGTTTCATCACTTGAATCCACAGGTTCTACCTTATGATGCCGAGGGATCACGTTTATCTTCACCCTCTCTCTGCCACGTCCAAGTGTCATGAAGCCTTCATTCCAGTAGTTTCTTGCATGAACTCTCCTTAGCCATGGCCTTCCCAACAACATTGGGTACGCAACAGTACCATTCTTCATCACCTGGAAGTCTACCACACATACAACACCCATGACAGATATTTTCACATTTGAAACAACACCTTCTGGTTTAGTTTTTCCCTTATTTAATGACCTTAACATAAGTGTTGAGGGGTGATCAATTTTTAAACCCAACATATTCATTACAGACTTGATCATTACATTAACTGCAGCACCTCCATCTACTAAGACATCATGAATTGAAATACCATTACATAATACCTCAGCTTGTGGAGCGTAGGGATCCACCTCTACTTCCAAAATAGGGACCTCAACCTCCTTCCTTCGTCGAACATTGAGTCCACTTCACAGCTCCCACCTCTTCTGAGAAGACATAGCCAGAAGTTGACCATATGTAATATTTATAGGCCTTTTGGATAGATCTTCTAAGATTGAGTATGGTCCTTGCCCCTGTGAAATCACAAAATCTTGCACACCCAACTTTCTTCTCCTATGTTTCTTACTAGTCTCTCCTTTCATCTTCTTAGGATCATTTCCATCTTGGTTATCTTTTTCTTTCTTTCTTTTTGTTACAAACACATCTGCTTCATTATTTATGCTCCTATCTACTACATCAAAAGAATTCACAGGTGATTTTCCTTTATCATTATCTCTTGTACTAGATGTAGAAGCTCTATCTAGACAATTATACTTATAATGATCCCTTTTTATGACAACCATAACATACAACTTCAGTTATATTTCTTTTTAGACCTCTATCTCCTCCCTGAGAACTAAATTCCTTTCCTTGAAGAAGATTAATAGTTAACTGACCCATCTTATTGAGCAGATCTTCATACTCAGTAGATGTACTAGGGGAAAGATTTGTGCTCACTGAGAGTGGTTGTGGATTCTGTACTAAAGGTGTTGGTGTAGGCTCTACCTTAGCAACAATTTCTTTGGGCTCTTCTTCCATGCTTTCTTCTTGCCTTCTTGCAATCTCCTTTGCTTTTTTTATGGTCATTGGGCGGTCATACTTCACTCATTGTCTGATCTCTGGCTTCATCCCAAGAATGAAGTGCTTACATAGGAGATTATCCATGCCATTCATCAACCCATCCGCTAGTCCTTCCTTCCAGATCTGGGCATCGAGCTTCCTCCTTAGCTCTAGAACATGAGCATGATAATCCCTTATCTTCTCCTTCTCTTCTTGGGATAGCTTTGTGATCTTGATCATGAGATCTGCATATTTCTGTTGTTCACCAAATTCTTCAAGAAAAATTTTAGTTAATAAATCCCATGAGTTTTTCACATTATCACCTAGTGTTTGAAACTACCTAAGTGTTGAACCATCCAAAAAGGTAGGAAAAAATTCAGTCCATTGTTCCTTCTTATGAGGCCATTACAAATACAAGATCATTTAAACTCTTGAATGAAAGAGGAATCATCTTCATTAGATTGGGTTGAAAAAACAGGAATCTTCCCCATTTTTAAAAGTAACCACAGTGAAATACCAACTCACAAGTACAATCAGTAAGACTTATGTGCACAAATAATTGGACTCACTACAATAGAAAGTGACTTTACACATTTTTACAGTAAAATAGGAATTACCACGGTAATCTTACATTTACTTATGGTAAAACTTGACTTACTACAGTAAAAACTGACTTTATTGTGGTAAACACTATTTATGGTAAAAAATGAAGTTCCTGTGGTAAACATTATTCACGATAAAAAGTGAAGTTACTATGGTAAATACTATGCATGGTAAAAAGTGACTTTACCATGGTAACTAATATGCATGATAAAAACAAGGTTACCCTCCAAATGATTTATGACTAAGTGGGAATATCTCTCCAGAAAATCCACCAATGAGGAATGGTCCTAGCAACAGAACCAAAATGTCAACACGAATCCGGCACTCTGATAATATTTCACCGGGAACTCCTCGTGCTATGATTATTTTAGTAATGCACAACTTTTGGTTTGGTGTTAGTAATCTGGAAACACAACAACATACATAACACAAGAATACCACAAACTATGACATAAAAGAATGATGAAAAATCTGAAATACAACTATAAAATATATTATTAACATGAAATTGTTACAATCTCACCCATGAATTACTCCAAGTGTTACCAACTCCACTTGTTTCCAACAATAGTTATGGGAGAAACTTCACAATTACTCCTCTTGATGACTTCCTTAACACACCTTCACAATGAATCCTTTATTCATAAAATAATTATTACAACTTTGGTCTATGATAAATGAGAGGGGTGGCCTCTATATTAATAGAAATTCAAGCTTATCCACCCTATCTCTAAGATAGGATAGGAAATATCTTCCGGCCAATCATATTCCATGCCTAAACTCTTACCTTTACATGTAGGCTTATCTTCTAAGATAAGATAAACCTTATCATCTCACATGGGTTCCACCTTTTTAGACTTTTCTACAAATAAAATACACAAAATATTTATGACATCACTTCTTGTCCTTATTACAAATATAATATTTCTAATTCCTAATCATGTAGACCCTACTTCTCTACTTACCCCAACTTTGACATTTTAACATTACCGGACCACTTACGACAAATATTTACTTTTTACCACAACATTCCTATTGTACTTTGACTATTACCGTACTCTACTTTATTGGTGGCACCATACTGATAACACTGTTATCTTCTATCAGATGCCACTACTAATTATACTTAACAACATCCTATTCCTAATACATACATTAATAAAATAGAAATTACAGAGGAAAATTTTAATGTTGACATGAGCTCCTTACAGACTTACTAAATATGTCAGTGACAAAGTGACATTGATGGAGATTTCATGTCGAATTTTCAAATTCCATTGCTTACTTGTGGATAAATTTAAAGGAGATCTTGCATTCATTTCCCGATTCATATATGGGAATAAAAATTCCTAAGTTCTTGCAGTGCAGAACAGATGGAAAAGGAATTTTCCCACATCAACATACATTCTTTCACAAGTAGGGCTCAGTTCGATATTAAATGGAGTTACAATAGGCCACAGAAAAATATCTAGGAGAAAGATACAAGAATAAAGGAAGGATACAAGACTATTGGGAATAATGTGTGGATGACAAGGAGGTAAGACAATGATCTTGTCTCACACTGGACTATTAATTATCCAAAATATCCCTTAGACAGAAAGTTACTGATCAAGGAACCCTCCCTTGACACTTGTCGATAATGGAATTGATCTTATGGATCCTTCCTATGATCAGATATTTTTCACTCCAATCCTTCATATTTATTGGAGTAAAGGTCAAGGAAAAGATGAAACTTCTCTAGATTTCATGAATCAACCCATGTTGAAAAGGACTATGATGTGGTATGAGAATCAGATTGCCAATCGTCTCCCATTTCAGGTACATATATCTAAGATACATAAACTGCCCATTTAAATGGATAAGGAAATGGTTTTTTTCATATGAGTGGTATTTTAAAATGATGTTATTGTTGAAGTTACATAGAAAAAGGTGGTGTAAACTTCTTCACATCACTCTCCACCAACATAGTCACACACATCTCAAAGGAAAATTTGATCGTTACCCAAACTCATGTGTGTTCCCTTTTACTTATTCTTGTTTAGCTGATTTGAACTCTTCTTTATTTGAGTTAGTTATTCATTATTTTCCTCTATGCAATATTAGAATCTGCTTTTACCTAGCTATTTCATTTTCCTTCCATTCATTCCTTTCCATTTCTTTCTTTTATTCCATTCCATCTCACTCATTCACATTTCTTTCCAATTTATGTTCCAAAATACACCCCACATACAATTTTAAATGTACATATGTAAATATTGTTTTAGTTTTCAATAAAGGCAGCCTCACCTTCATTGAGGAAGGACTTTGTTCCCTTAGTGTTGCATGTTGTTTGCATGCATGAAAATCCATGTGATAATATGATGTAACTGTTGCTTTCCATAAGGATGGACCTACAAAAGAGAAGAGTAAAAGAGTATTCAAATATGTGGATATGTAAAATTTGATCCAAATGTGTAAAAAGTGTGTAAAAGTATGTAAAAATGCAGAAAGGAACATGTGTACCCGATCCATGATGAGTGCAACGATAGAAAGGATCATGAAAATGTTGTAGAAGAATGAGTTTTTTGGGAAATATCATGCTAAAAATGAGTTTTTGGGATATATCATGCCCAGTACGAGTATTTTGGGTGATCTCACGTCACTACAGAAGAAGTGTTTTGGATAAATGTCTAGTTTTATTCTCCAACCCTGAATTTTTCCCAACTATTTATACACGACTACAGATGGTGTGATCATACTTTTTTCCAGTTTGATCTATTTAAATCTAGTTTTATCGAATGCAAATAGAAAAAAGGAGATAGCATGCTTGTTGATTACTGGAGGACTATGCCTATACTATCAAACTATGCCAATCTATGAAAATTTTTTGACTGCCCCTAGTCATAGGTGCCCAGGAAGGGTTAGGGGCACCTAGGAACTTATGTTTATATTCGGGCATTGGTGTCTGTGCTATGTTGAGGACTCAAGTAAGATTCTATGCCATTTCGATAACTCTTTACTGTGTTGTTCTTGTACTATGTAGGTATGAAATCTGACTATTATTGTTGAATGGGGTGACTGATTCATCTGATGTATGCCCCCCTCATTAGGGGTGCATGCCACGTCACTAGGAGGTTGTGACCCAAAGGAGAGGACAAGACGCTGATATGAAAATTATGTCCTATAAGGGGAAGGGAATGTTCTTGGTAAAAATCAAGGCGCATGCAAACAAAGTGGTTGCAAACATGTATTAGTACAAACAAGAAAAATATGCATATAGAAAATAAAGTGTAAGATAACAAGCAAGAAGACAATGTAGACTGGGAAAAGCAGGTTTCATACATGGGACATCACTTATAATTTTGCAAGACATAAAAGTCCAAAGTGGCAAAAAGCATACAAACAATGATCAAACAAGACATAGGGAAAAATGTGCAAACAATGGAAAATAATGATAGACAATAGCAAGCAAAGTGGAAAAAAGCCATGGTAGTAAATAATTCATGCAAGATAAATTCTACACATGAAGCACTGGTTAGCATGTAAGAAAGATAAAATTATGTAAAACATGTATGATCTGATATAAGATAGTGTGCTGGTAATAATAGAAAGTAATATAAATCGAAACAATAACACCTGTGATGTGTACAAAAGTAGATGCCCCCAGAAGCCACTGTGGGAGTCATAAGAAGTACATTGACAAACATCCATGCTGCATGTAAATATTTTTGTAAAGTATTCATTTAAAACTATAAGGCAAGTGAACGTGTATGTGTATATATAGAAAGATAATGAAATATGCTATATTGATCTAGCATGTGAAATAATGTGTACATGTAAGCATAAGTAAGCAAACGTAAATGTAACCAAGTTATGTAGTATCATGTGAGTATGAATGGAATGGAATGCAAATGGAATGTGATAGGAACAGATTACCCCCCCGACTTAATGTGAATGAGTATTTGTGAGATGAGGTTCATTTATAAATGCCCCCTCAACAACCAAAAATGAACCATAGAACAAGAGTGTATCATCGGGAAAAGGTTTGAATCCTGCACTAGAAAGATGTTATCTAAAAAGCATTGAGAGTAGAGAGTGAGTGAGTGTGGTGAGGTTCATTTCAAATTTAGACCCTCACCATTAGAGTATGAACCTTGGAACTAGATTGCTTCATAGGGTAGTGTGTTGTGATGAATGTGTGTTAGAAAAATTTGTTGTGAATGCACATTGTGTGAAATGTGTTGTGTGTACGATGTGAGGTTCATGAATTTACTATGACCTCAACAGTGAAGTGTAAACTGTAGCATGAGATTGCATCATAGGGAAGTGATGATATAAGTAGCATGTATCAAGATATATAAGATATGTGTGAAAGACTAGATGCAAAACAAAAAGTGTAATAGTAGAAATGTGAGACACCTAAGAATGCTAAAAGGGGGAGTAAGCGTGATGCCCCCAAGTGTATGATGAGAAGAAAGCTATCAGATTAAAAATGAGGGGGAAGGTTCCTCCACCTAATTCTTGTGGAGATATAGGTATGTGACCATGATCTGAGATCAATGATGTATGAGATGGATGATGCATCAGTGAATGAGGCCTATGTGTATGAGACATGAGTGATGATGAAAACCTGTGGGAAGGATAATGAGAAGGTGGTGTGCACCAATATGGAGGGGATTATAGAGGTGATGTCCACCTATGTGAAGAAGACCACTGAAGTTGATGTATACCTATATGAAGGATATTGCGGAGGTGATGCATGCCTATGTGAGGGAGCTATCTGAGTATTGGACCTAGGTTGATGAGATGGATTGGTGGACTGATGAGATCAAGTATATCGTGTGCGAACAAGAGAGATTGGAGCATTATTTTTGTTAGATTTGAGAGATCCATATGACCTAGATGCTCTAGTGAGTGAAATGGAAACATAAAGAGGAGGTTGTGGCCATGGTGTGGAGTGTGGAACACCGTTTATAGTAACGAATTGATTATTGTGAAATATATTTTGACATAAGTGATTCATGGAAATTATAGCTTGAGTAATACAGAGTTAGGGAAGACTTAAGAGCATGTCATAGCCTTTGATTGAAGTTTCCACAAGAAATGGCACAAGCATGGGTAGAGGACCGACTATGAATAGAAGCTTCACATAACTGTAAGATTTAGGAACTGGATATGAAATATGCAAGAGTGGATAATCGATAACAATGAGGACTGCAATAGAACACATACAAAGAGAACACAACGTGTCGATCATAGTATTGCTAATAAAATAAGATATGATAGAATTATTTATATGTAATGTGTCGGAAGAGAATGTAGCATGATTTTCGTGATCAAAAAAAGTAATGAGTGGTGGAGATGCATTAGCATGCACAACTTGGAAATCGATATCCCCCGATGAAGGAGAAGGAACTGCACAATATGTATGATTAGTTGAAGAATTAATGGCTTTATTGTCATGCTTAGGAAGAGTTTTTTTGAATATCTTGAGCTTATTATTTCCCTTGACCAATGTAGATGTCATATGCTCATGAAGCTCAATTGTATAATATTATCGATAAGATCTTGAATAAGATGTCATAGTTTAAAAAATTGATAAGTGGAATGCTTGACACATTGATGGTACTGACATCAAAAAAATTCATTATAGTTGTGTCCTTTAGGGTGATATGGATCCAAATTGAGTGGTGAAGGAAGCGTAATAATATTTATATCAACCAATTGTCACAATAGAAGATGTGGAGCAATATGAAGTTTTGTAAATGTATAATTAATCGACTGCCATTGAAGATTCTCAAGAGTAGTAACAACATTAACAATGCTTTGGCTTCTGTAGGTTTAGTAGAGGGCTCAAAATTTGATTTGATTTGAAAACAATCCAAAGATGAAGGTTTCTCATGTTATTTAATATTTTTAATAGAGATAATTTTTCCTTCACGCAATTTAAGAGTATGACATGAATGATCGAATGAAGGATATGTATCAAATGAGACACTTTATTGTAATGGAGACAAAAGACTTTGTAAAAAAATATCTTGCAATTCAGAGTCTTCTAGCACATTAGACATCTTAGCTATGTTTTTCTTATACCACAAAACATAATCTGTTAGATTCTCATTAGAACCTTGTTTAACTTGTGCAAGTTGAACATAGGATATATTAGAGATGATATTGATTGAGAAATGAGTGATTAAAGTGACGATGATATGTGTAAATTATGTTACCAAGTGGATAGGTAGATCATAAAACCAACAAATTGAAAAATATTGAAAACTATAGTAAAGAGCTTTATTAATAATGTGTGATCATTCGTGTAATCTAGACATGCCACATGAAATGTTCAAAGATACTCTTGAGGATCACCATGGCCATTGAAGGTTGACAACTTAGGGGTGATGAAATTTGGAGGCATTGGATAGGCGAAGATGGTAGGTGCAAAAGGAGAGTGAAGGAATAAAGTTCAATCAAGAGATGGAGATGCATGAGAAGTAGCTTGTTGTAGTTAAAAAAATTGAACTTGGAGATCCTGATAGAGAGAGGATAGGTCTTTAATGCCAATGGAGGAGACTTGTCACGTGTGAGAAACATGAGGTAGAGTGAAGTGATTGGTGGGATTGGGAATAAATACATGAACAATACAAGTAGGTGAAAGAGTGGAAGCAGGGGGTTTAGTAGCAATAGGCATAGAAACAGGGATGGATGCAAGAGCATTAAAATCTTCTAGATTGATGGCCTCCTCACAAGAAGTGAATAAAAGAATATATAGATCTTCATGATGTTCAACAATATGATCATAGAACTCTTAAAGACGGGCTTCAGTAAATTCTCCATAAGATTGAGCCATGATAGAAGAATAAGTGGAAAGTATTCGAAGGATGGGTTCACCACATGATTTTAAAAATATTCAAATTTGTGAAATCCTAATTAGAGAGTCACATAAAAAGTAATAAGAAATAAATTACATATATAACCTAAGCAATAAGATAGATAAAATTGAAACCCTAAGGTGTAAAAACATGGAATAAGAGACTTAGTTGATTTCATAATAATTCTAAAGATGTACTAAGCTTGAAAAAATGATGAAACATGAAGGTAAAATGTCACAAACAAGAATAAAAAAATTCAGAACTATTAGAAATGTCGAGATTGGGGCGCCTAGATCAGGTTAGGGGTGCCTAGGCATTGAAGACCTCTTCTAGGAACCCGTGACTGTGAAAATTTCTGGAAAGTGATTTTTGTTGTGTCGCTTCAATGTCGCTAACAATCGATGCTTTTTGCCTCTATATTGGTCAAAGATCGTCAAGTTTTCTTGTAACATGCAAAGAGAAATAGCACCTGAAAAACCCCAAAACACATTAAATACTAAAAAAAATGTAAATGGGGACTCAAACTGACCCCGAAAGTCACTCGATAGAGTGAACTTATGACCAAGCGTTGTACTGCATTTCAGACTCCACGTAGTTCTCTTAGTTTGTGTAGAATCAGTCCCTAGGTGGATCTTGTGCAAGATGTGCTTAAATAGTGAGCAAGTAACTAGATGTAGTAATGTAATCAAATATGTGGATGTAAAAATGAACTTCCCCTCCTATGAATTATATGTATAAAAATGTAGTCCCTTGTCCCTTAAATGATAGCTAGATGGATGTTTTGATGCTCTTGAAATGCCTTTGGATGCAACCTTAGGTGATAGTATTAGATGTTTGGTGGTTAGTACTTTATTATGGTCGCAAAGATTTGTATTTATATGTTTCCCTTATTTGAATTTCATAATTAACATATAAAATGCCGACCACAAAGAAATCAAGATGCCCAAAAGATAAAAATTCCTAAAAGGGGCAAGTAAGATACAAAGAGGTCGAGGGAGCCCATAATAGATGAGTGCACCTAGGACATGGTGTATTGGATGGGTGTTGGTGTCTAGAGCCATGAAATATAAAGCAGTCAAAATAAGACTTAGTAGAGAGGTTTGCAAGACCATAGAGAAATCAAGAAAGCAAAGAAAGAGGCCAAAGATAGATGTCAATTACTATTTTCCTCGCTTATTAATCATATCAATTCGGGTATGTGATTAGGAAATCAAAATTTACCCAAGTGCATGATTTAGTTTCTACATTGTTCACCTGGATAGGGTTAGTTATACCTTGTTTATTCACACCAAGGCCTTTTCCTTCATATCCCATTTTAAAAAGCAATTTTGATCTTATACCTCTAGTGTACTTTTCAAATTCACTAAAAGCAAGATTTAAATTTTCATGGGAAGTAAATGTCAATGAATCACTTAAAATTTCATTAGTATGCGTGCCTTTCTTCTCCCACTTTGCATCATCTTGACATGTTACTAGGAGCACTTAATTTTTCACTATTGGTAAATGGTTTTTAAGTGGACCATACCCCAATACAACAAAGGGTCAAAGCCCAAATATTACAATAAAGAGAAGAAGAAAAGGGGTCATGGAACCCAGATAATCAATGAAGGTCCAAGAAAAAGGCAGCCATACTTCCCATCTGAAACAAACAAGGACAGAACATGCCCGCAGTAAACCAACAGCCTGAAATTAGCATAAAAATAGCATGCCTCTAGCCTAAATAAAACAATAAAAATAGAGAACAGGACAAGAATCAAACCTTTTCTTGAATAATGGTGGTTTTTGGATTGGTGTGTACTTTCTTGTGCCTATCTACCACCATCCATTCCTCATTACCTTCTTCTAAGAGTATTGGAAGAATGAATTCAAGCTTCTTGATAGGAGTCTGACCCTCAATTAGGGGCAGGGAACAATCCTTCGTAGAGACAGCAAAGCCCTTTTGGGATGAAGAACCCGTCACATTCCCAGCAGAGGTGAAAGGATTAGAGTTCTGCAGCTGCTTCTCTTGAGGGGTCAGACATACATCCTTTAGATCTTTGTTTGAGGGGCTGAATGATTCCTTGATCGGTCAGATAGGGGCTATATTGTAAGGTGTTCTAAAAGTGAGTCCATCCACCATGCTGGTCTTTCCTTGCGTGTGTAATATTCACAATCCTCCCAAAGATGGCCCATTTGAAAACACCTATGGAATCTTAAGGCTAGGCCCTCATAGTCCAACCTCTGTACCCAATGTCTCTCACCAATTTGTAGATAAATTTCAGCTTGAAGATCTTGGGAGGTGTCTAGTTCAACTAAGATTCTAGAAAAAATAGTGTGGTTCTTATTAAAAAAAAATTCATGCAATTTCACAATGGACCCCAGGGTATCCCCTATAGCAGTAAGGCATGCTCTTCTCCATATCTATGATGGAAGACCTAGGAGCCAAACCCAAACATTATAGGTATCAAAGGAGTCTTTTAGACGGTTAAAAGATAGATACCAGGGTTTAAACATGAGACCGTGTTCACCCCAAACCCAATATTTATCAAAAACCAAATCTCTATCTTCAGGGATTTCAAAAACAATAATAAAGTAAGCTTTAGCACATGGGTAGAGTTCAATATTACCCTTAATATTTTCCCTCCATCGTATTGTTATCTAGTCATGGAGCTTAGTAAGCTTAGGCTAGAGCTTATGGAATCTACAAATGATACCACACTGCGAGAGAATCTTCTTAACATTGTTAAACTTTTATAGCAGATCCACCCAAAAATTGAGGACCAAAGTCTTCTAAGAGGGATTTAGGGGTTTTTCAACAGTTCTAGCACTGTCGGTTGCCTGTTTGGAAACAATAGTAGAAAAATATTTCATCGATCCACTACACCCCTACCAATGTATCCCTTGTTTTAGCTTTCCCCCAGATGTACCACCAGTTTGGATAGTGCTCGGGTCTCCTTTCCCAGCCAGAGTTTTTTGTATGGGATATATCGCAATAGAGATTCCCACCTCTAGTTTTTCAGGTTGAGCCACCTGAAATCCAACCCCCCCTCCACTAGTTGTTTTTTCTTTGATCACCAAGCTGATCCAAGATAAATCTTCAGTGCTGGGGTCATAGTTTTCCCCATGGCCACCATTGCATGCAAAGGAATCCCTATTTCCCTTGGATCCATGACCACCACCACCCTCCCTGTAATTTTTTCCATCGCCTCCCTTCAAAACAACTAGGGTTTTCCTCTCAAATATGGGAGCCTTCATAGAGTTAGAAGCCATTTAAGTTAGGAGCAGTTCCTTAGCTTGCAATTCACATTGTAATTTTGTGATCACTTCTCCAAGGAATTTTTCATGTATCAAAATTATCTTATAGCTCTTGTTTCTCTATTTTCGTGAGTTGTATACATTTCCTCAATTAAGAATCCTTATTTGTTTTCCGAGGTGTAGCTATCATAGGTTGACTACTACTGGTCTTTGTGGATTAATTTCTGTGTTTTACCATTCGATATTGGATCTACCTTGGTGCTCGTACTAGGAAAAATGTCAACAGTGTTCCTTGTCATGCCCCATCATAGAGAAGTGTGCACATACTTGAGGAACATCACGTTCTTCTTTTGTCCCTTGGTGATGATATTTTTCTCGCAACAAAAACTATAGGAGATCTGTTTTTCATATCATCTCAACAATCTAACATGCTTGATATCTTCGATGAAGATTTACCATGTGCAGCATAGTACCCATTAGTCTGAGAATAATAGGCCATAGTATGAATTGATACAGTTCCATCTCACTGTTACAACATATGACAACCCAATTCTTGATATCAAACTTTCTCGGAGATAACAAGATTATAGGTGATATCTTACTCTGATACAAAATTGATCCGTAAACTATCCAATAATTTCTTCCTTTTCCACGAACCCTTATAGGAAATTAACTCTTTTACCGAATTCACCCCAAAATAAATCAACTTTAATCAAATGACATGAAAAATAAGAACCACACTACATAAGGGTTGATAACAAAATTTCGTAGAATGCCTACATCTCCAGGTTCACAAACTAGTTGAACCAATCCATTATAAGGTTCTAAATATAATTAAGTACATAATACACATACATTACTACAATGTACATTCAACCGAACCTGGTGTTCCAATTAGTCAATAGACCCAGATTAGTCTTAAAAATCTTCCTAGTGTATCCACAACATTGCTTCCCAGTTTGACACCTCAAGATGACCTCCACTCTCTTGCACGAAAAACTAACCACTACATGGTGCTATGTCTTAAGATGTCTGATGTTGACTTCCACTCTACTTCTCGGTAAACTAACCTATAAATGTTTCTAAGTCTACATTTGACGATGAAGACCATCTTCCACTCTGTCGCATGACCTCCAACATCTCCACAGAGCTAAGATCATACCCAACCTCTTCAATGAGATTAGTAATGATTTTGACTCCCCTCCGTGACCTCCAAGCAACTAACTTGGTGATATTCCCAGCACACTAAGAATCAATTATTTTGTGCTTCTCTAGTGCTTCGTTATGTTACTCAAATTCTAACGGCATCTTCGGGATCTCACAAAAGAATAAAGCATCGATTTGGCATTTACAATGTTTGTGAGTTAACAAGTAATAACCCCCAATTTTACAATGTGCCTATAATTATAAAACTTTTCTTCATCTTTCCTATAACAAATAATATCTATCTTTCTATTATTTAATTACCTTTAATATATAGGTCTTTATTCTTCACGTTCTTATTTAAATAAAAAGGTATTCTCTTCAAAATTATGCCTATAATAAATAATATAGGCCTTAATTATTCTTCTCTATAATAATTGGCCTTTTATCTCCCTAAGGCCTCGCACTATTCTCCCCTTCTTTGGATCGAAGCTCTTGAGGATCTTGTTCTAATGGAAGTATTCCTTTTATAGCATTGGCTTGGCTCAAATTTCTTATATAAAATCCCTATCGCCATACATAATTCCAATCTCTGAGTTACGTGATTTGGCTAAGGCATTGGGTTCAGTTATGACAGGTACACGGTTAGAATTCCTAGCTTGATGCTGACTTGCTATGTGTTTCCCTCCCATCAAGATGGACGTGTTATCGACTCGGTCTTTACCGAGCTAGACAGGATATATACATTCTCTCGCCACGTCACGAGCTTACTGTCATCTATGCCGCCACATCATTGCATCAACCGCGCCCATTTTTGTGTTTTATCTACATTGACGTGGATTATCCCACATTCGTGCGGATGCGTAAAGGCTTTAATAAGCCTTCCCTTCGATATATACATCGTGGCTTAAGCCATCTAAGTATTTTTCTCACCGTATAAATATATATATGGCCCGCCAATATGTGATCAGTCAACTCGTCGATTTGTTTCTCGTGTTGTATAGCTCGCCCTGCCGAGTTGGTGATCATGACCTAGTCTTAGCTCATCCCATGTAGACCAATGGTGGCAGGCCACGTGGTGGCCTGAATACCCACCACATGGAATTTTTTATCGTGTTGATGAATATGACGATTATCAAGTGTCGAATATCGGATTCGTAATTCCAATTTTGTCGCCTTTCACCTTATTCCATTTTTTCACGTTTCGTTGTCTAATTGGCTAGTTGACTTTGTCAACTCCAAACTTTGAGAAAACATTGACCAACAATTTTTTTTTCATACGGGCTCCATTTTTCACATTTATGTAGTTGACGAAAAGCTGTCGGAATGATCTTCCATACTGTAGTGATCTCGAGAAGTTTTAGAAACTTTGGTCCTCTAAATTGTCATCTAGATAACTTGTATACTTGCAGACCTAATTGGATGACTTCCCTAGAATGAGTATGTAGAGTGTATGAAGCTCAAAATAGTATATGAAAATATTTTCTTGTGATTTCTCTTAATATTTTCTCATTTAGATGATAGGTTTCAAATAGAACAAATTTCCTCATTAATGAGAGATGAATAACTCAAATAATGTCGACTAGAAGTGTACCAAAGGAATTCAAATGGAGAAAAGAACCTTTGGATGGAAATGGACCAAAGTGAGCAGGTTGTCTCATAATATATGGGAGTTAAGGACATTTTTATCCATTACAGTCATTAATACATGTGTGGGTGATCTGGAAGTTGAAATTTTAATGTGTGGAGGTATAACCTAATTTTATGGATTGATATGACCATTTTATGAACAAGCAGGTTGTGTATGCAAACAAGAATGAGTGATACATAGCAAGGGATAGCCTAATTGGTCAAATTTAACAAGTGTGGGCTAGTACAAGAGCGTTGTATAATTTATTTTGTTACAAAACATGAATTAAAAAATTGACTGTCTACGTTTGTCCCCCCTTTAAGTATGGAATTGAAAATTGTGTGCTTAAAGGAAAAGTCACATGAGTGTGTAGATACACTTTGTCTTCACTCAAATTTCCTCATGCTTGTGCTAGGAATTTTTCTTTATTTCAGTTGTTTTTTTGTAGACGAGTACCTAGAGAGAAAATAATGTACTATTCAATGTCCATAGCATAGGAAATCAAACTTTAACATGAAAAACTTGAACTTAGTATGAAAATAGAAATATGTATAGTAGAAAATAAAAAATAAGGAAAGAGCACAAATGAATCTATTGCAAGGTGATTGCGAGGAACGGGGGGAGAGTACTCCCACTACTATTGCCATTTGTGAAAATTTGTGTTGGAGATGATTGGAAGGACTTGGGGGTGATTAGTCCTCAAGTGTACTGTGCCAAGGAGAATAGAAAGGAGTGAAAATTCACCCCGCATGGTGAAGAGAACCATATGGAGAGTGTTTTAGTTGATCCACATCCCTTAACAAAAATATTAGAAATGGTAATTTAATCCTACAAGGATAACAACCACCTTAACACTTCTCAATGCCCATGGATAAGTGCCCTTACAGATGAACAAAAACCCAATTAATTTTCAAATGATGATGCAATATACCGAGGAAATGCTAGCTTGCTTATACCCTTGGTACCATCATATCCTAAATTGTACCATCCATTCTCTAATTGAAATTGATTAAAAGACTTCTAAATTTCCCTAAGAAAATGTACCAATTGAGAAAATTATTAAATATTCCCCTAGCATGGAAGCATATGGAATGGTCCATAGTGTCTATACAATATGGTCCTTATTGTACATTTTGATCACTATGTATTTTCTAACCCAATCCTATTTCTAAGCCATTTTTTGTACCTCTAATTTGTTTGATTGTGTACCTATTATTTTTTTCCTAATTCTGAGCTGTTGTGAGGGTGAAATATCACCCAACAGTTTCCCCCTTGTTTTGGGTACATGAAATAGAACAATGTGAGCGCGACCTAAAAAAGAGGACTTGTAGCAAATGTGCACATGTGTTATAGGATTTATTCAAGGAAAAAAGGGGTTGTACATGGTGGATTTTATGACACATACATAGTAATATAATAGAAAAACTAGCAGAGTGTTATTAATAAGAGAATATGAAAACAACACAATAGATGTATTCAAAAGCATGGGATGGAACACATATTGAACAACATGGCAAAAAATATGCCACATACATAGGACACCACTCATGGTTTTGTAATATAATCAAGGCACTCAAGGCCAAAAGGAAACAAAGAAGTAACATATGACATTACCCGCAAACAAGTGAAAGAAAAGAGCAAGCATGTAAAACAAGAAACAAGCCATGGTATGAAGATGATTTTGGTTTGAAAATAACCTACAAAATAAATACTACATATGAAGCACCCATTAGCACACTAGAGTAATAAATAATATGACATGATGTATGTATTGAGTGAATGAGGCAATATAATGTAAAATAGTAAACATTGGAAGAATAACCACATGTATGTGAGCAAGTGTAAAGTGGATTCCCCTAGTAGTTATGGAAGAACTTGTAAAGAGTAGTGTCAAGCACTACATCATGTAACAAATTTTATGTAGCCCGCATTCAACTTAATGTACCATGCGAACGCACTGTGTATAGAAAAAATATATATCATATTATGTATCAAGAAAATATGATAAGTAAAGTTCAAAATGAATAATATAAGCGTAAAATAGAAATGACCAAGCAAGAGCAATACAAATATTTTTTGATGTTTCTCTATATTTGAATGTTTTTGGTTATCGAGGATATATGAATACATTTTGGATTTGTAGAATATTTAAATGTTTTTAGATTTTTAGGCACCTTAAGAGCATAAATGAAAACCTATTTTCCAAAGAGAAGGAAGAATAATCCAATAATTTACCTAGGGGAAAATATTTTAAATTTTTAGGAATTTTTATGAATATAGATTATGTAACTAGAAATGGAATACTAGATTTCGGCCACCATTGTGTGTACAAAGTGAGGTTTGGGTATGTAGCCACTCCCTCAATAGTCAATTTGAACCTAGAAATAAAGTGTGTCACCAGGAAACCTCGGGAATTTGTTAGCATAAACTATTGTTTACTAATACATTTTTTGGCTTGTCACTTACTCCTATTTGATTCCTAAAATGAAACCTCAATAACCGTAGGTCTAACTACTTCATCCTTGCATATACTAATCTACTTTACATTGAATAAATCATCAAATAAATCATCAAATTCTTTTGGTTGTCTTTTGAATCCATCATTGATATCATAGTAATCATGATATGGAGGAGGATGTGGCTATTTTTTCAACCTGACGTAAAATAATTGTTGTAGATGCAGGAGGAAGCTTCAAACCACCTAAGTGGCAGCGACTAGCAGCGAACAAATGAGCTATTTTTATTTTGGCATAGGAGAGATACCTTCTTCATGAAGTGGAACTACAATCCCTCGCCATGGAAAATGCGTGGTTTTTTTTCTGAAGCAACCAATAAACAAATAGTTTTGAAACATGTGTCGCACAGAGCGTAAATGAGACAACAAATGTGACAGTTGGCAGTAGAATCGCCTGTTTTTCCTTTACGTGAGAAATTTGTGCTTAAATGTTTTATTCACCTGCTAGAGTAGTGTGTGGAGGAAGGAGGACGTATTGCATTTATCTATTGCAGACATATCCTAGAGCTATTACTGATCAGGAGATGTGTGTGCATTAGAAAATGGCATGGAAAGCAAGGAGAAGCGTGGAATTAAACAAAGGGATAGACTATGTTTCAGCCCCCATCATCCACGTGAAGAATGTATTGGTGGTGTTTTCTTCATATAATCCATGTCCGCACCAAAATTACTTCTCTTTGATGCTCAGCTCTTGAAAGGACCAAAATATGCCACCTAGAAGATGAAGATGCACATAATTCTCTAGTTTAAGTAGCTCTAGGGAATCATAACTATAAATGTAGCACGTACCACCGCTGCAGACAAGAAGACGAAATGTGAGAAAGATGATGTAAAATCTGTGATGTTGTTCACTCTCAACATTTTCGACGAGGTTCAACCACACTTATGGGATGAGACAACATCAAAGGCATCCTTGGATTCTCTATCAACAATCGATAAGGAAAATAACCAAATGAAGATCCTCCATCTCCAGTCAAATATTCACATGCTCAATATGAAATATGGTGAAAAAGTAGAGAAATTATTACGTTGTGTTGCAGAACTATGAGTAGAGCTTGTAGCGCTCAGAGAGAAGGTGGAGGAAAAACTATGAGTCCCGATCACATTGAGATATCTTCCTTCCATGTTCAGGATGTTTATAACATCATCAAACATCAAAAACAAGTGGTGACCTTTGAATAATAGGTGAATTTTCTCCAATATGAATAATCCATCCAAATAGTACTTGATGAGTTTTAAGATAAGGGAATGATCTCAAGACACCAACATGGTCACAAGTCTCAAAAGGAATGACAACATAAGCAGTCCTTGAAGTAACTCCAAAATAAACCATAGTAGCATAAGTATCAGAAAGTAAGTTAATGGTGTCACATCTGCACCAAAAATATGCATCGCACTACTAGTTGTTGGTATAGTGGCCTCACGTAAGGTAACTCCAGCAAGGAAATCAAATATGTTCTCCACGGGGGGTTCATTAACTAGGAAAAATCCTAGTGTGTTCATTCATATTGATGTAATTTAAATTGATAAATCAAAATCAATATACCGGTAGACATTAGGGGTGAAAGCGTTTAATTTATTAATATTTAGAATTAGGTATTTGAAGTAGGTTAGAGAGGTTGGCTAGAGGAGACATGTCAGGTTTATCAATATAAAACTAAAACCTTTGAACCCTAGTGTTTAATATTAAATAACATAAAATTACAAAAGAAGTGTAGTCATAATACTAGATTATAATCTGTTATTAAATAAGGAAATCTCAATTCAGAGATTCGTAACCAAGAAAAAATAAGATTGTACAAAAATAGGGCTGAGTATGCTTTCAACCCAAATAATAATATTTCACTATCTTAATTATATGGATAACTATTGATAAATGATTAAAATATAACATTAAGGTAATTGTTAATAGGTATTGAATGGATTTGACAAACTCTCTTTCTACAAAAAAGGAATATTAAGAAGATAATAATTGAGAAGGAAACATGATATATATTTTTATTTGATATATTAGGGTAGAAATAAAAAAGGGGTAAATTAAAATAGTAATGGAAAAATGAGTAAGGAACATGGAAAAAAAGGGGTATTTTCATTCAAATACTATAATAGGAGGGCGTATTATCAATTAAACAATTAGAGGTAAAAACTAACTTTAAGGGTATTCTTTAATGCCCATCGAACGAATGTGTTATAACATAGTTTTACTAATTGAACCCCCTGTGATGTTTAGAGTGAATCTCAACAATCTAGATGATGTCCCTCATCATAGGAAGAACAAATGACATGTCATGGCCAAAGAAGATTATAAATCAAATTAGGAAGTACTTGAATCATCCAATTACGATGCACACAAGAATGTTGTTTTATTCTCCCAAATTTTGTAACCCTCGCAGATTGTTTGGTTAATTGACCCTGGTGCCAACAAGTATATGACAAGAGATAGAAATATTTTTGATTCATTAACTGATCAACCCATTAGAGATAGATTTTTAATTTAATACAACAAGGAGTACATTGTAGAATGAATAGGAGATGTCACCATTCCTCTTGGTATGTAAAGTTGTACCATCACAAAGGTGCTATATGCTCTAAGATTAACCACAAATCTCATGTTTTTCTCTTAACTCTTGAATCACAAGGTCAAGGTGGAGTTCATTTTCTAAAAATCCATCAAATTTTGTTTTATCTCATGAGAAGATATGATACTTTCTAGTAGTTTTTTGAAGGATTGTTTATTTACACTAGATGTAGTTTCATCTAATAAAATTGTTATATCTACCCCTACAACGACGTCTACTTCACTCTGGAATTATCTATGTGGGAACCTTTCTACTAGATCACTCTGTCAACTCACTTATAAGGATATGGTATGAGAAATTCCAACACTCTCCCACTCCTTGCCTATTTGTTCTAGATGGCTAGTAGGAAAGAAACATTAGGATGTTAGAGTACCTTCCATGTCAAGAACCATCTTGAGGTCATGCATATCAATATGTATGGACCCCTCCCTACTTCCTTTCATGGATTTCAATACTTCCAGTTGTTTATAGATGACTATTCTTGCGAGACATGGGTGTTCTTACTCTAGAATAAGAGTGAAGCATTTCCCAATTTTTAGGCCTTATATCAGCGAGTTATACAATAGGCTAGGCATCCTCTTGTTTTCCTCTACTCATATTGAGGGGGGAATTCACACCAAATAAATTATTTGCATTCCTTAATGGGAACGACATCACACAACACTTGAATTCCCCCTGTATGCCCCAATAGAATGACATTATAGAACGTCACAATCAGAATTTCATGTAGATGGCTTGTTGCATGCTTTCCATCACCAAGTTGGAGAATAAGTAGTGTAGATAGTTGTGTATCTTTTGAACAAAGCACCTACAAATATAATACAGGACAAGAGACCAGTAAATTTATGGATTAATTATAATCCTTTGATCTCCCATCTCATAGTTTTTGCTTGTACATCATATATGCATGTCCCAACAAATAAGAATAAAATGATTGATCAAAAGACACTCCAATGTATATTTTTGGGGTACAGTACTACCTTAAAATAATATCATCTCATGGATCCTAAGACATAATATATATAAGATTTGAGATGTGGTATGTGATGATTCATAATTTTACTCATTACCACACAAAGAAGATTCAGTACTGACCTCCTCTCATAGATTACTCTCACATTCAAATGATGATCATGAAGAATCTTCACACAAGAAATATGAGTTACAAGGAATTTTTTTTGTTGATCTTGGTCATTTGGAAAATAATTCTTCACATCACCAACAACATCAACATCTGAAATGGGTTAAAATTACCGTTAAGGACTCCCATCTGAACTCTCTCCCAAAATTTTCATCAAGATTCAAAATGATAAGATGGGTGAGAAATGAGGTAAATCTCACAATCATGTGTTTAGTTGTTAACACCACTGAACCTGATACAGTTCGAGAGGCACTAAGTCAACCACATTTGAAGAAGGCCAGGGATTTTGAATATGGCTCCCTAATTCAAAATCAGACATGGGAAACTGTCAATCTACTTCCAGGAAATAAATCCATTAAATGTAAATGGATTTTCAAAATAAAATAAAAGGCAGATAGATATATCGACACTCACAAAGCATTAGTAGTTGCAAAGGGATATTCTCAGCAAGAAGGAAATGACTATGAGGATACCTTTTCACCCTCTATAAAAATCAAAACCATCAGAGTATTATATGAACTCGCAGCACAAAAAGGATGGAAAATTCAATAGATGGATGTAAAAATTCCTTTCGTAAATGGTGATTGCAAAGAAGATGTATACATGACCCAACTAGAATAGTTTTTCCACTAGAAACATCCTAAAAAAAATGTATGTCGTTTATTTATGTCTCTTTATGGACTTAAACAAGCACCCATGACATGGTACATTAAAATAGATGATCACCTATTACATCATAGATTCATACGTAGCCCCTAATATTGAAATTTGTATATTAAAAAGATAGAAACATAGATTTTCATTCTTATCTTGTATGTGGATGATCTTGTGATCATAGGGAGCTTAGATAATATCATCAAAGATGTTAAGAATCATATGAATAAATCCTTCAACATGATAGATTTGGGGCTACTTCACTATTGTTTTGGTTTACAGATATGACATAATAAGCATTATATTTCTAACTCCCAGATGAAATGTGTCAAGACACTCTTAGAAAAGTATGGGATGTTAGATTGTAAACATGTTCCCACTCTAATAGATAAAGGTTTGTAACTTTATCAATTCCAGGATTCACCTAAAGTAGATTTTACTCACTACACAAAGCTTATTGGGAGTCTCATTTACTTGACCTATACAAGACCAGACCTATGCTTTTTTTCAGCTATCTTTACAAATTTATGTAGGATCTAAAGAAATGTCATTGAGTTACAACAAAGCATGTTTTAAGATATGTCTAAGGTACAGTTGATTAGGGTTTGGAATATTAGAACTCTTAGTTGTTCTTGAAGGGGGTATACCAACTCAGACTATGTCAAATCTACTGATGACATAAAATCAACTACATAATATATTTTTCATCTCACATATGGACCTATCTCATGGATTCGTAAGAAGAAAATTATTGTTTCTCTCTCATCCACTTAGTTAGGATATCACACCACACAAGGATTTTTGTTTGAATTTATTTCATTGCATTCTATTCCGGTTGATATGGACATTCCCAAAGAAAATCCATCTATCATTCATTGCGATAATTAGTGATTTGAATTTATTGTGAAGAATCCAATGTTCCATGAATGAAAAAAGTGTATTGAGGTTGAATGCCAATACATTTTAGAAAAAGCCTTGAACCACCACATCCATCTCCATTACTACCTAATAGATTCTCGGGTAGATTATATACTCACTAAGTCTCCTGGAAAGGTGAAATTTGAGTCGTTTTAGAGGTACATTTGTAAAAACAATGTAATAGGGGAGAATGTTAGATTAAAAATTTGTTTACTATTACATTATTTATCTTTTCAGTTACTCTTATTGTATTCTTAAATCAAATTCTTTCTAACCACATGCCTAAGTAATTTCTCCTTATATATATTCATCTACTTTGCATTGAATAAATCATCAAATTTTCTTTTGGTTGTCTTCTGCATCCATAATAATCGAATGCCCCTAGTGTGTGAGTAGCGTATGAACTATCCAAAGATAACCTATTGAGGAGGTGGAGATAATTTTGGGAGAGATTGAGGTTTGGGCCTTAGTTGTGCCAAATAATGTGACTCAAGTGCATATGTCATATAAACTTCGGGAGAAAAGTAAGATGGACTAGATCCACAAGAATTTATGTGTGACTTAGATGATTGGTGAATAGAACTATGAGGAGAAAATTGTATAATGAAAAAAGGTTAAACCATGTATGAATTAAACATCAGTGTATTATGAGGAGGAATGTGAAAATATAATAAATACGCAAGAGACTCAATTTAACGAGGGTAGCCTATATCAACCTTAGGAAGACGGAGAGACATAAGGCCAATCAAAAGTGTAAGAGGTGTTGTAGAAGCATAAGGAGAAATAAAAACATACCAAGGTATAAAAAAATTAGGATAGGTAATATTATCATTAATGTATACAAGTATTGGCCAATATAGCATAGAGGATTGCACGACTGGTAGTGAAAGTAAACATATGAACCTCATTTTGTAATTCACCTACAACCTGATTGAGAGAAAGAAATTCATGTGGAGCAATAACATAGGTAGTTAGAGGTTCATTGAGTGGTTGCATCCTGACATTATATGTAGCCATGGGGACACTATTCGGTTGAATTCAGATTTTTGGGTCAGTTAGTGGAGAATTTTCACTGGCATTAGAAGGACTAGGAAAATATCTAGAAGGAATGGAAGTTTGGACACCCTTATCGACAAATTTCTTAGCATTTTAAGAAGAGGAAGAAATAAAAGCATCACTATGTTCACCTTTATGTAAAATATCGTTAAGAGGAGAAATTCATACATCATTTGTAACGAAATTTTATTCGTAAGTAGTTAGGATATATCCATGTTACGAAGAGAGAGAATGAACACTAAGATTGTGTACAATAACATTTTTTTGCATGATTAGATACTGTATAATTTTCAATAAAATTTTGCGCACATATATTTAAAAGAATCTTTTGAGAGGAAGAAGGGGTATCACAATCAAAAGGATGTGCATCTAGGAAGTCTTGTATAATATCTGAATTGTAAAGGTGAGTAGAGGGTACAACATGCATGGAATGCAACCAAGATCAACCTAGAATAATATTATAATTGAGATTATTATGCATGACCTAGCATGTAACATTAAGATTATAAGGACCAGCTATAATTGGCAAAGTGATATCCCCCAATACTCACTTAGGAATACTATAAAACCCACAAATGCATAGGTTGTTAGAAGAAATTCATATTTCATATAAAAAAGTGTTGCATATGTTATGGCTAGAGCCATTATTGACAGGAATTTTTTTGACTAATGTGTTACAAATTTTGAATTTCTACACCTTTTCGTTTGTACTTTGGGCTTAGTATTTTATATTCCATGGTTCAAGTTTGCATCTAGCCACCTCCCATCTTGTTCCATGCTTGACTTTGGTGCTTTCATGAATATTTTCCACGTTTTTTTGTTTTTATTAGTTATTATGGTTGTGCAAACTACAACAAGATCATGCAACTCTTTCAACACAAGGGTTTGAAGAGTCTTGGTATTTACCTTGATGTTTTGCATGGAAATGTATACTCTCTCCTATTTGAGGTTATGTCACCTACTCCACTCATGCACACATATCACCTTCGTCTATCACGAATAGGTCCCATTATACAAACTATCAACTCATTAACTCGTTGTTTTGTTCTTAGATGAGCCTATTACCTTCACCTGTATTTCAAATATACTATATCGTTCTACCTATGACATTATCATTAGATGAATATCTATATTTTCTCCTATATGAAGTTTTTTCAATAAACTCTACACAAAACATGAGGGAGTCATGAGTACCATGGATGCCACTACAACCACCTTCTCTTCCACCAAAAAATGTCTACCTCTAGTGTCACATAACACACCCAGTTATAATTGGTCAGACTACTCTATGTTCATCATGCTTCTTTCTACAGATAGAATGTAAGTTTATCTTCCTCCTCTGATCATATATTTGTAAAAATAATGACAGCGATTGTTCAAATAATGAAAGTAAAATAAAATAGTTTCGACAGGGGCACGATATTTGAATTTGAATTATATCTGTTGAAGATGCGGAGTCTAACTAATAGATGACGTAGTAGTTTTCCTTTTCCTTGATTTGGGGAGGAAAGCTTGGCCATGGATAAAAATAACATTGTCTTATTAATAGACAGGAGTTGTTATTTTTATGTTTAACTTATTCATATGCATGTCTTATTTATAAGCATGTTATATTTAGGTTGCTTGTGGTTGAAGCAAACTTTTACAAATAGGTGGACAAGTTATATATATATGTGCATGGATTTACTCTTTCTAATAAGAAAAAGAGAGAATTGTATTGTATTCCTCTAGACTGAATAAAGGAGAAGGTTGGATTGTTTCTAGTGGATGTATCCCATATTGGATGAACCATGTTAAATCTTGGGTTTATCTTGTGATTGCATGTTTATATTATTTCTATTTTAATTCCAGTTTATTGCTCATATGTGTTTCGATCCTAACAACTGGTATCAGATCGGGATTTTGTATTGGCAGAAAAATCTCACAAGAGGGTTTCTTGTTTGAGTGGGAAAAATGACAGAAGATAGCAAGTTCAGGGTTGAGAATTTTAATGGAGAAAAATTTCAGCTATGGAAGATGCAAGTGGAGGACTACCTATATCATAAGGATATGTATCTACCATTGAAAGGGAAATATTTGAAGTCGTCAACTATGAAATATGAAGAATGATATGTTCTTGATTGAAAGGAACTAAGAACGATACAGTTGTGCCTGGAAGCTACAGTATCTTTCAATATTTTTACAAAAAAGACAATAGTAGATCTAATGGAAAAATTGGGTAAATTGTATGAAAAACCCTCAGCCTCTAATAAGCTATATCTCACGAAAAGTTTATTTAATATGAATATGTCATATGGTGATTCATTAAATGATCATTTAAATGAATTCAACATGGTTACTAATCAATTAACCTCTGTAGGAGTAAGTTTTGATGATGAAGTTAGGGTTCTTTTGATTTTGTGCTCATTTCCTAAAATTTGGAATACTTTTGTTATGGTTGTGACTAATTCTGTTTCTCATTCAAACACTTTAAAGTTTGATGATGTTATTGGTGTGATTCTTAGTGAAGAGATGAGAAGAAAAATCATAGGTGAGTCATCTGGTAATGCTTTGAGTGTAGATAACAGGGAAAGACAGAAGGAAAAAGAAAAAGGTCCTGGAAACTATGGAAAGTCTAAGAAGGGCAGATCTAAATCTAGAAGTAGGATGGTATGTTGGAATTGTGGAAAAGTAGGACATGCAAAGAAATATTGTTGGTCTTTAAAATCAGGGAAAGATCAACAAGAAGGGATCAAAGATGAAAATGTAGCAGGTGATGTGTTAGAAGATGATCTTATTCTTTCTTTAGATAGTAAATCAGAATCATGGGTTTTAGATTCTGGTGCTTCATTTCATGCAACTCCTCATAGATAATATTTTCAAGATTATGTTCAAGGGAATTTTGGGCAAGTATATCTTTTTGATGATGATCCATGTAACATTGTTGGAAAATGCAGTGTTCATGTTAAATTTCAAAATTGTAACACTTGGGTATTGAAGAATGTCAAGCATGGTCCTAGCTTGAGGAGGAATCTAATTTTTTGAAGGCAATTAGGAGATGAGGGTTGTATGGTTATATTTACAACAGATTCTTGGAAAGTTACCAAGGGTTCTCTTGTGGTAGCAAGAGGTAAGCAAGTAGGTACTTTGTATTTATCCACTGTTAGTACTGATACATCTTCTATTTTAGCTACTAAATGTATAGACAAAACTATGTGGCATCAAAGACTTGGCCATATAAGTGAGAATGGGATTGAAGATTTTACATTCATAGGGAAATTTGTTAGATTTGAAAAACATAAACCTGGACTTTTGTGAACATTGTGTGTATGGGAAAAAAAAAGCATGTGAGATTTCTCAAGGTTGGATCAACCAAGGAGCACAAGATAGAGATTTTTCATACAGATGTGTGGGGACCGACATAGGTATCTGTATGCCAGAAAATTGATAGGCGAGCGTGAGAATCTACAAGTGACTCTTCCGCGTACCCGACCTCTCGAGGTCGTGCCGAGACAGCCGGTGGGGATGTAGAATATGCAGACAAACTAGTTAGGCAGTCTAATGTCTTTGACACGCACTAGTGGAATTTGCGAATCTAAGGCAAAGAAGGCCCTTCTAACTTGGACTGGTGTGATAGATCGATCAGCGAGGATGACTGCTCGAAGGCTCCAATCAATATCGAGCTCTGGCGTGATTCGATCTATGGGTTGCGGAATACGTGGAAAATGACCTGGGATTGTTTCGTGTATATCTCCTGATAAGGTCATATAGTGGATGATGAATATAATCGATTCTATGGACGATTTTCTGGCCTAGTCCAGAATTCCCTAGCTTCGTTAGCTGCTATATCTAGTAAGGACAGTTGTTCGATGATGATAGGTGGAAGTGGAGTGGACTGAAATACTAGTGTGCGTAGGCCAGTGTCTATATCCAATTGACTCTGTGGATTCGTTGGGCTGTGGGATTCTGTGGATCACAACCGTAGACTCTCGGTTGTTGCGGTCCTGTTATGGTCATACGCGAGATCAAGTTCTAATCCCTAGTATCCAGTAATCGTATGCTTTCTCAGCTTCTATGTTTAGAACCAACAGTTGTGCGATCTTCTTAGAATACCTTACAGGCGTTCTTGCAACTTGGATTCTTAAGCTGGTATCTATATCTACGAGGGTGTCTCCAGCGTCTGGCTGTGGAACTAAAGGATCACACCCGAATGTTTGTTCTCTTTCGAGCCCTTCTACAGTCATGTGGATATTTTCTAGGGTAATCTGTAGTTTGGCTGACTTGACCAAAATGCATGTGCTTGGTCGTCTTCTATGTTTAATCCTCTTAACTGTGAACTGATCAGTTGTAAATCTGTGGTTGTTCGGAATACTTGTATCCTGAGATTTTGGTCTATGTCAACTATTGCTGTGACTAGGTTTGGTTGAGGCACGATTGGCTCAAATATATATTCCCTGGGCTCTTGAGGTCCCGTGATTGTCATACGAAACAAAATGCAATCTAACTGTAATGAAACAAATTCTAACTAAGTGAAATAAATCTAACTACATATAACTTTTATTTTTCTATGAAATATTCTAACAATTCTAAGGAAAACAAACTATTTTAAGCATATCTAGAAATAATAACTAAACAATAATTTAAAATAGACAAGATAACCGAGTGTGGTTATTTGCCTGTGTGATTTGGTAGAATTATTCTAAATAAAATAGCCTGTCTAATCTACCTGCAAGATTCTCGATCCTACCTCAGAAGTGAGGAGTGAATCATAGTTTCTCAGAAACTATCAATCCCCACAACTTCCCTGGCAATATCGAGAATAGAATGAAATGAAATAAAGTGATTAACTACTCTATTTGATATGAATCTGACTAGAACTTTGAAATTTAAAACCTGGACTCCGCAGAACAGTGGCGAATCCGATGGTGTATGTGATCTCGTCCCCTCAGTATGATCTTCTCGTTCTTTCATGTTCACTTGGATCCAGAAAAGCGTGTAATGCTAGCACCGATAGGAGTAGATTTTGGGACAAGGACAGCTCAGAATGCAGACCGAGAATGCGAGTAGGAGAGGGATAGCGCAAGAGTACAGAGCTTGGCTTATGCGATTCCTAGCGGGATTTTACTGCGAGTCATGCAACGTGAAGCGACCAGAACCTGTAACTATCCTATACGAAGAGCAAAACCTGCAACTTTAATGGCTTCCTAAGCTATTCCTGTTCCAATGGTTTGGATAAAACACACTGCTTGCACAAGTTGGATATGTGGCTTACCAACAGCTGAATAAAACTAACCAGGTATATAATGAATTGAACTAAGAACTCTAAGTCACAGTAAAACAAATCTACAGCAAAGAGGAATTCAGAGGCAAGCTTCTAACTGGATTGGATGAAATGACAGCACTGCCTGCACAAGATGGGTCTGTGGCTTACCAACAGCTGAGCAATTTAACAAAAGATGCAAGTGAATTCAAGCTATGGCTTCTAAACAAGCTAACTAACTAAAGCACTAAAATGAGGGAATGAGAGCAAAGATCAAACTTCAAAATCCAGCCAAGCTTCAGACCAAAAACTCCAGACCAAATTTTCACCAAAATCTTCACCAAAATCAGACCATTTGCATGTACACAAACCATGCATTTATAGGAATTCAAACATCCAAGAACCAAAACCAAATTGAACTCCTAAACAATAAACAAAGGAAAAACACTGTTCCAGGGGACCAAAAACATTAATGCATGCTCAAGTCGGCAAAGAAAAGCTGGTGAAACGTGATATTTCACGCGGTCACGTCAAAAGAGCGTTCTGGAAAACGCGCACAGGACCGCCGCTCTGAGCAGGGCAGCGGTTACAGGACCGCCGCCCTGTTCAGGGGCGGCGGTCACGAGACCGCCGCCCTGCAGGGCGGCGGTTTCGTCACTGAAGGTCAAGAGGCCAAGGAAAGAGGGAAAAAGGGGAAAACAAAGGGCGCGGGGGCTAAGCGGGGCATGCGGGATGTTAACGCATACTCCGAGGGCTTTTCTGGATCCCGAACACCTTGCGAGGAGACCTGTATCATCATTGGGGCACTTGTTACACTGTTCTGGCAGTACAGTACCTTACAATTTTGGGTACATACATATTGCCCCCTCGGAGAAGCGTTTTAGCCATGAAGAGGCATAAAACGGTGGGTCCGAGTATGGCCGTCCCGAAATGGGGAGTTAGAAGTTATACCTTACACGTCCGTGTGTTGAAATGACGCCATTCCAAAATTCCCGCTACCTGCAAAATGAAAAGAGAACTCAAGTGCAGATAGATACAATAATTTGGAAAACAAACACTAAAATAACAGGGAAAGAGGACATACCATTTGTGCGGGGATAGGAACTTACCTCCGTCAGCGCTCCGAACCTGCGAAAAAGTCATTTTAAAACGAAACAAGAACAATATATATATGAAAGTGGGCCCATTTTCCTATTCATTTGCGCGAGTTGATTTGATAGATTTTGAGCTCTGGGACCCACGGTGACGGTTTCTTGCGCGAATAGAGTCGAAACGTCTGGAGTGAGATAGCGATCATGCCCCCACGTGCGGAACGCCACCCCGCGAGATCACAGGTTGGTTTTCTTTAATTTTGCATTTTTCCCCCTTCAAATTTGAAATGGCAAATTCTTTGCAATGGGGGGGGGGGGGTATTTTTGAAAATGCTAGGTTCAAAAGGTCCACCTAGGGGGGGCGCCTACTGGGTAGGCTTTGTTTTTAGCCAAAATGGTCAATTTTTGCATTTTTTGGGCTTTTTAGGTTTAAAAACCCGCGCGGGTTTTCGGACCGCGACCGCCGCCCTGGCCAGGGCGGCGGTTACATGACCACCGCCCTGTTCAAGGCGGCGGTTACACGACCGCCTCCCTTAAGGCAGTGGTTACAAAACTGCCCCTCTGCTCAGGGCGGCGGGTTTTGCACAGAAAGCAAAAGGGACTTGCTTTTGAGTTTGTTCTTGTATTTTTATCACTTCTGTATGTTTTTATGACTCCCTCGGCATTGATTAGATACTAACTTGCTCTGTTTTGTGTGTTTTTGGGTGTATGCAGGCGAGAGAGGAGTACATTAGATGGAGTCGAGAGAGGGAGTGTGATTGGTTGCCCGGGGTATTGGATGCCCTCTCACCAGATGAGGAGGACACATTGCAGAGGACCGGCATACTGCGTATATCGCGCGTGCCTCATGTCGCACCATCTAGTCACATCCTTTGTGACTTGTTTTCTTATTGGGATGCAGATCGGAACACTTTCCGACTGCCAGGGGTCCGCGGTGAGTGGACGATTACTTTGGAGGATGTTTACCATATCCTGGGGGTCCCCTGATCATCGGGAGGAGACTCACACTAGAGACAGCAAGGTCCCGAGCATAGATTGCACAGTGGGCAGGTTACATGGGGGATGCAGATCCATCTCCACGGGGCCGAAGAAGGGAGTGAGAGTTAGATCCATTCCTTCTTTGCCCATCCCCATATTTCGACAGGCTATCATGGGGATCCTTGTTTCAGACTGATCGGGGACAAGGGAGGGGATACCTTATATACTGCTGGGCCCCCATCATTGCACAGATAGAGGGGCATGGTCGGATATACGTCTGGGGCTTCAGATGTTTTGGGAACCACCTACCAGACTTATACAGAGTGGTCCGGGATCTAATCCATAGGGTATGCACTGATTCTTTGATGCTTCATCCCTATGGATAAGACCCGTGCGGAGCTATCTGTAGATGCCGGGGAGCCTTCAGCAGCCGGTAGGCATACTGACGTCTTTGCTCCTCATTTGGCATCGTGGCTACAGGATGGTGTCAACCACTCCGTACAGAGTTGGCAGGCTATAGGAAGAGCCGAGCGTCTTATGAGGAGCCATTCTCATGGTGAGACCCGGGCTGCTCCTCGGGACCCTGAGCCCTCCGTGCATTCAGAGCGCCGGCGTAGCAGTCCTAGGCGAGGGCGCGCACCTTCGGCAGGGGTCGCGTAGGGGTTGAGAGGTGACTTGGCCCTATGCATATTTTGTATCCATGGCATTCTTTTGTATATCACGGGCTCTTTGAGTGTTTTGACCATGCCTAGAGCATGATGGACATTGTATATAAACATTGATTATTTATATATATGCATTCGTTTTTTGGATCAAAACTTTGTCACCTCACGTTTGTCCCTTTCTATTTCCAACTGCTTTGTGTATACTACGATGTATGTTTTATATGCTTTCTAGAATGTATGCAATGGAGAACAGATGATGCAAATGCTTGCTTTCTTTTTGTGTTTCATGATGCTGATACATGATATTGTAGATATATTGTGATCTTAAATCTTAGCTTCTGTGAGCAATTTGGATACCTCATGCTTGTTTTGGCAAAGTGATGAAAATAACCAGTATGATGAACAGATTAACTTGCCCCACTCCTAACTCCACGCAACTAGTAGGATGCGAGGGCTCATCACCAAGAGCCAAGAAGGGCGCAAGTGTATGAAATATGGTGAAACGATAGTGATGAAAGACAGACGAAGCTTTGGTGGAACCAAATTGAAAACTACAAGCTTACTCCACCCGAATGACTTCATAGTTTTGGGTGCAACTTGCTTTGCGGTTTATCCAGACTTAGACCCGTAGATGGCCACATAGTAGACAAAATCTGGTTTTTAGGATTTTTAACTCTCTTGGAATTTTGAGCATCTGATTCATTCGTTTTTGACTCAAAGTTTGAATAGTTTGTTTATGACCTTTTAATGTTTGCATTGTCTAGAGGACCCCCTACACTTTGCCCCATGCTACTAGTAAGAAGCGTGGGTTTATCAGCCGTGGGCAAGGCATAGGCGAGTAAGGGCATTTCCATCCTTTCCCAACCCTACGTCACTAGTAAGAGACGCAAGCTCATCACCGAAGGTTGGTAGGGCAAGGAAATGTGTAAAAATAAAATTTTCTATTTAATCACTTTTTGACGTGTCTTTTTGAGTAAAATGTCAGTATATGCTTGTTTCCAAAGAGATGTATATATGGGATAGATGTGACACCATGAAGCTTCTAGAACAGACCATAGGCAAGACACCAATCCTAAGAAGAAATCAAAGTGAGAACAAACTTGCAGATCTTGGTATGGTTACCGTTAAGACTTCGTCATGTTTGATTTTATTTGATAAAAGATTCTGAAGTGTTTGATGATATCGCGAAAATGGAGAGATATGATTAGAAAGTTTTGTGCCAACAACATCATGAGTTTGTAATGAATTACTTTGAGAATAGATTCCTTGATCACAATTTGTGTAAGAACAAGTGGACAAAATGATCTAAATCTATATGAAGATGCAATGTAGATAGTTATATAGGTAGTGCTTGCTGCTTATGCGTAGAAACGCTTGAGGTGCAGGGAATTGACTATTTCACCAAATCCTCACCTTCTAGCATGCATAAGAGGTATGCACCATTTCCGTAGTCCTTCGTGACTTGGTATGGGCCCAACCATTTGGGCTGGAATTTCCTTCCTTCGCCGGTCTTCTTGTCGATCCAGCTGTCTAGTCTTAGAACTAGATCACCTTCGTATATATCGCGTTCATAAACCTTCTTGTTATACTGCCGGCACATTCGGTCAGCATAAGCTCTATGTGATTGTTCAGCATCTAACCTAATTTCATCTAGGCTTTCTAATTGGGAAAGACGTACTTCTCTGTAAGCGTCTTCATCCAGAATCCCTTGTAGTGAAATGCGGAGACTGGGTATTTCGACCTCAAGCGGGAGAACTGCTTCTGCCCCAAATACTAGCGAGAAAGGAGTTGCTCTTGTTGTTGTTCTTATTGAGGTTCGGTGGGCCCACAAGGCCGGATATAACTTCAAATGCCAATCTCGCTTGTTTTCTTTCACCGTTTTAAGGAGAATGGCTTTTAGCGTTTTGTTTGTTGCTTCATCCTGCCCATTGGCTTGGGGATAATACAAGGAAGCCGTATGATGGCTTATTTTAAATTTGTTGCATAGGTTCACGAACTTCTTCATTCTTGAAAGAAGTTCCATTATCTAAGATAATGATTTGTGGGATACCGTACCTACAAATGATTTGATTTAAAATGAACTTAGCGATTACAGAACCAGGTACGGTAGTAAGAAGGCATGGCCTCCACCCATTTGGTAAAATATTCAGTGGCCGTAATTATAAAATTGTGGCCATCTGTGGATGAGGGAGAGAATTTCCCTATTAAGTCTAGGCCCCATGTAGAAAAGGGCCATGGAGTAGCGATTGGTTGCAGAGCTTGTGCTGGCATGTGGATCTCGTGGGAGAATTCCTGGCACTTATGACACCTGCGTGTAAAAATCTATCGCGTCATGTTCTAGAGTGGGCCAGAAATAGCCCATTCGATGTATTTTTCGAGCAGTGGCATGGCCACTGAAGTGGCCTCCACATATACCGCTTGTGGGATTCATGGAGAATCCTCTTGGAATCTTCTGTGTCGACACACCTTAAGAGCATTCCATCGAATGCTTTTCGATAGAGCACCTGCTCTATAATGACATATTTGGCTACGATTATGCGTAATCACCTTCTTTGTTGCGGTGTCACTGCATCCGGGTACGTATGGTCCATGATATAATTAATGATATCAGTGTACCAAGGGCACTCAGAAATAGCAGGTCGAGTTTCGATGTAGTATACGCATTCATCTGGAAAATCCAAATCTACTAGATCGCCTCCGTCTAATGGGTTGTCAGCTAACCAATCCGCGATGATTTGTCCTTTAACTGAACTTCTGATTTACAAATGTTAATTCGAACTCTCCCATTAAGGTTATAAAACGTCCAGCCTTTTGGATAAGGAACCTTGTGTGAGAAAAGTCTGTAAATGGTCCGTCTTTACCATGACCTTTGTTTCTTGATTCAGCATGTAATGTCTTAGACGTTTAGTAGCAAAGACTATGGCAAGACATTCTCGCTCTGCTTGTGTATAGCGTGTTTCATAGTCGAGCAGTGTTCGGCTAATGAAATAAATCGCACGTTCTCTCTTGTCATCGTCTTCTTGGGCCAACATACAGGCCAGCGAGACATTGGTAGCTCGCGAATATAGGATTAACGGGCGATCCAGCTTAGGTGGCATTAGCGTAGGTGGTGACAGCAAGAAACGTTTAACTGCGTTGAAAGCTTCGTTGCAGTCTTTCGGTCCAATCAATGCTATAGTCTTTCTTGAGTAAATTGTTGATTGGATGAATAGCGAAGCTTAAGTCCGGGATGAATCTCCGGATTGCACCCAGCTTCCCGAGAAATGATCTGATTCCAGATTCACTCGAAGGTGGGACCATTTCGAGGACAGCCCGAATTTTGGTTGGATCAACGTCGATCCCTCGTGACGATATGATGTAACCTAGGAGCTTTCCTCCTGTTACACCAAAGACGCATTTCTCTGGGTTTAGCGTGACTCCGTATTCTATTAGGCGTGAAAGAATGATGCGGAGTACTTCGGGATGGTCACAGCACTTTTTGGCCTTAGCCAATAAGTCGTCTACGTAAGATTCCACGATTTTATGAATTAGATCGTGAAATATGTATGTCATGGCCCGCTGGTACGTAGCACCGGCGTTCTTAAGACCGAATGGCATAACAGCGTAGCAATAGGTTCCCCAAGGAGTTATGAACGTGGTTTTAGCTTGATCTTGCTCGGATATTCTGATTTGATTGTATCCCGAGAATCCATCCATGAGAGACAAAAGTTCAAAACCAGCTGTTGCATCAACAATAACGTCTATGGATGGTAATGGGAAATCGTCTTTAGGACACGCTTTGTTGATGTCTCAGAAATCTATGCAAATGCGTATCTTTCCGTTCTTCTTGAGAACGGGAACGATATTAGATACCCATTGGGAGTAGTCAACTGGCTTGATAAATCCTACCTGAAGGAGTTTTATTACTTCCTCTTTTACCATGAGAGCTACTTTGGGTTTCATGGGCCTTGATTTTTGTTTAATTGGCTTTGCATCCGATCTAGTGACGAGGTTGTGTACCGCAATGTGGGGTGCGACTCCCGTCATCTCCTTGTAATTAAATGCAAACGCCTTCTGATGTTCTTTGAGAACCTGAGTATGTATTTCCACTTCTTCTGGTGTCAACGAAGAACCTAGTTTCAATATTCTTGGTTCATCTTCTGTCCCAATGTTGACATCGATTGTTTCTTCGATTAAAGAGGCATTACCCTCTTCGAACTCAGGTGGTGCTGGAGGTAAATCTAAATCATCCCCATTTTCTATTGCGTATATGTTAGGTTCCCTTTGTGACGGAAGATCCGTTACGGGATTTCCGAAGTAGGAGGACGAATGTGGGATCAGGGATAAATCTAGCATGTGATAGGAGAGATGTAATGCTGCATAGGCATTTAAATAATCCAAAGTAGCCGCATCATTTCCAACATGGTCTAGGATGGTAGATTCACTTCCGCTTAAAAGAGGATTTGTCATTGTTTTTATTAATGGCTCGTCACGAATGGATACTGTGAAGTGAGTATCTTCTAGCTCATTGCTTGGAGTAAAACGTGATGCTGAGGTTGCTATTGAATCGGCGAGAAGATTTTTCTCTCGCGGGATCGCTTCAATGGATATGAAGTTAAATGCCTTGCTTAAATCTAATACAGCATTTTTGTAGAGTTGTAAATGTTCGGCTTTAGTTTCATATACTTCAGAAACTTGGTTTGTTACTAATTGCGAGTCTCCCAAGACTCTGATGTTATTAATACCAATTCTTCTGGCTAAGGTGAGGCCAAGGAGGAGGGCTTCGTACTCAGTGCCATTGTTTGTGCATTCAAAGTTTAACTTAAATGAGAATGGGAGGACCTTCTCCTCGGGCGAAGTAAGAATTATACCTGCCCCCGCTCCATAACGACATTTAGCTCCATCGAAATGGAGAGTCCAATACTTAGCCGGGAGTGTAGATGTTGGGGCATCTGCCGCGTTTGCACACTCTACTTCTATCATACAGAGATCCTCTGCCGGTAAGGAACCAACACCTAGGGAAAATCCTATGCCTACTGAATCGAATGGTAAGAACATTGGTGAATCTTGTTCTATCAATTCAACGATTTTCGCAGTAGTCCCTAATGATACTGTTTCTTTAGTTTTACCTTTAGGGGTTGGAGTTGTTTTGGCTATGCTGGTAGTTTCAAGATCCGTTGTAGGTATCAACTTTTCCTCTGGCTTTGGGTCAGAGGGTTTATTAAGTTGGTTTGTTGGCAGCTCAAATTCTGAGTGCACCCCTGGTCTTTTCTTTAAATCAGCTAGGTGCAAATCGAAAGGTTTTGGATCGCCTTTGGCTACAAATACCTTTCCCAGATGCAAGAATCTTACTTCTTGAAATAGCGTGGAAGGGATTGCCTTCATTCGATGTATCCAAGGTCGGCCGAGGATCATATTATAGTTAGTTTCCCGATCTATAATGTAAAACTCAGTCAAGATGGTTTTGGGCCCTAAGGTGACTGGCAGTATTATAGTTCCTATCGAAGTGGCTTTAAGGCTATCATAGCCTCTCAAGGTATTTCGTGTAGTGGAACAGTTTGTTTCTCCATATCCAAGTTTTTGGAGGAAAGAGAAAGGGACTATGTTAACTGCAGCCCCATCGTCAACCATTGCCCGTTTTACATAGTTATTATAAACCCACACTTGCAAGTGTAAGGCTGGGTCACCTCGGCGTGCGATCTCAGCATCTGTGGGCATTTTACTTATTTCAAAGATGAATTCGACATCCTTGTCCGGCTGCCCCGGAGGGTGGATATCAAAATCTACGTGATTTACTTGTGTTTCGGGAGGTGGAGTGATGTTAATTAGATGGCCTAGACCTAATGCTTCTAAAAGAGCAGCTCTGTGAGGGGGAGAGTTCTTTAGTAAGTCCAAAAATGAAATGTGTGAGAAGGTCTTTGTTAGGTCACTAATTAAATCATACGCACCGATGGGTTTTTCAACTATTTGCTGACTCTTATCTGCCTCTGGCAGATGACTTGGGCTTGGTTGAGAGAAATACTCTCGTGTTCTCGTTATAGCTTCGATAGGTAGTTCAGCGTCTAATTCTACCAAACTGACTATCTTAGGTCTCGGTTGAGCTCCCAATTGTGGCGCGACTGACGGATTTAATGAAGTCGAGGCTTCATGGTCATTGTTTCCCGTCACTGCACCCTTGTTTGTTCCGGTTGGATTCAGCCTATTGCTGTCATGATTTGGGAGTGGATCATTAAAGATCTTGAGGGGAGCATTCTGAGGAGAAACTGCCCCTGCGAGAGTATTTGGTGATGATGAGACGGGATCTGCCAAAAACAAGTCTGTGAAGAACTGTCTTTGTTCTTCTGGCAAACGTTGCATAAATTTATTGTAGTCACGGCACGTTCTAGTGTCGTGACCATGAATTTTATGGAAACCACAATAAGAATTGGGATTATAATTCCCGTTTTGTTGGTTTGGTGTGTATTGTGGCCTAAAATTCTGATCAAACTGTTGCCTATTAGGACCAAAGTTTTGGAATTGTTGTTTTTGGTTTTGACTTTGGTTTTGGTAACCAAATGAGTTTTGGCTTGGCCCTTGTATGGGATTTCGCCGTTGTTGTTGTTGTTGTTGTGGATGGTTAAAATCCACTGTATTGACCGTTGGGGTAAAGTTGTTGTTTCGCTGGTTGTTTGTTTGTGACGGAGTATTAACAACATTTACCCTCTTGGGCTGGTCGGTTACCCCATCCGTTGTTACCCCACGATTTTTGTTAAGGATTTTGGGTCCTTGATTGACGTTTGTGGTAGTTGTAGTATTTTGAGTGGAGGTGATTAACCTCCCGTTTGCTCCATACGTCTTACGACCACTATCTATTGCTGCCTGGTCTATTCGTAGAGCGCTCTCAAGTACTTCATCATAAGTCCTTAGTGGGAACTTCTGGACTTCTTCCTTCACTTCTCTGCTGAGAGAATGAAGGAATAAATCACATAGTTCCATCTGATCCATGTTTGGAGCACTTGCTGACGAATAAAGAACTGTACGCCACCTCTGGATGAAATGAGCGACAGATTCATTGTGTTCTTGTTTGATATGCAAGAATTCCCTGATTCCTGTTCTCAGTAGTTTGTTCATGTCGAAGGCTTTGATGAACTCTGACACGAGTTGTTTAAATGAATGTATGGAAGCCTCAGGTATTCTATAATACCAATCGAGAGCAATGCCCTCCAGTGTTTTGGGGAATATTTTAGCAACAACCCCATCCCAAGGGAGTAATTCTCGTATGGCTGTAGCGTAAGCTTTGATATGTGCATTTGGATCTCCTTCACCCTTGAACTTGGGAAAATCAGGGAGAGGTCTTGGAAGCGTGACGCTTCGTATGGTGAAATCTAAGGGTTCCTTTAGATATTCTGAATACGTCCCTATCGCATAGCTTTCGACCATTGATGGTGTTTGCTGAGGGAGTGGTGGTGGGATGGGTTGTTGATACGGTGCAGCGTACGCGTTGGCAGGGGCATAGGGAGGTCCCTGCGTTTGAGCAAACATGCCAGGAGAGGAGAACATATCTCCTTGTGGTGATTTAGAGTACATGTTTAAATAGGATGGGTATTGTCGAGGAACAGACTGTTCGACACTAGACCGGGAGGAGTAGTGTTAGAGATGATAGGCCTTGTTGGCGTTTGCTGTGGATATTGAGGAGGCATGCCTAACGTGCCTACTCCCGTAAGGAGATCTACCTGACCAGAGTGGTATGGAGGATTGGAACTTCCTGTTTGTATGAACGGAGAATTTTGACTTGCTTGAGCCAGTTCTAACCCTCTCACTCTTTCTACTAACGTTGAAATGACTTCATTTGGTGAAGCCACGGTACTTTTCCTGAGCGGCGTTTGTTGTATACCTTGGTGTTGTAAAGGTACGTGATATCCTGTCATAAACTGATCGCTATTTTGCCAAGTTTCTCCCAGAATATTTCCTGTATGCAGTGGCATAGAGGTATTTTCTTGAAAAGAGATTTCGGGTTGTATTTGTAAACCTCCTATAGATGGGTACATTCCCCGGGAGTGTTGTTCACTCCTAGGATAACGTGTTGACTGTCCATCATCTAAGACCAGGTATGGATCTGATTGCCTACTAATTTGTGGTCTGAGTAACATTTGAGGAGATGAACCAGATTCTCCTGTAAATGTCATATTGTTGGAACCTGAAGGTTCTGTTTGTTGGGTTCGAGGGGGTTGATCTAACTCCTCAGTTTGAAAAGACGAACTATATCTGATTCTTGGGGTTTGTGTTGACAACTGATTAGTTGAATAGTTGTCACCCCATACTGAGAGCGAGGGTGATGATTCCCTATTCTGTTGGGCGTAGTATGCCTCAAGACCCAGGAGGGGTCTGCCATATGCGTCGAATCCCGACATATTCGGGGGGTATATGAATACCCGCAGAATAATGGGAAGGAGCGAAGGTGGATGAGAGAAGATGAAACTTCTCAAAGAGAAGGTAAAACAGTTGTTTGTTTCACGTTGGGTTCACCAATTTTTTACGCCGGAAAAGCGACAGGTGAGTGTGAGAATCTACAAGTGACTCTTTCGCGTACCTGACCTCCCGAGGTCGTGCCGAGACAGCCGGTGGGGATGGAATATGCAGACAAACTAGTTAGGCAGTCTAATGTCTTCGACACGCACTAGTGGAATTTGCGAATCTAAGGCAAAGAAGGCCCTTTTAACTTGGACTGGTGTGATAGATCGATCAGCGAGGATGACTGCTCGAAGGCTCTAATCAATATCGAGCTCTGGCGTGATTCGATCTATGGGTTGCGGAATACGTGGAAAATGACCTGGGATTGTTTCGTGTATATCTCCTGATAAGGTCATATAGTGGATGATGAATACAACCAATTCTATGGATGATTTTCTGGCCTAGTCCAAAATTCTCTAGCTTCGTTAGCTGTTGTGTCTAGTAGGGATAACTGTTGGATGATGATAGGTGGAATTGGAGTAGACTGAAATACTAGTGTGCGTAGGCCAGTGTCTATATCCAATTCTCTTATGGATTCGTTAGGCTGTGGGATTTGTGGATCACAACCGTAGACTCTCGGTTGTTGCGGTCCTGTTATGGTCATACGTGAGATCAAGTTCTAATCCCTAGTATCCAGTAATCGTATGCTTTCTCAGCTTCTATGTTTAAAACCAACAGTTGTGCAATCTTCTCAGAATACCTTATAGGCGTTCTTGCAACCTGGATTCTTAAGCTGGTATCTATATCTACGAGGGTGTCTCCAGCGTCTGGCTGTGGAACTAGAGGATCACACCCGAATATTTGTTCTCTTTCGAGCCCTTCTACAGTCATGTGGATGTTTTCTAGGGTAATCTGTAGTTTGGCTGACTTGACTAAAATACATGTGCTTGGTCGTCTTCTATGTTTAATCCTCTTAACTGTGAACTGATCAGTTGTAAATCTGTGGTTGTTCGGAATACTTGTATCCTGAGATTTTGGTCTATGTCAACTATTGCTGTGACTAGGTTTTGTTGAGGCGCGATTGGCTCAAATATATATTCCCTGGGCTCTTGAGGTCCCGTGATTGTCATACGAAACAAAATGTAATCTAACTGTGATGAAACAAATTCTAACTAAGTGAAATAAATCTAACTACATATAACTTTTATTTTTCTATGAAATATTCTAACAATTTTAAGGAAAGCAAACTATTTTAAGCGTATCTAGAAATAATAGCTAAGCAATAATTTAAAACAGACAAGATAACCGAGTGTGGTTATTAGCCTGTGTGATTTATAGAATTATTCTAAATAAAACAGTTTATCTAATCTACCGGCAAGATTCTCGATCCTACCTCAGAAGTGAGGAGTGAATCATAGTTTCTCAGAAACTATCAATCCCCACAGCTTCCTTGGCAATGTCGAGAATAGAATGAAATGAAATAAAGCGATTAACTACTCTATTTGATATGAATCTGACTAGAACTTTGAAATGTAAAACCTGGATTCCGTAGGACAGTGGCGAATCCGATGGTGTATGTGATCTCGTCCCCTCAGTATGATCTTCTCATTCTTTCGTGTTCACTTGGATCCAGAAAAGCGTGTAATGCTAGCACCGATATGAGTAGATTTTGGGACAAGGATAGCTCAGAATGCAGACCGAGAATGCGAGTAGGAGAGGGATAGCGCAAGAGTACAGAGCTTGGCTTATGCGATTCCTAGCGGGATTTTACTGTGAGTCATGCAAGGTGAAGCGACCAGAACCTTTGACTATCCTATACGAAGAGCAAAACCTGTAACTTTAATGGCTTCCTAAGCTATTCCATTCCAAAATAAAGACACTACTTGCACAAGTTGGATATGTGGCTTACCAACAGCTGAATAATACTAACCAGGTATATAATGAATTGAACTAAGAACTCTAAGTCACAGTAAAACAAATCTACAGCAAAGAGGAATTCAAAGGCAAGCTTCTAACTGGATTGGGTGGAACAACAGCACTGCCTGCACAAGATGGGTCTGTGGCTTACCAATAGCTGAGCAATTTAACAACAGATGCAAGTGAATTCAAGCTATGGCTTCTAAACAAGCTAACTAACTAGAACACTAAAATGAGGGAATGAGAGAAAAGATCAAACTTCCAAATCCAGCCAAGCTTCAGACCAAAAACTCCAGACCATTTACATGTGCACAAACCATGCATTTATAGGAATTCAAACATCCAAGAACCAAAACCAAATTGAACTCCTAAACAATAAACAAAGGAAAAACACTGTTCCAGGGGAACAAAAACATTAATGAATGCTCAAGTCGGAAAAGAAAAGCTAGTGAAATGTGATATTTCACGCGAGTCACGTCAAAAGAGCGTTCTGGAAAACGCGCACAGGACCGCCGCCTTGCAGGGCGGCAGTTTCGTCACTGAAGGTCAAGAGGCCAAGGAAAGAGGGAAAAAGGGGAAAACAAATGGCGCGGGGGCTAAGCGGGGCATGCGGGATGTTAACGCATACTCCGAGGGCTTTTCCAGATCCCGAACACCTTGCGAGGAGTCCTGTATCATCATTGGGGCATTTATTACACCGTTCCGCAGTACAGTACCTTACAATTTTGGGTACGTACAATATCTTCTCTTGGTGGTTCACAGTATTATGTTACTTTTATTGATGATGCTACTAGGAAGGTTTGGGATTATTGTATAAAAATTAAATTTGATGTATTTAATACTTTCAAGAAGTGGAAATCTTTGGTTAAGAATGAAACATGCTTGAAGTTGAAGTGTCTCAGATCAGATAATGGTTTAGAGTACTACAACAATGAATTTAATACTTATTGTTCATAGAATGGAATCCATAGGGTGAAGACAGTTCCTAGAACACCAACACATAATGGTATGTCAGAAAGAATGAACATGACTATTATGGAGTGTGCAAGGAGAATGAGATTGCATATTGGATTACCCTAACAAATTTAGGTGGATGATGTATATAATATTGTTTATTTGATAAACATAGGACCTTCAAGTGCTTTGGAAGGTGAAGTACTAGAGGAGGCTTGGACTGGTATAGATGAAAACTATTCTTTTCTAAAAAATTTTGGTTGTGAAGCATTTGTGCACATTGATAAAGATAATAGAATCAAGCTAGAAGCTAAGTCAAAGAAATGTACTTTCATTGGGTATGGCACTGATGATTTTTGATTCCGGTTGTGGAGTTTAGATGAGAAGAAAATAATTAGGAGTACAGATGTTATTTTCAATTAAAGGGTTATGTACAGGGAACAACTACAGGATAAGAGCTGGAAAAGTTTTAGTATGTAGCACTTGATGAGATAAAAGATAGAGAAGTTCTCAAAGGTCTATAAAATCAACAAGTTGGCATCAATCCTGGCACTGTTGGTGTTGATTCTGTAGATCAAAATATACAAGAACAACAAGATCCTCAAAATACAAAAAATCTTGTGAGACGTTCTACTAGGGTAAGTAAACCTCTTACACGGTTATCTTCATATGAGATTTACTATTGTTTATTAACAGATGGTGGAGAACCAGAACGTTTTGAAGAATCAATGTAGATGAAAACATGGAAAAAGTGGGAGCAGGGTATGGATGAGGAGATGGACTCCTTGGATCACAACCAAACTTGGGATTTGGTTTAGTTTCCTGCAGGAAAGAGAACATTGCAAAACAAGTGGGTTTACAGGTTAAAGGAAGAAGAAGGTGACAAAAAGAGGTACAAGGAAAGACTTGTTGTGAAGGGATTTACACAAGAAAAGGGTATAGACTTTGATGAAATTTTCTCTCTTGTTGTTAAAATGAATTCCATTAGAGCTGTTTTAAGTTTGGTAGCTGTGGAAGATTTGCATCTTGAATAATTAGATGTAAATACTACTTTTCTTCATGGTGATTTAGAGAAAGAAATATATATGGAGCAGCCATAGGGATTTGAAGTCAGGGGGAAGGATAATTTGGTGTGCATATTGAAGAAGATCTTGTATGGCCTTAAGCAAGCTCCAAGGTAGTGGTATTTGAGATTTGACAGGTTCATGATAGAACAAGGTTACTCTAGATGTCATTCTGATAATTGTTTTTATTTTAAAAGACTAGATAATAACACCTATATTATCTTGTTATTATATGTGGATGACATGCTTGTGGCAGGGTCAAACTTGTAGGATATAAATGAGCTAAAGAGATAGCCAATACATTTTCCATGAAGGATTTAGGTGCAACAAAGAAAATTCTTAGCATGAGAATCAATAGAGACAGAAAGAGTAAAATACTGAATTTGTCTCAAGAAGAGTATGTGAACAAGGTGTTAGATAGGTTTAGGATGCAAGATGAAAAACTAGCGAGTACACCATTGGCAGGGCACTTCAAGTTAAGCAAAGAACACTGTCCTAAAACACATGAAGAGATTGAATATATGTCTAGATTTCCATATGCTTCAGCAGTTGGAAGTTTGATTTATGCTATGGTATGCACAAGACTAAACATTTCCCATGCAGTGGGAGTTGTCAGTAGATACATGAGTAATCCAAGAAAGGAGCGCTGGAATGTAGTCCAATGGATTCTCAGATACTTGATAGGGACCAATAGCAGGAATTTATGATATGGAGGGTCAGAGGTTTCCTTACATGGATATGTTGATCCAGACATGGTTGGAGATTTGGATGGTAGTAGGAGCACCACAAGTTATGTATTCACTGTTGGTGGCATGACAGTTTGTTGGATTTCTAAAATGCAGAAGATTGTTGCCTTGTCTACTACAGAGGTAGAGTATGTTGATGCTAAAGAAGCTAGAAAAGAGATGATATGGATGCAGTGACTCATGGAAGATTTGGGAAAGAATAAGGAGGGTTATAGGTTATTCAGTGATAGCTAGAGTGTAACTCATCTTGCCAAGAACTCAACATTCCATTCGAGAACCAAACATATATAACTTAGGTATCTCTTCATTAGATCAGTTTTGGAGGATGGAAAATTGATGTTAGAGAAGATCCATACAATTCAAAATCCTAATGATATGTTGACAAAAGAGGTGAAAAAAGAGAAGCTTGAAGATTTTTCGGCTTCGATAGGTCTTCAAGATTGATCTTTAAGAAGAGAAACAAGTTAGAGAAGATTCTGCGGATGAGCTTTAACGGTGGATTATAGAAGTTAGACTCCAAGTGGGAGATTGTTGAAGATGTGGATTCTAACTAATAGATGAAGTGGTAGTTTACTTTTTCCTTGATTCGGGGAGGAAAGCATGACCATGGATAAAAATAGCATTTTCTTATTAATAGACGAGATTTGTTATTTTTATGTTTAACTTATTTATATGTATGCCTTATTTATAAGCATGTTATATTTAGGTTTCTTATGGTTGAAGTAAACTTTTACAAAGAGGTGCACAAGTAATATACATGTGTATGGATTTACTCTTTGTAATATGAATTAGAGAGAATTGTATTTTATTCCTCTGGACTGAATAAAGGGGAAGGCTGACTTGTTTGTGGTGGATGTAGCCCTTATTGGGTGAAACACGTTAAATATGGGGTTTATCTTGTGATGGCATGCTTATATTATTTCTATTTTAATTCTATTTAATTTCTCTTCTGTGTTCCGATCCTAACAATATCATCATAAATGTGTAATTTACAAAAAATGCACATGCATGGAAGATACAATATATAGAACATCGGGCCATAGATGAAAGATGAAAAATATGGCTGTTAAGAGTCAACTTGCCATATTGGTATTAAGAGTGAAAGCTTTGGCTAGATACACTCAACGCTCAACAACAAGCTTCAAGAACCATAGAAAGTAAAAGTAATACAACTATATATTGTTTCATGTAAAAATAAATACAACCAAGTTTGGAATTTTAAAATTATATATGCTTGTTAGAAAAGTTGTTGGCATCTTATCTTTTTCAGGTGGTTGTAAATTCCAACATTTTTTATAGTTTTTTTTTATGATTTCTCTAGATAAAATATGTAAGTTGTATATACACAGAGAACCAGATAAAAATTTATACAATTTTCTAAATTTTCAGCTTGTCATTGTCTATGAATATCTAATTTTTTACCGATAATATACGGTTAAAATCACAAAAAAACAGCCCACAACCTGTCAATTTCTAATTCTGAATACAAGTACTACACCGTTATGTAGCTCTTTTTTATTTTCTTATCATGTGTGAGGATTGTAAAGAATTTATTGTGTGTTATTTTATAGGACATAATGATTATCATTAGCATTATAAAATGTATTTTTCTCAAATGCAAGTTCATTTACATGTTTTTGAGTAAAAACTATCTTAATTTATATTTATCATTTATAAAGACTATGATTTTGGGTTGCAACCACAAGGTTATCATTGACTAGGTCAATACCATTTGTCATAAAAGGTTACCAAGGAGATATGGGTTACAATAATTTTATTGAAAAATTATATGTTGGAGTGTGATATATTGATGTTTATGTACATTAGTATTTAAGTGTATTATGAATGTATATGTGTATTGGTGTTTAAATGTACTCTTGAATGTTTATGTGCAAAGTGTTAAGGTTAAAATTCTAATCTGGTTTATTATAGATTATAATGATAAAATGCTCTCATAACTTTAAACATGTGTTGCCTTATGGATGTGTTTTTAAGTTCCTTAAATGCGTGTTTTAGTTAGATGGAATATAAATAATTACATTTTTATTATTACATATGGCTTGTTACATTCCTTTTTTTCTCCTCTTTCTTCCTATCACTTCAATTTATTTGTATTTATTTTTTGTTCTAATTTTTTCTATGCATAAATATAAGTCATATTTAAATCAAACACGATACATCACTTTTTAGATGTTAAAGTCTAGAATTAAATAAAAAATAATATGCTTAATTAATACATGATCTGCTTCATAAATAAATAATCATAGAGATATCCATGTGCCATACAAACAAGGCCATGATATGGTAAATCCTACCAAAGGTATTGTTTTTTTTTTGTTGTGTTAGATGCATTTGTTCTATGTTTTTTGTGTGGGAAATGTGTGTGCGAAAGGGGAAGGATCCAATGAATCGAAAGGGCTGACATGTTAGACATGTTACATTTGTTTTTGCATTGAAATAAGTTTGTGTGGGCATTGCTTTTGTAATGACTTAAAGCTATGTTGCGGAAAGGAAGCTGGTGATGTTTAATCGATTAGACAAAAATTGTTGTAAACATGCATCTTATATGTGAATGAGTGGAGTTTCGTTGGGTGTGATTTTGTAATCAATTGAAGGTATGATGTTGAAGTCACTTTGCAATTTGATCAGATGTGTATAAGTTCAAAAAACATATTGTGATTCGAGATTTACAATGGTTTGAATGTTTGTACCTAGTGTTAGCTTTGGCGATTGTGAGGTTGGAATTTGGCTATTAGGACATAGAATTGCAATTAAGAAATCATTTTGTTTGTTTTTAGATTTATTGGTTTGTGTATTCAATTCTAAAATAATGTGCATTATTTTTGTGTTGATAATCACCAAGCTCAACACTACTAATAATGTTTATTTGGGTGTCGAGAGAGGAGTTTATTATACATGAGAAAAGAGGTATTTGAAGAAAAGTATGTAATTAGTTGTCTATTTCTTGCATGGAGAATTACACCCCAAATTCAAAGCACCATTTCAATTGTTTGCGGAAATACATGAATCCAATATGGAGCTTGAGGAACATATTAACATCTAGTTCAAATTTGTATGATTGAAGGGCAATAGGGACATGGTTTTGCATAACATAAATATTTTTTAAGAAACATATTAAGAGTATGCTGACAATATTCTATAAAATCATGTTGTTTGTTTAGCGCAAATGAAATATTAAATTGTAAAAACGGAAAGAGGTAACATAAATAATTATGATAATGCTAGTAATTGTTTTTTTATTGCTAAGTGGTAAATATGAAATGGAGGCTAATTAAATTCTATTAGAAATGCATGGAAACATGTGACACTTCATGGAGATTGCTAGTTGTCTAAAAGAACATCTAGCAGGCATTTGTTGTGGACTCTGAAATCATTTGTTTTGGAAAACAATATTGAATGTATAATCCACACACAATCGTTCCACTATGACTATCCCCAAATGTAAAAAAGATAGAACGACATGGAATCAGTATGCATAATGTTGGAGGCGTTAATGTTACATGAGGCGTGTGGTGAAGAACATGCTTTTGTAAAGATAAGGAAAGTTTTGTTTGCTGTAATGTATTGGAACAACTTTGAATGAAAGAAGTGTTTTGTTTATGCATGTGTTGCTTAGCAAGTTTTCCGTAATGAGGTATAGAAACAAGAACCTATTTTTTTTGTACAAAATGCTAGAAACATAGGTGAAATCCAACATTAGCCGTAGGGATAGTTATAGGTGAATTAATATAGGGAGCAAAAAACAATTAATCTACTATGTGTTCTCTTTTCAAAAATCTTGTAGAGAGGGGCAAGGGATTTTGTTAGTATAGCAGGTAATGAATTATTCTTCCAACGTATTATCTATATATGCCATATTAATACTAGTAATGTAGTTAATAAAGAGGAAATAGGAAGCTTGTGAGTGCAATTTTAATTGGTAGGATATATGCTTTTGTTTCAGTAGTCATGATTTGTGATTCTTGGTAGGCCATGCATACCATGGAAAACAAAGGAATTTGATTCTACTTATGCATGTCCTCTTCCTCTTACTCATTCTTTTCAATCAACCAAGGATTATAATTTGCGCAAAAATTTTGATAGAATATATTTGATGACTAAATCCATTTTACAGATGCACATAAGTATCGTGAAAAGCTAAGGTTTTGTTTACACCTCTTCCTCATTCAATGAATCAACCAAAGATAATAATTTGTGCCACCATTGTATCAGAATTTATTTGATTATTAAATCATTTTAAAGATACCAACATTAGTAAGATATAAGAGTGTTTTTCTTATCCCTCTTCCTCATCCTTTGAATCAACCAAGAATCATAATTTGCACTAACAGTTGACGATATATATTAGATAATTAAATTTGAATCCTTTCTAAAGATACCGACATACTTTACCATAGCATAAATATTAAAGAAAGATAGCAGGCCACTATCAACCCTAACTTTCACTATGACATCCATAATTTTTGTAAAGTGTGGGCCCCTAAAAATCAGTCTTTGTAAGTGTGGATTGAACTTCCAACACACCCACTCAAGCTACACAGTCTGATTGAACAAAAGGCTACCTGGCTCTAATACTGTGCTTTGTACTATGTTGCAAAGCATGGACCAGAAGTGGACTGTGAAATGTTATAAAAACTACAAATATCCCAATGGACTCACAGAAACATCCATATCTAACATCAATACATGATGGTTTAAATACTTGGGACCATTGATTGTGAAATGTTATAAAAACTACAAATATCCCAATGGACTTGCATAAACATCCATATCTAACATCAATACATGATGGTTTAAATACTTGGGACCATTGATAACATTAGCAGTACCTATACAAAATGAGTAGATGCAAATATACTAGATCAAATTAAAGCCAAGAAAATGATAGCGGTTGATAAATTAAAAACTTATAACCATTAGATGTTTTAATTGGATAATCATTTCATTATGGATAATGTTTAGAACTTGTTTAGCTAATAATGTGAAAGTGTTATAATGCTACATAGAAATGCAAATAATCAGCTCTCCAACCTTCTGAATGCATAGAGGAGACATGTATAAAGTGTTTGCTCTTATTGATGCATAAAATAATCTATTCCAATCACAAAAAATAGGAAAACTATTTGAAAACCGTTATGTCAGTCATCTACAACAAATTATAAAGGAGACATCAAGGAATGCCAATTTTATATAACATTCAACCCTACAATTCTTTGAACAATCAATTTATCTTCCATAACGTGACTGACTTATACATTGCAAAAAGCAACTTGACCTGTACAAAGAACCCCTAAAATATACACCTATAAAAAATACTATCATTAAAAAAATGTGTTTTTTCTCTTATTGCTATTTCTTGAATTGAATTAAAAATCACCTATATGACGATAGAGATTATACACTGCTACTATTTGTTGCAGCCAACTTCAGCTTCAGACCAATTCACTAAAAAAGCTGCCTAAAACCTTAGTTTGCACTAAGTTTAACCAAGGGTAAAGAGAAGGATAGAGAGATGATCCAAACTTACCCTCTTTGAGTCTCCATTAAGAGCAACATTAGTTAATTAGAAGTAACAACCTTACTTATATCCTGATTCATGAAACCATGTTGTAAGTTGTTATTAATTGTTTCCCTAGGAGGCTTCCTATGCTTGAAGATCCTTGCTGGACTGGAGAATGCCCAACTCCAACCTTGGCTCCGACCAGCAGTAGCCCCTAAAGTCTTGCCCACATCATCAGAAACAACAGAGGATAAATTGTATAATGTTGCACCATTTTTCCCAAATCGCTGGAAAAGGCCCTTGGGTTTCAGACTAGACTGTCTTTTAGCCTTGGCCTGCTCTGCCTCTTTATAAATCTTCATATGACCAGTAGTAGCAGGAACAACACAATCACTTGTGGGACTCCTAGAAATAGATTGCTTGGACTTGCCTTTAGTCATAGAAGGTTTCTTGTAATCAATTGAAACTCTCAAGTGACCTTTGGAATTAGTTTTAACGCCTGACTCAGAAGTATCATCTTGATCTACAGAAGTATCATCTTGATCTACTGATCTACACCTAAAAAGCCTAGGAAAATTCACAAAGGGATCTCATGCACAGGGTGTGCACTAAGTGCCTCTTGTTCACCTCTGTGCTCGGTGGGTATCATATTCACGACTCCATGTTTTGTGGCTCTTGGGCTGATTTTAGCTACAAAATCCAAATGCCATGGCTCTCTAGGATTTCTATTGGCCTCCCTTTGTTTGGTAGGTCTATTACGCTGCACCTCTTGTTTCCTATAAACCATATTTTCTTTAGAGGGCATTTTACAGACTAGCCCTTGTTTTGCAGGCTTGTGAAAAACCAAAAGGTTGTGCTTTGTTTGGTCTGATTTTTTGTTGTTATTATTGGTGGGTGTTGGCTTGTTGTTGTTATTCTTGGTGGGTGTTGGTCTGTTACCAGAGATGGCCTGAGAGGCTACTTAGAGAGATGTCCCGAGATACGTGGTCTAAATCATATGCAACACTTTCAAATATGCTTTTTCCATGCTCCACTCGACCATTGAAGCCCTTGCTCAGCATTTCCAAAACTTGCTTACTGTTTTAAAAAAAATTTCAAATATTCATTGCTAAATGTGGATAATTTTCACAGGAAATTGTAGTTCTTCAGAAAGACGAGAGGAAATGAGACTTAGAGGTATACCGTCGGTCTGCCACCAGATTTTATAGAGAGTAAATACATGTATGGCCACTGTCCTGAGCAGCGACTCGCCCACGGAGCTCTCATCTCCACCATCGATGCGACACAAAACACAACCCACCGCCAACTCTTGTATTCCATACAACGACACTTTAATGGCACACTTGGAATACTTAACTACCTCACAGACCAATTTTGTAGAGATTAAATACATGTATGGCCTCCCTTTGTTTGGCAGGTCTGTTACGCTGCACCTCTTGTTGCCTATAAACCATCAGAACATGAAAATAACACAGCAAAATATGAAACAAAGAGCACACTAAAAAAATCAAAGCAAGAAACATATCTGGCCTCGAGCCACTCAAAATCGACCTAATATGTACTACACACAATTAATTCATTAAATGTTTTAAAACACATCCGCTTTTCCTCTTAACAATGTCAAATAAAGGCAATGACCAATAGAAGCTTGCCAACATAAAAAAATCAAAACATAAAACTTTAGTTCAGCCCCATTTAAATACAAATGGCACAATCTCATTGAAAACAATGCAAATGTTTAATTGTTAAGGTGGAGACAATATCCATGCCTTCGGCAAGATAATAATGAAGGAAGAAAATGGAAATACAAACATATATTAAATTTTAGATTTGTGACATAATGTAGTTGGAATTTTATTTAATGTTTTATTTTTTTATCTCCTAACTTTTTTCCAATATCAAATATACCAATATGTTATAAAACATTACCAAAAAAATCTATTTTCACACTATACCCTATACCAATACATTGTAAAATAAAATATATTTTCCTAATATCATCTATGCCCTAAAAAATTAATAAAATATATTTTCCCAATGTCCCCTCCACATAATATGTCCTAAAACGTTACAAATTAAATCAACTATTACGAACGTGGGAAAGAGAAAACACACAAGTTTTTTTTTTGAAGGATGCCAAAATAAAGTGGGCCATATGGGAGAGGAGCCAATAGTGGAGCATGGACCAATAATGGTAAGGGTATTTGTGAAGTGAGTGACTAGTACATGTACATTTGTCATTCAACATTTGAAAAAAAAGTAGCTAATAAAATGTGTCACATCAAATCACATCAAAAAATCACCCAATCACATGATGCCACATAAGTGAAAAAAATGCATGGCATAATGCCCTACTAATGGTCCACCTTTTTTTCCTTTGTATGAAAAACTACTTGATTTAAATCCGTTTAAAAACTACTTTCCATAAAATAAAAATCTTCAAAAAAAATATATTTAGATTAAAAAAAAAAAAACTTTTAAAAGGTTTTTTTTTTCAAAATTTGATGTAGTTAAATGTGTGTTGTACACCCCTAAAGTTGGGTGCACAACTAATGGCTCCTCTCCCATAATGTAGTCATGTTTTTTTAATTTTTTACGAGCCATTTAAGAGCGTCACGATTTTCAAAATATAATCAAACCACTCGCTTTCCACCTTGGCACAAGAAATCTACGGTTAAAAGTAAAGTGGAGAAAGCACATAATCTGTGTGCTTAAATTTAATTTGCTATTTAATGTGAACGTGCGCTGATCTTGCCTAGTGCTCAGAATAGACATATACTCATTAGTCTTGCGTGCAATTTATTTATATGAATAAAAAATGGTTGGGTATATTTTTATCCTACATGGATAGTTATTCAGTAAATTTTATCTAAGGCATTAAATGAATTTAAAAGTGGTAAAAACATTACTTGAAATAGATGTATTTTGGTAAATGGTAAAAAATAGTATGTATAAATGTGAGCATAGTAATTTTCATCTACAAAAGAGTGATAAAAAATTCTTATAAAATAAAATTGGAGAATTCTTGAAGTGGATAAAGAATTATGGAAAGCTATCATGTGAATTATATAATTAATGAAAACAAGCAATTGTACCAAAGTATGTAATAAGAATGTTGATATGCAGGCACATAAGAGAGGTTGACATTAGAGGAAATGATGATGAAGTTTATTTTGAAGAGAGTGAAATAATATGTATGAAATGAAAAAAATCAGGAAAAATAAATAACAAATGGAGTAATTCCCTAAAACGTAGAACATATTCAATAGCAGAATAGTTATATGAAAAATAAAATGCATTCGATGGAAAGAGGAAAAAGAGTTTGTGGAAGAGAAGAAATGTAACCATTGTAGCCTAAATCTATTAATTAGAAATAATTATTTGAAGATGCACAATCTGTGATTGCAATGTGACCACAACAGTGCTAAGGAAATGGGTAAGGATAATCTGAAATGCTTCATGTACTCAAACAAGGGAATTGTCGTTCCATTTGCTCTTGTTGAAATATGGAAGAAACAAACTCTAAATCCAATGAGGAAATTATATTGTTTAAGATCCTTAAAAATAAATTTAATTTGTGTCCTGAAAATTGGATTTCCATATAATGCAAGAAAATAATAAATCTTGAACTTTAGCATATTACCTACATAATGTTGGCATCTCTAATGAGAGCATAGTTCATGATGGAAAAATATGAAGTTGTTGCTGATGAAAGAGTGACTGACAAACGAAGAGCAGCAAGGAGCCCAATCTCCAAATGGTCGCCATGGGTAATAGATGTCCTCCTTGCAAAATAAAATATAGACAAAAAAACACAATTGGGTGCCTTTGGAAGAGTGACATTGTTTTGCAAATCTAAGAGAGCATATGTAAAAAAAAAAAAGGCATAACCAATAAAGTCTTATCTAAACAATTAAACAGTAAATCTTTATCACAAAACTCACCAAATTTTTTTGTTTACGAAAAATCCCCACTAAACACCAAACTAATAGTAGGGATCGCAAATTGGTTTAATCTGCATACTCACTTGTTAATGTTTAGCAGATTCTGTAATGCACCTTATTGCATGAATATAAAAAATTCTAATACAATGTGGCCATTTCCATAATTTCGTATTATAAAGGTAAATAACCTGGTTTAATTTGCATACTCACCTATTTATGGTTACAACCATCAAGAAAAATTTTTGGTTTTTAATCTTGGTGTGTCTTTGGTAAAATTATATCATCATTTTCCTTAGCAGTGATCCACATCCTATTAAAATATAAAATCACATTACATTAAGCAAATATATTATTAGTTTGAAAAACAATGGGGAGCTCAAAGATTTGAATATTTTATTATGAAAGCAATAAGGTTTTTTTTCTCTAATCAGATGCATTGTATATTGAACTTATGCACAAAAAATTACTTAAGGGGAATGTAAACAATGTCCCAACAAATAGAAAATAAGTTGTACATGTATTTTTTGACACTTGATAATTCTGTTAAAAATAGGGATCCTTGTTTGTAGGTTGTTATGAGTAAATCGTCCAAAATCATGCAGTGGCAAGGACTCAATCTCCTCGGCTGGAACTGGTCAAAAGTGGTAGAAAATGTGCTTTATCAACATGCACATGTCATCAAATCACTCAACAAAGCAATTAGTGGAAGTTCCGACGATCATTATTTCACATGAGACAAAATAAGGATAAATGCATCACTTTTACTTTGGATACTACTATTTTGAACATTACCGTGCATTAATTAATGTATTTATGAACAAATTATATAGTTATATGGATGCTATAAAAATTAAATTCATGGATTCATCATTACCCAACCAAACACCTCTTCCATCCCTCCTCTTTTTTCCATTGTTGCTTTTTCTTCGAACTTTCTTTCCCTCCACTTTTCTCCTCCCCTTTTCCTTTTCCCTCGAACCCCTTTCCCCTCTCCCCTCCCCTCTGCTTACCCATCCCAACTCCTTTTTTATCTCTTCACTTCTCCTATTTTCTCCCACTCCCTTTCTACCTCCGACCCCTCTCTATTCATCTTCCCTCTCCTTTTCACACCCAACACAAACTCCTTTCCCCTCTTCTCTTCTTACCCAAACCTAACACCTTTTCCATCCCACATCTTCTCTCCACCACTCCTCCTTTCTCCACCTCTTCCCTCTCCTATTTGCACCCAACAAGAACTCCTCTCCCATCTTCTTTTCTTACCTAGCTAAACACCTCTTTCATCCCTCCTATTTTCTCCACCACTCCTCTTTTCTACAACTCATGTTCCTCCATACTTCCTTCACCCCTTTTCCTTTTCCCTCCAACCCTTGTCTGTTCAACTTCCATCTCCCATATTTTCCCTCTCCCCTCTTCTCTTCTTACCCACCCCAAATTCCTCCTCCATATCTCAAGCACTCCTCTTTACTCCCACCATCTTTCTCCCTCTAACCTCTCTCCACTCATCTTCCCTTTCATCTTCGCACCCAACACAAAATCCTTTCCCCTCTAATTTTTACCCACCCCAATGCCTCTTCCATAGCTCCTCTTCTCTCCACGACTCCTCTTTGCTCCACCATTTCCCTCTCCTCTTCATACCGAGAAAGAACCCCTTTACTCTCTCTGCTTAATACCAAACCAAACACATCTTCCATCCCTCCTATTTTCTCCACCGCTCCTTTTTCCTCTAACTCCTTTTACCTCCACTTTCATCCTCCCCTTTTTATTTTCCCTCCAACACCTATTCCATCCCTCCCCTTTTCATTTTTCTTCATCTTCCCTCTCCCCTCTCCTCTTCCATCTCTCACTCTCTCCTCTTTCCTCCTACTTCCTTTCTCCCTCAAACCCCTCTCCTCTTTGCACCCAAAATGAACTCCTCTCTCATCTCCTCTTTCCTCTAACTCCATTTACCTCTAATTTCATCCTCTCCTTTTTATTTTCCCTCCAACCCTTTCATCCCTACCCTTTATCTTTTTCTTCATCTTCCCTCTCCCCTCCCCTATTCCATCTCTCCATCTCTCCTCTTTCCTCCTACTTCCTTTCTCCCTCTAACACATCTCCTCTCTCGTCTCCTCTTCTTACCTAACCCCAAAACCTCCTCAATCCCTCCTCTTCTCTATAAGAATCCTCTTTCCTCAACCTCTTCCCTCTCCTCTTTGCTTCCAGCAAAAACCACATTCCCCTCTCCTCTTCTTACCCAACCAAACACCTCTTCCATCCCTCCTCTATTGTACATTACTACTATTTATCCTCTCTCTATCCCTCCACTTTCCTCCACTTTTCCTTTTCCCTCCAACCCCTCTCTCCTCATC